>OZ018324.1:208591340-208911658 GCA_963969495.1 Ceratothoa steindachneri | reverse complement strand
ATTTTCTCACCTCGTCATACTGAGTATTGTCTGGTGGCCCAGCTGTCTTTGTCTCCGTCTCTGCAGACTCTGTTTCTGACATTGCTTGACTTAGCTCTGAGATAACTAAGGAGAGCAACTTTTCCTTTCCTCTCTTGCTGTAATCTTTGTTCTGGAAAGCAGCAGTTTCGTACCTTGGATCCAGGAGAATCCGTCAAGTGATTTTGCTCCACAATGAAAAAATATACTCTTGAATCCTCCCCTTCTGGATACCTGAATTAAAAAGATCACGTCACTAAATAAAGCTATTATGCATAGTAACTATGCTGCAGCTTTATGCGTAGTAATTAGTTACATAGTTACAGGGAGCTAGCAAGGATTACTTAGTCCGCTCAAAGGCCACTCCCATTCTATCCTGTTATTAAATATTGTCGTTACGATGTTTACTCATGGGATATTTAATCTACAACAGGGCTCCATATTTAAATATTATTCATAAAATAACTGTGAATTTTGTTTATAAAACTATTCACACTACTCTCATTTACTACCTCCGCGGGAACTGTGTTCCATTTATGGATGAACTTAAAGGTTAATTTTTTTTTACCTATGTTCGTTTGAAATCTCCGTCGAATCAGTTTAAAATCGTTCTTAATATTTTTTTTATAATTTACGTTTTCAAATTTAGTTAGAATTTTGAATACTTCGATAAGTTCTCCTCGCAATGGCCTAGTTTCCAGATTTGGTAGTTTTAATATATTTAATATTTCGATATATGACATTTTTAATCGAGGGAATTAGTTTACTTTCCAGTCGTTGAATTCTTTTCATTTTATTGATGTTTACATGTGTATAAGGTAACCACAATTGTATCACGTATTCCAGGTGTAGTTTACTAAACTTTTCTTTAGAGGTATGATCATATCTTGGTGTTTGTAGGGAAAGCTTTTCGCAATAAATCCAAGCATTCGATTCTCGTTTTTACGTGATTCGTCACAATGTTTGTTAAGCTAAAAATCCTTTGAAACCCGCACCCCTAAATCTTTTTCTTCGTCCACGCAGATAAGATTTTTACCACACATTTCATAGTTATAACTTGGCTTATTTCGACCTACGTGTAAAATTCTACACTTGTTGAAATTTAATTTCATGTTTCATTTATTAGACCATTCGAAGGTTTTATCTAGATCCCGCTGAATTAATTATTATCGTTTTCATTTAAAATTTTACCTGCAATTTTTGTGTTGTTCACAAATTTGGATAATTCCCCAAATAGGCCGATGTCCATATCGTTTACATAAATAAGGATCAACAATGGCCACAACACAGACCCCTGGCCACGCTACTAGTTACATTCTTTCACTACGAAAATTTATCATATAAAAAAACTCTCTGCTTAAGATTACTAAGCCACGACTCTATCAATTGTTGGAGGTTTCTTCTAATTCTATGAGCAAAATGTTTACTTAGTAATCGCCTGAGGAACGGTATCGAATGCTTTAGCGAAGTCTAAGTAAACTATGTTCAAAAATCTACTTTCCTCATAGCTCTTAATCATGCTGTCATAAAACTTGAAAAGATTAGTTAAACATGAACGTTTCTGCCTAAAGCCTTGTTGACTATCATTAATGAGATTCTACGCCTCTAAATGATCGATCACCCTATCGCGAAACTAATTATTATCATTTTTGATAGGTCCTATTGTTTCCTTTATAGGGTTTCTATTGGATCCATAATCAAAAAACTTCTTAGGGTTATGTTTACTTTCTTTGGCAAATTGAATTTCATATTTTCTATTAGCGCCTTCTATTTCATTTTAACATTCCCTTCGTCGAGCTACGTAAATTTTATTTTCTTCGGATGGGTTACGTTTGTGATGCTTGTATGCACAGTTCCTCTCATTCAATTTGACTTCGATATCACGATTCCACCATTTTGGTTTACTTGAGGGATTTTGTTTATTTTTCGCGGAATAAATTGCTCGTCTAATTCCCCCAAATGGTCGGTGAAAAAAACCCAGCACTGATTAACATTTACTAACGTTGGATACCACTTGATCTCTCTAAACTTGCCGTTGAAGTCATTAAAGTCCGCACGTTTAAAATTATTTTCCTTGTTAGGATTTATATTAATATCGAACTCTATTGATTTGTAATCGCTGGAACCTATACCTTCCCCACTACTAATACCCGAGATAAGATTAATGTTGTTAGTTAGCATTACGTCTAGGATATTTTCCCATCGGGTTGGTTCGTTTTCTTCCATACACTTCAATAGTCTCTGCCCCTCCCCCGTCCGCATTCAACGTTTCATAGTTAATATTTCTGCAATTCAAATCACAATTAATAAAGTGCAATTATTTTTAATGTTACTTCTAATATTGTTATATAATTCCGTGTCAATCTCAATCTGTTGTGGTGAGGGTCTTTGCATTACAAAGACATTTTTGGTAAATAATTCGATTTTATTTCGGCGCATAATACTTCAACTTTGTTGGGAAAGTAAATTTTAATTTCGGTTAAACTTATATGATTTTTTGTGTACAATAGTACTCCACCTCGTTTATGCGTACGGTCTTTATTGAGTAATTTATACCCTGGTAGTTGCAATTTGCTGATATACTTTCTCCTAGATGTCTTCGCCCATGATTCAGTTATTGCTATAATATCGAAGCTGCTTAAGTTCATTGAACATTTAAATTCGTCGAGCTTATTTTAAATACTACGCGCATTTCATTATTAGGCATATAAATTTGTTTTTAGAACTGGTACACTATTATTACGGCGCGGTGGTGAGCCCTTCTCCTTTATGTGCTCTCTACTCTCCGATGCTGTTCTGTCCTAAAGTTTACAAGAGAATTATTAATTATTTTTGCCAACCTTGCTGCTCCAACCCCGTTCAGATGAACTCCATCTCGCCAGAATAGCTCCATTTGCTCGTAAAAATCATTCCACTAATCGATAAACTACACTCCTTCTTCCTGGCAAATAACTTTAGGAGAGTTGTTAATATAGGATGCTCTTCCATATAAAACATTCACTGCACCTATTTTCGAAGGATACCTGTGAATGCCACGTTTCAGCTTTCTTATAACTTGCCTGTAGCTTGCTTGAAGTTCCTCGGACCTTGTAGATTATACATTATTAGTACCTATGTGTATTATAAAGGGTCTTTCAACAAGGACGCTCGAGCTTTGTCAGGCGATAGTGGCCATGTTGTTGAAGCGAAATCTGTCAGCCTCACTGTAAATTATTGAGTAGTACTTTGCAAGTCACGATGGAAGGTTATAGTTTAAACAGCGTGTGCAAATCATCAAATGTTATTATCAAATTTAGTGCTCCGTTCGACAAACGTTCCGCGCATTACGTTATTTCTATCCTCGCCACAGCGACGAGGCCCATTTTTGGATGAATGGATTTATGAGCAAGCAAAATTGTCGAATTTGGGACGAAAACAATCCACATGAGATACACCAGTACCAATTACATCCCAACAAAGTCACTGTTTAGTGCAGATTTTCGTCTAACGAAATCATCGGTCCGTATTTTTTGGAGAACGAAGATGGGATTGCCATAACCGCCAACGGCAAGACCTACAGATCGATGATAAGCAACTTCTTCGGCTCCAATTGGATTATATGGATACTGACGACATGTGGTTCCAACAGGACGACGCCTACGTGCCACACTGCGCACGCCACGATAGATATTTTGCACCAGCGATTTTCAGGGCAGGGCCATCTCACGCGGCGGCGACGTCAACTGACCACCGATATCATGCGATTTAACGCCATTAGACTACTTTCTTTGGGGCTACCTTAAATCGCATGTCTATGCGTATAATCCGCAAACAGTTGATGTCCTCAAAGTCAACATAATGAACACCATCCAGCAAATTCAGCCAGATTTATGCGACAAAGTCATCGAAAATTGAGCCTCCCGACTACGTTCCACCAAGCAAAGCCGCGGCGGACATTCGAACGACGTCATATTCCACACTTAATGCCATAAAATGTACTTTCAAATTTAAAATAAATTGAGTTTATATATCAGACACAACAAGTTTTATTTACATTTAAAAACTGAGCGACCTTATTGAAAGATCTTTTATAATCTGCCTTGGGTATCTCCACTTGTAAAGTCTTCCATTAAATCGACAAGTAACAGTACCTCCTCCGTTTGGTTGCTTTTCTGTTGCAGAATTTCTCGAGTTGGTCCCTATTAATATAATCCCCTACAAGTTGAACTAACTTTGTATTCATCGTTTTGCTCAGTACCCAAATTAGAAAATTTGTTAGTCACGATTACCGTCAGTTTCTTCTTAGGCCGACTTGGAGGGGCTTCTCTTCGAACCGTAACGAACCCATCACCCCTGGTCCTAGAAAGCCGGCCCGGCAGGCTATCGCGTGGAGCTTGACCAGCCGCGGTCGAAATCGTCGGTCATCTCGCAGTGCACCTCCCGTTACATGAGTATTGGAATCAACCAAGGCTGATGGTCGCTGGTCATCCGCCCTGTCATCTCCAGATGGACACTCCACTACCTCACTGTCTAGCTGCATCCTCTAGGACTGCTCATCAAATCGCATCACCTTCATTTCCTGTTCGAGAGGCATAATTTTGATTTCCAAATCTTTCCTAACTTCGCATCCTTTGCAGCTTCCACTCGTTCCGATGAAGTGTGCAACCGGGAAAACTCAATTACAGACGGAACAAGTTCGCTTTTGTAGCGGCATTTCTGAAAAAAAGTACATCGTAAATGAGAGAAAGAAGCGCGATTGGAATTAGGCTATTAACACGGTCAACGAAACTAAACCTTCTTCAGATTATCAAGAGGGATGGCAGAAAATCTATGTGTGTGTGTGATTCGTTGTTTCACTCACAAATCTGAGTGTTAGGAATTTGCATCGGTGTGGTGTGTCTGTAAATAGGAATACAAATATTTGTATCTGAGTGATGTGGGTGTAAAATAAGGATACAAATGAGGAATGAGATGTAAATTTCAAGTTGGAATGTCGAGTAACCAGTAAAAACTTGTAAAACTATCTAAAATTAGAGAATCAGCGAGGAGATTAATCCACGCATACTGAAAAGATTAGTCAATGGCCAAACAATGGGAGCAAGTTTAATTCAATTAAATATAGAACGAGTCAAAAGAAAAAATAAGAAAATAAAGAGGAGATATACTTAGCTTTGCAAACAAACTCAGCCGTGTTCGTCGCTGTATGACAATGTAACTAACCACTTTAAGAATACTTAGTCGTGTTCAGCACTCTATGACAATGCCACTAACCACTTTAAAAACACTTGGCAGGTCAGTAGAAATTCTTATTTAAGAACAAAAAATATATATAAGCTAAACGAAGCAGATAATTTATGTTCAAGACACTCACTATTAGAAATATAAAACAGGGTACGGGCACAATGAAGTACTGAATATATTCAGGAGCGGGGATCGACGTGCAAACCAGTCTGATCGCCACCAAGCCACGAACTTAAGAAGTATACAATTATTTATGATGAAAAGAATTATAACTTCTGGTTAGCAAGTTTTACAAACAGTTAGTTTGCAGGGTCTCTTTCATAGTTGTAATTCCTGCTTGTGAAACTTGTAAGATCTCAAACTTTATCTTTTTTGTGATTCATGAGGGGGGTGATGTCTGACACTGATGCTGTGTCACTCTCTGCTGCCTTAGTTGCTGCATTGATTTGTCCAAGCAGGACTATAGCTTTAGGGATGAGGTGCCAATCATTTGGAGTCATACAAAGGAGTATCAGGTATAAGAGTACTTTTAGCAATACGCTATTTTTTAAATATTTTACAATTCGCTATAAATTATATAAAAAAATATATATGAGTGCTGAATAATGAATATCCAGTAAAATTGTTACCTTTGACTCGGACACAATTTTGAGATCTAGGTCATCTTCAAGTTTTATTGCTTGTCTCTGCTGCAGGTCACGCTCAAGCATCGTGTAGACACTTTCCCATCGAGTTTCGCAGTCCAACAGAATACTGTTCATAGGCACATCAGCTTGGTTTTGATATTTAGTAAAGATTGCTTTCATTTTTGGTCGACTCAACTTCTTTACAAGAGTTCTCACCTTAGTTAAATTCAGAAAAAAAACATATTCAACTTCAGTAGGCATACAGCATTATTACTATTAGTTAGTGTTATAAATTTATTCTGTCACGATCGATAAAATTGTTCAAAATCAACTGTCGTGGTATGACATTACATTATATCAATACCATATTATATCTTTGAGAGAGGACCAATAACTTGAAAGAGAACTGACAAAAGGGACGGAAAACCATGCGTTCAGATGGGCTGAGTAACGAGAGAGGTCAACAAGGTCAGGCAAATTATGGACGATGGCAAAGTTCAAGGTTATTTAAAGAGACATGTATAAAAATAGAATTTTATTTACACAAAAAAGATAATAAGAGATTTGAAGGGTAACATTACCTCAGAGAATTAACGGGCAAAAATCACATCAATAAACGAAGGGGAAGGAGATTAACTCAATTGGGTTACTGAAGGGGGAAGGGGGTTGGCTTACGGATGTCTTCTGTACGCGAGGTGAGACCGCTCGGACTTCAGAGCGGGAGGTTGGAGTGATGACGGTTCTCCAAAAGCAAGGGGGGAGGGTAACTTCCGGTCCAGGGGAGAGTATTTCGGCTACCCGAAATAAGGTGCTTCGACAGGAGTTGATGAAAGAAGTCGGGAAAATCACTCGGAGCGATCGTTCAGTAGAATTACCTCCTGGCTGGGGATAATTCCAAATTCAAAAAATAGTCCAGCTGGCACTTTGCTTTGTTGCTAGCACTTGACCTGGAACCATGGGGAAATCTTCTTGGTTCTGCCAAGACTCCTCAACTATGTGTGTCTTCCGGGGAGTCAAGCGTTATTTATATCCGAGGCTCTCCCCGGAGTTGGGGGTTAGCGGGAAACAGCTCTACTCTCAAAGGGCCTAGAATCTTCTGGCAGAGCCGGGCCTTTTGCTGCACATGGGAGTTTCTTTCTGCTAAAGATCTTCCACGTGGGGATTCCCTCACATCAACATTCCACAATTATAATTCAAATTTTCAAAAAGCTTTATATGCAGTACTGCCAGTTTATTGCATAAACATATGCCTATATCTATTACCTGTTAATCATCAGCTTAACTCCTTTGTTCAAGCACTAAATGATGGACAACTAATTATAGGATGTGCCAGAAGCATCCTATACTTTGGTATACTGCATTCTTTTACTCCGAGAACGATGTTACTTGCATTGTCTGTCACAATGACATGCACGTTACTTAATCCCCAGAGAGAGCATATATTCTTCAGAGATGAAGGGAGGTTTGATTCCGTATGAACTATATTATAATGAATGCAATTCAGTTATGCAAGTTTCCGCTTGAACTTCTTTGTAATCCAGTGAGCGATTATGGAGATAAATGAGTCCTTGCTTGAAGATAACCAAATGTTAGGTGTAATGCTGTAAGCTCCATTATCACCGTAGTTTGGTTTTAATGACTGCTTTACATCATACTGTACTTTTTTGAAAGAAGGCTATCAATGTTAGGAAGTGTGCGTTCTCTACAGTTTAATAAGCCTTAAATCCATCACAGAGCTAATAAGTGAAAAGCTTTTCACCTTCAATCTGTTCAGGGTGTTTTGAATCACATTTCTTTCCAATATTCAATGTCTCCACAAGAGTACACTGTTTTAATGTAGAGTTTTTTTCTTGCAGAACATAAACTTAAGCTCTATCTTCTTGCATTTTCCTTTTCTTTTCTTTCTTCTGCTGTTTTTCTTCTGCGAGAAAATGTTCATCTTTATGCTTTGCTTTCAAGTGTCCTCACAAAAATTTAATAGAAAAAGATTTACTACTACCTCCAGCAGATGCTCTCCTTGTCTGTGTTGCAAATAGCCATAGTATTTTGTAATTTGACTCACTAATAGCTATACACTCAATAATCAATAATAGTTAAATGTTTCTAATATCTATGCCGACTGCTGAAAAGATAGGTCAATTATACGTGTAAAAAAATGTTAAAATTTCCCCCGCTCGCCGTTTACTTATTTGATTAGAACAGCTAAAGCTCCTATGAAACAAACAATGCATTCTGAGAAGAGTCTGTTCAGTAGGTTTTTGGTTTAGTAAGGTTGGCCGTTTTCCTTTAATTTTTCAGGTATGACCATTCACCATAGATAACTCATTTTCAGAAGAAAATTCAGTTTAATAATTATTTTTAATTTTAGCAGACAGATTACCTATGGAAGTAAAGCAGGATTCTTTATGAAATTGTTTAATAAATCACGAATACAGTTTGAGTCATAATAAATTCAATTAAAGGCTCTAAAATCATTAATTGGTCAAAGTGAAGTGAAGAGGTAGGTACTAGGTATGTAATAGGTGGATAATGTAGCAGAAATATTATTAAAAATGGTTAAAATTACGAAAATTAGGAGAGCAACCCACCAGAGTTGTCGGAGCGTGTATGGACTCCATGTGGTTGAACCTGAAAGTGTGAAAGAAGCGTTTTGCGAAGAGCTTAATGGATGTTTGCAAGGTTTTAATGTAAATAAGAAAGTAGTTGTAATGGGTGACCTGAACGCGAAGGTAATCGTAGGTGATCGAGTAGTGAATGTGGTAGTTGGGAGATACGGAGTTGCGGGACTGAATTATAATGGTGTAAGGCTCATGCAAATGTGTATTGAAAGAGAGATGGTAGCTGGAAACACATGGTTTAAAAAGAAAAAGCACAAGAAGTATACCTGGGAAAGACTGGGATGGCAGGTGGGAGATAAGATGATTCAGGATCAAAGAAACGTGTTAGCCTATGTCATGATAGGAAGAGAGAATGTGAAAAGACCTTTGGATATAGATGTAAAGAAGGGGATGATGGGAGACTAATCCAACCATCACCTGGTGAGAGCAGAAGTAAGAGTAGAGAGTGAATGGGTTTGCAAAAAAAGGAACTTGCCAAAGAAGGAAGTGGTATGGGTGGAGAAGCTGAAAGAAGCGAGGTGCAAGGAAGAATACAAAGAATTGGTTGCAAGAGAGTGGGAAGTGATAAGAGATTCTGAGGGTTTAGGTGTGGAAGATGAGTCTAAGTTGAAACGTGAGAGCATAGAAGAAACTGCCAGGAAAGCATGTGGAATTAGAGGGCTTGGAGAAGGGAGAGTTAGGAAGGGTAGTGAATGTTGGAATGATGAAGTGGAAGATATAGTGAAAGAGAAGCGTGAACATGTATGGACAGAACAGAAGCGCAGGAAACAAGGAAAACTATAGGAGGAAGCGACAGGAGGTAAAAAATCGAGTGGTTGAATTGAAGAGAGAAGCAAATGATAGGTGGGGTGAAAGAGTGTCTGAGTGATTTAGAGAGAATAAATAGCAATTTTGGAACAAGTAAATTGTGTGAGAAAGAAGAGGCGATATAAATGAGAGTGATGGGTGGAAGGGGGAACGTAATGAGTACAGATGAAAAAGTAAGGAAGAGATGGGGAGAATATTGCGAGAATATTGTACAGGTGTTATGTCTTGGAGTCAATTACAATGGACCCAAGCGAAATACATTTATGGTATCGTGGAAATCGGTATCAATTGCATAATCATTAAATCGGCAAAATACGAGAAAATGTTACCTGATGGAAAATTCTGTTATCAAATTGGAATTCAGCACACTCAACTTCCTAATAAAATGCACATGAGATCTGTTTTTTTCTTGACAGGGAAATTCGTTGTACAGTGTTATTTGTCGTAAAAATGTCTTTTGACATGTCTACAATTCGTCTTTTAATTGTTTTATTTGATAAGAACCCAGAATTGATTTTATTTGAAGTTTCTTTCCTTTGCTGCTGACAGTATCAAATTTTGTCCAAAAGAATAGGCCTTTTCCTGTTTGCCAATCATAGGAGACACTTCATAAGATGCTTTCACGATCCCGTTAGTTCGCTGATAGCGGCCACCACTTGATCGAGTCGTTGTTTCTTGAGTTCTGCTTCTTAATGCTGAAAAAAAGAAAGATATTTCTTAGTGAAAGTCAGGTGAAGTCTCTCAAAATGTCTATGCAGGAGGCTTAGCTTCATAGATTCGTTGCTCAATGCTTTGTCCCAAGTTCACAATGCGGAACTTCAATAACGTTGCTTAGTATGGATGCAAAGCGTAATCTCTAGTATGAGTCTGCATATTTACGTTTCTTACTAATTTTAATCATATTGAGGGTTCCAAAAATGGTTCCAATATAAAGTAAATTAGCTACTGTATAATATGTTAAAAATAAATAAAATTTTATTAGTATTTCAAATATTAATTTCTCTAAATTTGGCTATAATTATCTCGGGTATAAATCACAATATATAAAACACAATATTTTGTTTCAACTGTTCCTTTAGTATTATTTATGTATTTACTTCTCGTTAAGAAATTATAGAATCACATATTCAGCACAAAATCAACAGTTTTCCTGTTCAAACAATTATACGTCAAAGTGATGGTACGGAAAATGCAACAAAAAAGCTTATAATTAATAAAACACAATCGACAAGACACACTTTCTCTCACGATGCCTTCTTCAATATTACCCCAATCCAGGGCTTCCAGAATTTCTTTCTTTGAATAACAATATTTTTTTATTCTTAGCATTTAGGCTTCTATATACCCCCTAAGATGGTCCAATGTACCCTTGGGGGTACATTTATTCCCGTTTCAGAAGCCCTGCTGTAGCTTACAACGATCTAGCGGTGTTGGAGCGTGTTCTGTACAGGTAATAAAAACAAGTTCGCAACTCTACTTAAATGCGTTTATGTGAACCGTAGACTATTCCAGTAGTTTTTTTCGCAAATTGATGTTGTTATAGGTAATATTAAGATTTTAAACAAATATTGAATAATTTTATGGTCTTAGTAAAAGAACGAAAAATCCAGATTATACTCGATTACCAAAATAATAACCCACCAACCCAGATATAACCCGTTAAACCAAGATCTGGGTGAGAAAACCCAGCTGCAGCAATCCTATGACAGTTGCCCCAGCGCTCACTAGATGGCAGTAGCCCAGCGGGTTTTAACCCTTCGAGTCACCTTGATCTATATATGACTCATAATTTCGGCGAATTTTAGTACCAAGATTTATAGTCTGCAGCCTTCAGATCACCGTGAGTGATATTTGCTTAACCAATCAGAATTCAGAAAAATCTCCGCTGATGACTAGTTGCCATTAGTCTCCGAGTGACATCAGTCCGTTCTTGCCTATTGTGAGTGTCTGTTGTTGTCAGGTGAGTTGCTCTTTGTTATTGTAATAATAATGTCAAGAATGTGGTTCAAAGTGATTTATTATAATCATAAGACATCATGAAAGTAAAATATATAGTGATAAAGTGTTTCTCGCCATTTTGTCATAACATAAATCCCTGTATTTTCTTCATGAATCAGATATGACTCATTGTGACCAAATGGTCGTAAAAATAGAGTAGGCCTATTTACCTGAGGTGCTTGTACCTCAGCGGTGGGTAGCTCCCATGAGGCGGGTTATAGAACTCGCAGAATTCTGATGTTTATTTTTACATATGACTAATATTTATTCTATTTCTTTTAATTGCAGGGGTCAATGGCTAAAAACAGGTTGAGTGGAAATGACATTGCAGAAGCTATCAATTCTGAAAACTTCGGAAATGAATCAGACGTGGACGGATTGTCGGATGATGAAAATGAGATCGAACTCATTGAGGTAGGCCCTGATGATGAAATGGAAATAGAAATCACAAACGCTGAATGTGCAGGGAATGACGATGGAGAAATTCTTTCAACGAAGGAACCACGCATGCCAACTAAACAAAATTTTTCTTGGGTTAGAAAAGATTTTATTCCTTCAGCGTCGATGGAAGTCGCTCATGATTACGAATATACCGAGCCAATGTTACCGTACCAATATTTTACTAAGTTTATGCATAATAAGCTTATAGAAGACGTGTGTGAAAAAACTAACATGTATTATTTGCAAAACACTGGGAAGAATCTGAATACAAAACCAGAAGAAATAAAAATTCTTTTTGGCATACACATTGAGATGGGCTCTCTTGGATTCCCAAACCGCAGAGTTTATTGGAGTAAAGCTCGCCGACATGAGATAATTGCCGATGCCATGACGTTCAACAGATTTAGCACTTTGCGTAATAACCTTCATTGTGTTGATAACTTGCAGAACAATCAACGAGACACCGACAAATTTTGGAAAGTGCGACCAATAATGGATGACTATTTGAAAGAGTTGTCCAAAGAAATTCCTGAAAAAAGAGTTTGCGTAGATGAACAACTCATTCCCTTCAAAGGAAAACTGCAGGTCAAACAATACATGAAAGGGAAACCCAATCCTTGGGGAATAAAGTTATTTTTTCTTTGTGGTGAGTCCGGAATGCCGTATAACTTTATTGATTACCAAGGAAAATCCACAAACCTTCCTGAAGAATACAATCATTTAGGGATTTCAGGGTCTGTAGTTGTTGCATTAGTAGAAAATAGACTAGAGCCTTTGGCCGATTATAGATTATTTTTTGATAATTTCTTCACCTCGCCACGTTTAGTGGCTCATCTCTCTGCTTTTGGGATATATTGTACTGGGACAGTTAGGAGTAACAGGGTTGGTGGGAATTTGCCAATAAAAAGTAATAAGGACTTGGTAAAGGAAGGCAGAGGTTCTATGGATGGGTGCACATCTATTGATGGAGAAATGTGTTTGCTGAAGTGGAATGACAATTCCATAGTCACTGTACTTTCATCTGCATATGCCTGGAATAAAGAGACAGGCCATGTCTGTCGTTGGGACAAAACAGCAAAAGCTAAAGTAGAAATACCTTGCCCATCAGCAGTGCTTCAGTATAATAGGAGTATGGGAGGTGTGGACAAGCTAGATTTTTTGATGTCACTCTACAGAATTCATATAAAATCTAAAAAATGGCCATTGAGAGTCATATTCCATTTTGTAGACCTTGCAGTTGTCACTTCTTGGTTGCAGTACAGAAGAGACTGTGAATCTGTAGGAATGGCTCTCCCGGAGCAAATGACTCTTCTCAAGTTCAGGTTTAGTATCGCAGAATGCATGATAAAATGCGGATCAAATCCACTTGCCAATGTAACTCCAGGAAGGCCAACTAAAAGGGTACCACAACGTCAAGCAGAAAATGCTGTAAAATATGATGGAATTGGCCATTTCCCAGAATGGAAAAAAGAACGAAAAAGGTGCAAAAAGGAGGGGTGTAATGGACCCTACACATATGCCTTTTGCATCAAGTGTAAAATTTCGCTATGTTTTAACAAAGATAGAAATTGCTTCCTAGATTTTCATACTCCTCGGTAAATGATTTGTTTTTATTTTATGAATATTATTTACCCATTTTGTTTTTAATTTTCTGGATTTTTTATTTTGGGATTTTTTTTATCAATATAGTCACAATGAGTCATATATGGTTCATGTCAGTATTTGAAAAATAAAGATCTAGATTTTCTAAAATGTGTTTTATATCATTTAATACCTTCAAAATAAATAGAAAACAAAACTACAACATAATAACATGTCGCTATATAAGGGAAATTTTTTTTACCTCCCTGGAATATGCCCACATCTCGTGCATCCATGGCTCCGTACTCAGTTCCTGCAAGATTACCACCTAGGTCTGTCTATACTTACGTAAGGCGTAGAGAATCCCTCGAAATTTGTAGATTCGAACATATTTCAAGTTTTTTTTATACTTGTGGCGACTTTTTTTTAATTATAAACGACATATGTTGTCATAGTGGAGAAATATTCTTACTTATATAACAACATAATTTCACGGATGACAAAAGCTGCAAGAGCTTATCAAAGGTCATCCGCATATCAAAACTCACTCACCAAATTCATCTATAGGATTGTGCCGGATAAAGCATCTACAATATACAATTAAGTCCATCCACAGGAATGTGTTAAAAATAAAAACCATCATCATCAAGGCTCATGAAAATCCAAATCACCCATTATATACAATAATAAAAAACTGCATCCACATGAATGAGTCCATAATAAGCCCTCCCCCTCAAAAAAAATAATGTAACCCTCCCTTCCCATATAATCATCTAATCTGCGTTTGAAAATATTCAAGTTTGGACAGTCTGTCTCAGGTGGCAAACTATTCCAGTAATCTACCACTCTATTGGTAAAAAAATATTTTCTAACATCCAACCGACACCTCTGTTTTTTAATTTTTGAGTGGTGACCCCTAGTCCCATTACTACCTTCCAACTCAAACAACTTACTAAAATCCAACTTATCCATCCCAGAACAGATTTTAAAAAGTTCAATCTTATTATGGAGTGGATGGCTCTTGAAGTTCGCCCCTAATTATGGGGCACCTTGAAGGTAATCGTGAGGACAACACAATAGCCTTGGAAGGTGGACGCTGGTTGCCAGGAATGGTGATAGATTATCGAGTTATCGCGTAATCTTTTGGCACGGACTCCGGTTGATACAGATGCTCAGTTGGTTTGCGTTGCCCTTCCTTATTTCCCACGAGAGTGATTTGTTGATTGCTATTGGGTGCCCTAAGCCAAGGGGTGGTCTTATTCTAGCAACGCGGTCAAATAGCCTGGAGGATGGGGATAGACCCCACCAGGGTAGAACACCGATATTTCGGGAGTTATGTAATCACGAGAGATTTGCGATTAACGAGAATAATGCGCAATGGCTGTTTTCCCAATTAATAAGGCCTTGAAGCAGGGAAATTGAGGAACGTCAGGATATTGAAGTCACCAAAGGAAAAAATAGAATTATTATTGAACTAGATCTTATTGCACTTTACAAAAGTTCTTTAATTAAGTTTTAAGTTCTAAGTTATGACATAAATTAAGTTCGAGGTCAAGTGCGGGCAAAGTCTAAAGGAGGGTGGACAAATAGAGCCTTTAAGATTTACACCTTAATGTCTGCCTTATGTACATGACTATATACAAAGATGAATTACGCGAATCCGATATATAACGCGATATATTGCTATATAAAAATAGTGATTCTCTTTGTTCTAGCTTCACACAGTTATATTTTCAATTTAAGCCACGCCCTACAAGTTCCCCGTCCAACTAAGCCACACCTCCCTCTTCTGTACCGGCCTGGTGGTTGGTTGGTATTAACATAACTCCACTTTTGATTGGCTACTGCCGAACATATTGATAAGGAAGGCACTCCAACTATTGGGTAAAATTCTCTGTGGGTGGGGGCATGTTGCATGGAAACAGCTTCCTAATCTGGCTTCTATTTACTTAATCGTGATAATTATCCGGTTTATTCTGAATTCTGCTTTGATTATAATGTTTGCCTAAGATTGCCTCGACCAATTCTAACAGAGATAACTGTGCTCCGCTTACTACTTTGTGACATTCTCGTAAACTGCGCTAACTTTACTTTTCTCTCTCTCTACTTTATGTGTGTAGCGAATCTCGCGTGTGTCCTATTTTGGACGTGCACGCGGGTCGCTACAATAGCTTCCCTCACATATCTTCTCTCAAATGACTACATATTTAGTACTCTCAGTCTATCTTCATATTCAAGGTACTTCAGGGAAAGTATTATTTTTGTTGTCCTCCTTTGTACTGACTCTAGCAGGTTGATGTCATGTCTAAAATGTGGTGGCCATGCTTGTATACAGTACTCTAAATGGGTCCTGACATATGTGTCGTGGGTTAGCCGAGATTATATATATATATATTTTTATTTGTTTTATTATGGTTAATAAACCAAATAAACTTTGACTTAAGGCCTAGGTTCGTGCCTCGGTGATCGCTCGTGTATCCTTCTCTAAGAGGGCTGAACTATATTTTATTCTAGGGAATGAATAAAAGGGGTTTCTTTCTTGACTTTACCAAATATTGCCACTTCAACTCGTTCGAGGATAATTAAAACAGTGCTTTTACTAAAAAAATAGACTTTAATGAACATAAACCCTCTCACTAAATAAAATTAAAACATACTGATCTAATAAACGTATAAAAAGAAAATAGGATTACTTGACGAGCTCTCGAGGCTTGATTCTAGATAGAATTTTACGAGCGAACAATTTTAAGTACATATCTTTGTCATTAGCCAGACACTCACTAACTATTTTTAATTCATGGGGACATAAACAACAGGATTATTCTTTACTTACATAAGGTAATGAAGATTAATACCCGATTCCAGTTAGAATATCTTCGTGGATTTTTTCCCTGAGATGAGTAGCTCGAGTAGTTTGTTGGTTGCTCACAAGATGGCGTTACTCCGACATAAAGGTGGACGAGTGACGTCACGAGGAAATTCGAATGAGTGAATGAAGGTTTAAAACAAAACGGATGATTCTTCTGGTTTCGGCGGTCGTGGTGACGTTGACCTCATTTTCTTCCGGACGAGATTATATAGCTGACTTCTTTATTTTTATCTAGCTTGGTTTGGTCCAACTTAGATAGAGTAAGATTTGCAGTCCTCAAGATGTGTAGATTGATACTCAATAATCTTGGGGCTCGAACTGCGCCAAGCTTTCTCGGCACAATCTAGTGTTGTCCAAGGACTGCAAGTTCTCCTTAACTTACAAAAACTTTGTACCGGTGATTTTTCTGTTTTCTTCTCGAACTCGAAAAATCTTCTCTCCCAGTGACTTTCTTGTCTCTTCTGTTGGAACGAACAAAAAGCCCCGTTTCCTCGTGTCAACCTGTTTTATACCTCAATTAACCCCACGGGGTAAATGGAGGTGTGGGGGACTCACAGATGGGACGTAATTGGAGTTTCCCTTTTGTGTCGGTTGTTTGTCTACTCGGCATTTTGAATTTAGGGAAGCACGTAATACGATGTCGATCGTTGGCCCTTTTGACTTTCGTATTTATAAATTTTGTCTGTTCTCCTATGTTACCGCAGAACATCGGAGGGGCAAAGCTAAACCCAGATGCCTTTTGTTATTATTACCTTAGTTCTCCTCACCAAGAGGGAGGGCTCAATACATATATACACTCGCTAGTTCACAACAGTTTTTGTTAAACTCTTATACCTCTACAATATGAGTTGTAGAGTTTAAGGATAATCTCTTTACTCTTGTGGCTAACGTTCCTGTTAATGTATCCTAGCACCCTATTTGCTCTAGTTTTTGCCTCAATACACTGCTTTGAAAACTTCAGTGACCTATCTATTACTACGCCTAAGTTTTCTTGATCCTCAACTGAATTCGGTCAATGTCCATAGTGGTTAGCGCGCTTACCCGGCAATCGCTGGGTCGGTAGTTCGAATCTCCTCCCGGATTCTTTTTAAGCTGACACTATTTATTATGGGAAGTTACCGTCGTGACTGGGCATCATGGTAGGGAGTTGGGGCTTGCCATGGCTGACTTCTGCATGAAAAGCAACAGAACTTGATAGGAGGACTGTCAGAGAGAGAGAGAGAGAGAGAGAGAGAGAGAGAGAGAGAGAGAGAGAGAGAGAAAGAGAGAGAGAAAGAGAGCGAGTCACGCGGACACAGAGGCCTAAGGAGTATTTCACAGACGAACGAGAATACCTCCAATCGGCGTCTTTGGGTAAACTTCCTGGGTGATAAGATGAACTGAGACAAGCCAAACTGGAACCCGGGAAAAGATCAGCGAGAGGATGCGAAGTTCACGTTCGCCGCGCCCCTTTAGATGGGGTGGGACCAGCTTCCGTCGGACAACGAAATCTCTTCCAACGACCCCGTACATAATTCCCAGCACGGGCATGAAAAAATCAGTATTCGCCAGAATCAGCAAATGACACGACGTGCAAATACTCAAGCGACCCCCGCACATCAAGGGCTAACAGGCAAGAAACATTTATTCAGAATTAACGATGGTCAAGCAATGTAAAGACTCGTCCTTCTGCAATAACCAGCTCAGCTCATTTCGGCGAGAATACTCCCTCGATCCAAACCCTCGAGGCTCACCACGGAAATTGTAAGACAATTACGTTTTCTCTCTATCAACTTCGAAGAGGCGCAACGCTATTCGACCTCGAAGATTCACCTATGATCCCCTCCTCCCGTTTTATTTCAGTTAGCCGAAACATCAATTTAAATCAACTTTGCTTTCCAATTAGTCTGGTGCATTTCCCATAGTGCCTCCTTTGTTATTAAATTTTATTGTTTGTATAGTAGAAAAGATTATTTTTGTTTCCCCTGTTTGATTCCCTGTTTGACTGAACTCGGCCTAAAGTAGAATAAGCACTCATATATAATTTCGTTGTGACCCACGTCAAAGTGGAGCATTTCCCCGTGCCTGCTTGGCGCCTCATTTCTCCGCATCCAGGGAGGCAAGCCAAGGTCAGGGAGCTCATACCTGATCTACGTCAAGGACTTAACCAGCAAACTTTAATTTTAACTTTAAATTCCCTATCATCCCTTCTGATGTTAATACCTTGGCATTTTTAAAGGTTAAATGTCATCTACCACTTCTGAGCCCAAGGAAATAAATTATTTAAGTCACTCTACACTTTAAAGATACCCCCACTTACTTTGACTACAGCTTGAGGAGGCTATTTACAGCCTCCTCAAGTTCATTTATATATACTATGAAGAATAAAGGGCCTAGAACTGATCATTGAGGTAAGTCACTGATAACGTCCCTCCACTGTGACCTCACACCATTTACCACAAGTCTCTGTTTCCTGTCTTTCAGCCATTTAGAGTTCCAATTCAAAACTTTACCACATATCCCATGCATTTTTAATTTGTGAACTTTTTCTCCTATGACGCACCTTTCCTAAAGCCTTGCTAAAATCTGAGTAAATTATATCAATATTCTTTCCCTTATCTAATTGTTTAGTTACGTAATCTATAAAATCCAGTAAATTTGTTAAACATGATCTACCTCTTCTAAACCCATGCTGAGCATCATTTATTACTTATTAGTCAGACCTATCAGTCTGACTTCGATAGTAGGTAAACTTATAAAAAGCATCATGGTTGACAAAATTACGTCGCTTTTAGAGTCAAACCTGCTACTGAGGAGTTCCCAGTACGGCTCCTGAAGGCAACTGTCATGCCTGACAAACCTTGTGGAATTCTTCCACAACGTCTTAGGTGAGCACGATCGGGAAAAGTCGGTGGATGTGGTCTACTTAGACTTTCAGAAAGCCTTTGATAAGGTACCACACCGCCGCCTTATCCGGAAAGTGCGAGCGCTGGGCATAGACGGAAAAGTAGCAGGCTGGATAGAGAACTGGCTAAGTGGCAGACGGCAACGGGTGGTGATGAATGGACAGGCTTCTGAGTGGGTGCCCGTTACTAGCGGGGTGCCTCATGGTTCTGTCCTTGGACCACTACTATACATCATCTACATCAGCAACATGGACGGGGACATGGTTGCCAAGATTTCTAAATTTGCCGACGATACCAAGCTTGGTATGTACGTTGCAAAGGATGAAAATACTGCCCGCCTGCAGGAAGATCTTCGGAAGATTGGGGAGTGGTCGAACATGTGGCAAATGCCTTTTAACATGAACAAAGGCAAAGTGATGCATATCGGCCACTGAAACTCCTCAATCTCATTATATCCTTAAGGACACTGCTCTTAGATCTACCGACTATGAGAAGGACTTGGGTGTAACTATAACTAGTGATCTCAAGTTCTCGAGTCAGTATATTGAGGCGGAGAAGAAAGCCCAAAGGATGCTAAGTTATATAAGGCATCAGTTTGGATATCGGAACAAGGAAATAGTACTCTGTTTGTATAATTCACTTGTCCGACCGCACCTGGAGTATGCCGTACAATTTTGGAGTCCTTAATTTCGAAAGGACATTGCGAAATTGGAACGCGTACAAGCCAGGGCAACCAAACTGATTCCATCTATCAGACATAAAAGTTATGAAGATATATTAGGGTAATTAGATCTGTTCCCGTTGGAAACCCGTAGACTGCGTGGTCAGCTCATCGAAGTTTTCAAAATACTTCGAGGGTTCGACAATGTTGACTACAGGGATATTTTTACACTGAGTGAGAGCAGAACAAGAAATTACGGCCTCAAACTTGAGCTGAAGCGTTACAACCGCGATTTGTGTGGGAAATTTCTCACGTACAGTATCTGCGGTAGTTGGAACGCACTTACAGTGGAAGTTGTCAACAGTGAATCTATTGACCAGTTCAAGACAAGACTAGACAAAGTCTTGAAAAGTGGCCGTTTAAGGAGGACGTAAGGCAATTGAGTGGGGATGTGCCCGCTCGATAGCTAGTCCAAAGGTACCCTCATTGAATGGACCGTAAGGTCTTCTAGGGTACTTATTTTCCTTGTTACTCCTGGTTACACTGTCTAGATGTCAGAAATTTTCTTCTTAACTATCTTCTTAAGAAAAAATTTACGCACTATAAAAGTTAAGCTTACTGGCCTAAAGTTATTTGGGTCCTCTTTATTTCCTATTTTAAAAGTTCCTACTCCATTCGCTAATTTCCAATTATTAGGTATTTCTCCAAACTCAGTGATCTAGTATATATTTTATCAAGAGCAACTGCAATACTATCTTTGAGTACCCTAGAATGAGTGTTGTCTGGGCCAGATACCTTACTAGTATTCAATTCCAATATAAGCCCTATAATTATTTCCTTGTTCAGATTAATGGTATTCAACACTACTTTCCTTGACCTAGAATTATCATCAATTAATCTATCTGGATTCTCTTCTGTAAATACTGAAGAAAATTATCATTAAAAAACTCTACTATTTCCTCACCAGATTCTATCAAAATCCTTTCATATGTAATAGGCCCTATTTTATTACTCTTAGATTTGTTATTAATTCTATAATAGTTAAAGAATTTTCTTGGATCTCTATTATTACTTTGAGCGAATTAACTTCTGCCGCCCTTTTGCTCTTCTTAATGATCTTATTTAGCTGATTTCTGGTCGACCTATAATGATTTAAATTATCAAAAGTACTTTCTCTGTGTAATCTCTGGTATGCCCTTTTCTTCTCAGAAATTTTCCTAGTCCTCTCCTGATTCCACCACAACAGCTTGCTACATTTCTTTCCAATAGCCTCCATTGGAACACACTGCTCATCGACTATGTTTAATATAGTTTAATATAGTATTCTTAACACTGAATAATATATCCTACTCGATCTGATTTAGCAAGTTGCATAACTTATTGTAATTGCCACAATAAAAATTTGAAGTTTTTGTGGAGTTTGTTGATGTTCTACCTTTCACTATCTCCAAGTTAAAAAGAACCATCTGATGATCGCTATTTCTCAATGCTTCCCCGACAGTCAATTCCTAAACCAAGTGATCATCATTTGAAAGAACCAGATCTAAGATATTGGCACCCCTTGTTAGCTTATTAACAAATTGAGTCAAATAATTATCCTCAAAGCATTCTATAAACTTACAACTTGCTCTATCCCTTCCTATCATATTTTCCCAGTCCACAGAATTTAAATTAAACTCACCAAGAATAACTGTATCTACTTCGCATCCTTTCCCTATTTCCCTGATCATTAGATCATCAATACAGTCAGTCTGTCCGGGTGGTCTGTAAAAGGCTCCCAAGTGTATTATCCTATTTTTACTGACCCTAATATCTATTTACAGTGACTCAACTTCTCCTTGCTTTTTAGGATTATTTAAATTTGAAGAAATGCTATTTCTGATATAAATAATCGACCCTCCACCAGTCCTAATCTCTCCTTTGACTAATGTACATATCATAACCCTGTAGTCCAAATTCACTCACATTGTCATTAAATTTATTTTCATTAACTCATGATTCTATTACACCTATTATATCTATATCTTCATCAATAATATAACTAAATAACTCATTCGTATAAAGACAACTTAGCCCTCTTATCCCTGAAGCACCTCTTGTAGAATGTATACCTTCCGCTCTATCTCCTCTGAATCTCTTTCCTTTCTCTTACATTTCTCTGACCACTATCAGTAATTAGTTTTTCACATGCAAAGAGATAACGACACTATCTAACTCCTGCCACAACACGTCCACCCCAGCCAGGCTATTCTTGTTTCTCCTTCACTTGATGAACAAGCTGCTTTTTATTAGTGGGCAACGGCATGTCCACGATGGCTCGGATCTTTTCTTGCTGGGGGTTTAATCGATTATTCCCGATATGCAAGCCGAAGTAATCAATAGTGCCAAAAGCGACGTGGCACTTGCCGGGGCCAATTGTCAAGTTGTGTTCCCTGAGTCGATACAGAAGGGCTTGAAGGGTTGTTAAGTGTGAATCCCAATCTTCGGTGGCCACATAAACATTATCGAAATAGAAGGTGACGTTGGGTAAACCTTCTAAAATCCTCCTCCTCATCCGGTTATAATTGCTGCAAGCCATTCTAGATCGAAATAGAGCCTCCGGAACTGCATAAGACCATTCTCGGTGTGGAAAGTAGTAAATTTCGTCACTTCCTCTCTCAAGGGGATCTAATAATAGGCCTCGTATAAGTTCAACTCGGAAATGAACTTGGCCTTCTCAAAAGGGTGGAGGTTCTGATATATGGTAGGGATTGGTTCGGCATAGAATACGGTAACCGAATTTAGCTTTCTAAAATCGATGCACATTCGATAAGAACCATCAGACTTCTTTACCATGACAACCGGGGAACGGTAGCTTGACTCCGAATGTTCAATTATCTGCAACCTTAGAAGTTTATCCACTTCTTTTTTAAATGCTTCCAGGAGGTGTATAGGCAGGGGGTAGGGTTTGGAACGTAGGGGTTCCAGGGTTGTTAGTTAAATATTGTGCTAACAGTACAGGGCACAACCGGGGATCTCTGTGATGACGTCATCAAAACGACTGAGGAGCGCTTGCAGATGGTCCTTTTGACGAGATGGTAACTGGTCGCATATCTTAATTTCCGCAGGCGGTGAATTATTAAAGTCGGGTAAGTCATGCAACGGGTATTCCTTGTCTTGTTCCACGCAGGCGACTTTAATTACGCAAAAGAGGTCCAGGGGTGTGATAGAACGAGTTGAATCTGTGTTAAATTCAACTCCTATCCCATATTAGTTAAAACCTCGAGGAGGCCCACGTGCATCTTCGATTCGAGGCTTGGAGTCTTATCAACAGCTACCGGACGTCAATGTTTAAACAAGGAGGTTATCGTCCCCCCCGTTCGCCCCCATACGCCGACCTCGCCAGATCGAGTTAGGCTTATGGACAGATAAGGCATTTTTCCCTGGCCCAGCTGTGCGTTCCCTCCAAGCTTTCACTCCATTCTCCCCCACGCCAAGGAGATGTCCTGGCTATTTATATGGAAACTTTACCACTAAGATCAGATTGGAGATCCAGATTTTCGTCGCGAAACATCACCACGACCCTCTCTCCCTTTGTGCGCCAAGGGACCTCGACCTCGAGATTCACCATCACTTGTCCAGAAGGAGGACAATATTCCTTGAGTGCCAAAGGTTCGAGCCTTTAGTGACGCCAAGTCCCCAAGGCATCCCCCCCTGTTGTTCAAGGAGAACAACATTAGAACAGCCATTGTTCGTTTTGAGCCCTTCGCCAAGAAACGGTTCTCACCCCCCCCTGTTGTTCAAGGAGAACAACATTAGAACAGCCATTGTTCTTGAGCCCGTAGACAAGAGACGGTTCTCATCCCCCCCCTTTGTTCAGAAGAGAACAACCTAGAACAGCCATTGTTCGTTTTGAGCCCTTCGCCAAGAAACGGTTCTCATCCCCCCCTGTTGTTCAAGGAGAACAACATTAGAACAGCCATTGTTCGTTTTGAGCCCTTCGCCAAGAAACGGTTCTCACCCCCCCTGTTGTTCAAAGGAGAACAACATTAGAACAGCCATTGTTCTTGAGCCCGTAGACAAGAGACGGTTCTCATCCCCCCCTTTGTTCAGAAGAGAACAACCTAGAACAGCCATTGTTCGTCAAGCCGTTCGTCGAGTAACGGTTCTCCTTTCCAAGACGCCACGTCAGGATCCTTTTATCCCCCCCCTTCGGCTGGAACTCGCCAGCGGACCGAATATTCCTTCAAGTACCTTCCACTGCACCCTAATGAAGTTACGTAAGCCAAGCGTCACCTTTTGAGTACTGATCCCTTATTTGTCAATTCTATCCTGTGCTTTAAATGGTTTATCGAACCATCCCATCTCTTTAACTCCATATTTGTTTTACCTTTTTTGATCCCTTAAATCCTTGGATTAGCCCGAGTCTCCACGACCCCTTTCCATTCTGTTTGTCAATATTTTCCGTTTTTGTATTGTTTAAAGTTATTATTAATAAAACTCTATTTTATTAATGATAGCAATATTATTATCCTTGAGCTCGGTTCCACTTCTTAAGCATTTTGAAGATACATAATATCGGCCGCCAGACAGTAAAACGCACTCTAAAGATAATTAAGGGAAGTTCCCTCAACGAATAGTATTATATATAGTATCGTCGGGAGTCATTCTACGACATATATATATATATATATACTATTTAATTTGGTATCAGGTGTGTAAGGTTTAACGCTATATCTTTGCAAACACTGGTCTCAGTCGAGTAAAGCATAGTGTTATTCGTTATAATAATAGAATATAGTAGTTCCCTTTTGTTTTAACGATTGCTATCCCCTTTTTTTTTTAAACTTAAGAAGCTGGAGTAGCTCAAGGAACGGTTATAATAATTTGTTTGTTTTTTTGTGATTTTAGTCAGTGGTTATTTAGAGTAAGAAACCAAGTACGAATAGGTCAGTGCCCATATTTAGGTAGGCTAATTCTATAGAGGCATAATTCTTGTTGCGAGGAATTTTAGTTGGTTGACTAGTGCGCCCCCAAGTGCAAAGATGACTCCGTTCGAAATCCTTAAAGCGCAAGGAGAGTCCCATGGACTTTCCGGAAAAGAACTAATTAAGTACATTCAAGAGGAGCAAAGAAGAGAAAGAGAGGAACGGATAAGACAAGCTGAGCTTCAGATTGAATTAGCTCGGATTAAAGCAGAAGTTCAAAGAAAAAAGGTAGAAAGAGAAAGGGAAAGAGCAATCCCACGAGAAGAACGAGAAGGAAAAATACAACGAGAAGAACGAGAAAAAGAAATCCAACGAGAAGAAAGAAGGAAGGACTCGCGCTCCTTCCCAGGAAAGCTGACAAAGTTTCCGAGCCCCGTAAAACCCCCAAACTTCTTTCCCCAAAACCAACAACGGGACTCCAAACCTCCCGTTAAGACTTCTCCTCCATCTCTCTTCCCGAAGCGACCAACCATATGCTTCACCTGTGGTGTAGAAAACCACATGAGCTGGAATTGCCCCCAAAATTCTAGGCTTAAAAGCGGACCAGCCCACCAAGTTCACCAGATTAATGAAACCCCGGCTCCCCCGGTGGTGCAGACCCAAGCAGAAACTTCTCCCCCTCCGTCAGGCCACCAGGTAAATTTTGTTTTTGGTAAAAGTTCATCGGGAACTTTGAAATATGAGGAGGGCAGCGTGGACAGCTGCCGAGTTTTGACTCTCGTCAGGGACACAGGATGTACATGCTTCATCGTGTCCGACGAACTCCTCCCAGTGGCCTCTAACCACGAAAAATTTGCGGTGGTACATGACCAACTTGGGCGGGCGAACCGATTCCCCGTCGCTAGATGTTACCTGCAGTGTCAATATTATAATGGCTGGGCTGAAGTCATTGTAGCACCCATAAAATTCTGTTCCGTACTTATAGGACAGAGCCCCCAAGTAAGTTTCGACCCTGTGTTTCAGGCCGCCCTTCCTCAAGGCCGAGATAAGAAAGAAGCCCAGGAGCCCGTCCCCATCAGAACCCCGATACCGTCCGATTTCTCGGAGACCCCTAACCAGGACTTTAGGACGGCAAAAGAGGAGTGTGAATCACTAACACCCTTAGGTGATAAGGCCCCAGACAAGGACACGGAGACTGTCCCTGGACCCCAAGAAATAAAGAACCCCCAACGCGCCCATGGAGATACCTTCGTAGAACTGGACGAAGCATCGGCGCTTGAAGAGGATTGCCCCGCGGAGTCCCTTAATGTAATCCAGACAGTGTGCATCCAACCTGATGCCGATTACCCTCCTCCTTCCCTACCAGGCGAGTCTTTAGAACCCTCTGACCTGGATAGTGATGCGCAGCTGACACCACGTCCGAAGAGTCAGCTACAAGAACTAATTAAATGGAGTCACCATTTACCCGCCCTATTAGTTCTTTTCGAGCAACTGCGTGAAAATGGCCTCACCATTGGCCCCAGCAAATGCCATTTTGCTCACGAAACCATAAAATATTTGGGTTTCAAAATAGGACCAAGCCAGTTAGGTCCCCAAGAGAACAAGATTAAGGCAATCGCCGACATGCCCCTCCCGATTACAAAGAAGCCATTAAGATCGATCCTAGGATCAGCTTCTCCCTATCAGCGATTTGTTCCGAATTTCGCTGCAATTTTGGCCCCCCTATGCCCCCTTCAGGAAAAGAATTTCCCCGATCGTTTACGTTGGAATGATGTCGCTGTTTCCCATTTTAATCAGCTCAAAAGTAAGTTCATTTCTGCCCCCATTTTTAAGTTGCCCAACCCGGAAAAATCCTTTGGGGTTAAGACCGACGTGATCAACGAGGGCATTGGAGGTGTACTCCTTCAATACGTGGATGACAGAACGAGTCATCCAGTTGCATATGCTAGTCGTCAATTATTACCACGCGGAAAGAGATATGCCACTAGAGAAAAGATAGCTCTATCAATTATCTGGGTCATAGACAAATTCAAGATGTACTTGATATGTAAAGATTTTCAAATAGGAACCGACCACCGTCCGTTAGCCTATATTAGGAATTTGAGACACTCAAACGGCCGCATCATGCGCTGGAGTTTACTCTTGCAAGAGTATCAATTTAAAATAAATTATATCAAAGGTTCCGATAACCAGGTCGCTGACGCACTCAGTAGGAATGCGTTACCGAATAGCGTAGAACAATTGTATTCATAGGATTAGTATCTCCATGTAGGTATATACCGTCTTGTACGACTTAATTTAAGATTCTTTTGTAATATAATTAATTAATGTATATGTCTGAATTTTGTAACGCTCAATGTCTAATTTTTTTTTATGTATATATATTTGTTCTTAGTAATTTACGTATAAATTATTTTGTCCCGTATGTACTAAGTTTATATCATTTCATTGTTCCATGCCTTTTTTTTTTATTAAGTTGTATTAAAGGTTATTTTCCCCTGTAATCTAAAGATCAAAATAATCATGTATTGAGGTAATAATAGTTAGGTGCAGGAAGATACGGTTGGTACAAGAAAACGAGTTCCCTACAACGGAGCTCTATCGTTGTCCCTTCTCTCTTTTTTTTTCGAAGTGACAACTTCCCCTGGAATGGAGGGGTGTGATAGAACGAGTTGAATCTGTGTTAAATTCAACTCCTATCCCATATTAGTTAAAACCTCGAGGAGGCCCACGTGCATCTTCGATTCGAGGCTTGGAGTCTTATCAACAGCTACCGGACGTCAATGTTTAAACAAGGAGGTTATCGTCCCCCCCGTTCGCCCCCATACGCCGACCTCGCCAGATCGAGTTAGGCTTATGGACAGATAAGGCATTTTTCTCCGGCCCAGCTGTGCGTTCCCTCCAAGCTTTCACTCCATTCTTCCCCACGCCAAGGAGATGTCCTGGCTATTCATATGGAAACTTTACCACTAAGATCAGATTGGAGATCCAGATTTTCGTCGCGAAACATCACCACGACCCTCTCTCCCTTTGTGCGCCAAGGGACCTCGACCTCGAGATTCACCATCACTTGTCCAGAAGGAGGACAATATTCCTTGAGTGCCAAAGGTTCGAGCCTTTAGTGACGCCAAGTCCCCAAGGCATCCCCCCCCTGTTGTTCAAGGAGAACAACATTAGAACAGCCATTGTTCGTTTTGAGCCCTTCGCCAAGAAACGGTTCTCACCCCCCCTGTTGTTCAAGGAGAACAACATTAGAACAGCCATTGTTCTTGAGCCCGTAGACAAGAGACGGTTCTCATCCCCCCCCTTTGTTCAGAAGAGAACAACCTAGAACAGCCATTGTTCGTTTTGAGCCCTTCGCCAAGAAACGGTTCTCATCCCCCCCTGTTGTTCAAGGAGAACAACATTAGAACAGCCATTGTTCGTTTTGAGCCCTTCGCCAAGAAACGGTTCTCACCCCCCCCTGTTGTTCAAAGGAGAACAACATTAGAACAGCCATTGTTCTTGAGCCCGTAGACAAGAGACGGTTCTCATCCCCCCCTTTGTTCAGAAGAGAACAACCTAGAACAGCCATTGTTCGTCAAGCCGTTCGTCGAGTAACGGTTCTCCTTTCCAAGACGCCACGTCAGGATCCTTTTATCCCCCCCCTTCGGCTGGAACTCGCCAGCGGACCGAATATTCCTTCAAGTACCTTCCACTGCACCCTAATGAAGTTACGTAAGCCAAGCGTCACCTTTTGAGTATTGATCCCTTATTTGTCAATTCTATCCTGTGCTTTAAATGGTTTATCGAACCATCCCATCTCTTTAACTCCATATTTGTTTTACCTTTTTTGATCCCTTAAATCCTTGGATTAGCCCGAGTCTCCACGACCCCTTTCCATTCTGTTTGTCAATATTTTCCGTTTTTGTATTGTTTAAAGTTATTATTAATAAAACTCTATTTTATTAATGATAGCAATATTATTATCCTTGAGCTCGGTTCCACTTCTTAAGCATTTTGAAGATACATAATATCGGCCGCCAGACAGTAAAACGCACTCTAAAGATAATTAAGGAAGTTCCCTCAACGAATAGTGTTATATATAGTATCGTCGGGAGTCATTCTACGACATATATCAGGGGGTAGTGGAATTCCATCGGAGATTCTTCGTCGATTGCAATTGTCTGGTTGATACTCGCGCGCAGGTGGTACTGCTTGAGGATATTTATATGCAATAGCTTTTTTTTCGAGAGGTTTTCAATCAGGTAATCGACGGGGCCACGCTTCTCGACTATTGGGTAGGGGCCCTTCCACTAGCTCAACAATTTGTTGTTGTCCGTGGGGAGGAGAAGCAAAACTTCTCCTTGGGTAAATTTCTTTTCTTTGTACTTGCAATCGTAGTATGTCTTATACTTGTCAAAATTGACATCAGCGTTCTGTAACGCAATTTTGGCGCACTTTTCCACCTTCTTTCTTAAATCCAGTAGGTACGAATAAGAAGTCTGGATATTTTGGTCCAATTTCTGATTGGAATAAAGTTCTTTTAGGATACTCAGGGGGCCTCTGACGTTTATACTATATAGAAGTTCAAAGGGGGCGAAACCTAAAGTACGATGGGAAATTTCATGGTAGGCAAAGAGGGCTACAGGAAGAAAGCGGTGCCATTCATTGGGCTAATATGCACACAACTTTCTGAGAATGCCCCTGAGGCTTGCATTAAGCCTTTCGCATATTCCATTTCCACTCGGGTGAAAAGAAATGGTAAACTTGGGCTTATTCATCAATAATTTAACAACGTACACCATTATTTCGGAGGTGAATTGACGACCACGATCCGAGAGTATTTTCTGGGGCAGGCCTACACGGGAAAAGATGGGAATAAGGGCTTCAGCGTAGGAGATGCTCTCGATTTTTTGGAAATCGAGTGGCAAAGTCGACCAGCGTTAAAACGTAATTATGGCCTTTGCTCGACGGGAGTAGGATCGGTCCGATTAGGTCGATAGCTACTCGGAAGAAGGGTCCAGAGATTAGAACTCCCTTCGGCAAGAGCGCAGGTCTGACTCGTCCTTTTATGGCCATCTTTTGGCAAATGAGGAACGAACGACAATATCGAAGAATTTCGTCGGTCGTGCCAGGCCAATAAAAGTATTTGAAGATCCTCTGAGCTGTCTTCGTGTGACTAAAATGACCAACAAATAGGCTATTGTGAGCCGTTTGCAGGATTGAAGGGACGTGGGAACGGGGTACACATAATGTGCGGGACTCGGTGTCGTTTTCCTCGGTTCACACTCGATAGAGGAGGTTGTCATTGACGAGGAAGGAAATCACCTTATTCCCTCTGACAGTTTCGCTGGTTTTATTCTAGGCTTTGGTACACAGGGAACAAAAGGGTCACATTCCCTCTGGCTTTTGGCATAGTTATGGGTCATCGCACACTGGTATTCTGGAGCACACGGGGGTTCCAGAGGTGTAAGGGCTTTCAGTTCCTTCTTCGCGCGGGAACGGGTAGTAACGGGCTGAGCCACGGGGGCGGAAGAAACCCAGGAAGACTGACCAATTAGGACAGAGCAAAACTTGATGGAGGCTGCAACAACTTCAGCCCAACCAGTAAAATACGCGCACTCATTGTAGCAGTGAACGATGGGAAATTTATTGGCTCGCCCCAAGTAATCATGCACTACGGCAAACCTATCGTGGTCCAGAGCCACAGGGGGAAATAACGCATCGGATACAACAATGCACGTGCCCCCTGTACTACGGACGAGGGTGGAGATTCAGTACCCATTCACGGCTCCAGTTTCAACTTGGAGGGCCCCAGGGATACTTTTATCGCACAAAAATTTCACCTGGTGTCCAGCCGTATTCGGCGGGTTCGAAGAAGAGGGAGCTTCATTTTGCGACGGTGGGAGCTTAGAAGTGGCACTGATCTGGTGTACCTGGTGGGAAGGAGGAGTGCTTCTAAACTGCGAGTTTTGAGTGTAGTTGGATCTCACGTGGCCAGTAACTCCACAGAAATAGAACACGATGGTCCTCCTGGGGGACAACGAAGCATGGAGTTGGGAGAAAAGGGCTTAACATCACGGTGATCCGGCGAGAAGAGATGTTTGAGTTTAGTGGGCCCAGTCACCTTAACATACTTATCCCCATTACTAGGAAAAAGATTTTTCTTGCTGGTTTTGGATTTAGGAGATGGAGGTTCTGATTTATTCTCTTCTTTAGGATAGCAGTTGTAGCTAGCTGCGTAGATGTCTGACTCCTCGATGCATTCCTTAAGAGTATGGCACCTCCGGTCCTTCACGAAAGATCTGATTTCCGAAGTGGAGCGACACAAGAAATTGGTCCTTGAGGACTAAATCGACCAGGGCCTCGTATTCATGAGGCACCTTGGACGCGTCAATCAAAAAGTTAAATAACGCTGTAGGGAGTAGCTAAACTGTCGAAAGGTCTAGTTTGGTTGAATGCGACAATGCCTAAATTTATTTCGATAGAAATCCGGGATCATGTTGTAAGCGGCGAGCAACTCGGCTTTTAACGATGAGTAATCATTTGTTGCATCTGATGGAAAAGAGATAAAAAGATCTCTTAGTTGTGACCTCAACAGGGGCAATAATTGTGTTACGTCGTCCGTCTCGATGTCCCACTGGTTCACCTCGAAGATCTTTTCAAAGTGGGTGAGATAAGACCCGAAGGCTTCGCCTTCTTTAAAGACGCGGAATTTTATGGTCGCAGACTGCGGTGCGTCTAGCCTAACACTCGAGGAGTTTATGAAAAGCGTATCGTTCCTCGCTCTGCTTATCTCCAATTCGTGAGAGCGAATTCTCTCTCTTTCTTCTCGTTCCTTTTCTCTTGCTTCTCGTTCCCTTTCCTTTTCTCTTTCTTTTATGTCTCTTCTTTCGGCTCTTTCTCTTCTTTCTGGATGTAGGCCATCAAATCTTTTCCATTGAGTCTGAGTGACTCACCTTGGGCCTTAAAATTTCAAACGGCGATATGTTGCTGGTTTACGCGATGGGCACAACAACAAGAATTAAATTACCGCACGACAAAGAGTATAGCGGAATTATGGGTTCCTTCACTTACGAACGGGAGTGCGAATGGTTTTGCTAACCAACGAACACACGAACAACAAGGGTGGGGAAACACTCACCAGAGAACTTTTGCGGTCGAGATTTCACTGCAATTAAGACGGGAGCACAGCAATACGACCTTGAGCGTAAACTAAGCCGCTGATGAGGCTTACACTTGAGGGGGGGGGGCGCCGCAGAGAGAGCTCTTACACAGGAGAGTTGCGCGTTTTTGTTACCTCGAAGACTTGGTCTGACGGAGTAATTCTTGCCTTGGGGCAGAGTTCAAACAATAGTCTCTGGATAATGACTATTACGGGGGTGAACTTAAATCTTGCTTTCGAGTAATACAAATCGGGATTGAGCGCGCTGCGTTTGAGTCGCGGGAAAGCGGGTCGAGGTAGACTCACGTGAATTAAAGAAAATACTGGAAGCTTGAGGGATTCTGCGAGAATTGTGCATAGTTCAACGGGAGGCAAATAACGGGTACCGAAGGGGGCGGATAGAGGATACTGACGGCGCAGGGAAGACGGCGGATACTGCCTTCCAACTCTGGCACTGGAAGATTTATCGTGGTCGAATAGGGTTTTCCCCCTCCGTTCGAAGGGGCGGGTTCTAGGGTCAAACGAAAATAGCTTTTAGCGCGAAGGCGAGAAGGTTCTTAAGCCGGTGAGGCGAACTTTGTCCGACTTTAGATGGGACCTTTTGGGCTCTCACACTTGTCGCAGGTTTCTGTGATGGCGGAATTTCAGGTCATCGCGGCATCTTATTGCGTCTCATAATTTCGTACCTCCATTAGTGCAGACAAAAAGGGTCAGCTAGGTGTCTTTTGTCCCTCTCTCTATTGAAGAGCGAGGCGGCGCTTATCTTCCTTTCTATCTCTCTCTCTCTCTGATCTCTGGCACTCTTTCGATCCCTACCTTCGAGGCTGACTGTAGTTACTGGAATACAGGTTGTATTTTTCGTCATAACTTGGAACAGGCCGAGTACGAATCGGCCTTAACTGCAAACTCAACCCGTGCTATTGGAAAGTACTCGAGCTTAGTGCTCCCCTCCCCTCCACCCCACCTTCCACCCCTACCCCCCTCGTGCTCCTCTCAAGCAGTCGAATCTTTGGGTGGCAGATCGACCCGGAATTGTTGTCGGTCGTGTGCGGCCGAATGTGTATACCTTAATTTATCTGACATGTCCATTATTATTTTTTTTATTTATCTTTCATGTCCAGTATTTTATTTGTGTTTGTACAGTAGTAAAGTTTATTTTGTTTAACCCAGTTTGATATACATAACCTTCTAGATAGTTGAAGTAATTCTGCCAAGTATAATTAATCACTCTTAGAGATTTATTGGAAGCCAAAGTTCAATTGCATTATTCGAGGCAAGGCTCAACTGCAGAGTTGCTCTGCGGGCTATCTGCCGACCGTTTCGAGACACGGAAAGCAAACAGAGGTCAGAAGATCTAAGCTGAGCTACGCCACCATGGAAGAGCTGGGAGGAGGAGGAGGAGGAGGAGGAGGAGGAGGAGGAGGAGGAAGGGGAGGAGACGACTCTTTGACTCTCTATCAGATAATCGTTGAAATACGACACATTCATTTTGGCCTCTCTTTCCTTCACGGAAGATTAACCGCCGTTATTATTTCGGTTCTACCACGCTCTGCGGACTTACCTTCCTCACTTATCTGGAATTACCACAATCTCGTTTCCAGAGTTACCACACTCATTCATCTGGAATTGCCACACTCGCACCTCTCACTGGTCTTCCTGATTTTCGTTCGCAATATTTCATTTTTCTTTTTCATACAAAAAAAGAATTCCTCAAAAAATGCGATCGTTGGTTTCTTCCAAGAAGAATTCTTTCGAATGATAATAATAATGAGCATCCAGGTTTAAATAATTGCATCAAAGAGACATTTAATTCCATTAAATAACCAACAAAGGCATCTCCGCCACACAGTTTTTAAAGAAAGATTCTTATTAAAAGGGAGGAATTTAGGGTTAGGTGTGTTGTGGAAGGTGCGTATCCAGAACAGGGGGGGGGGGAGCGCAACACTCTTATTTGCATCTCTTCCACGAGAAGAATTCGGTCCCATTACGGGGGTAAAAGGTCGTCGTAAGTGGCGATTTATTGCTTCCCCTCGAAATGGGATTCATTCGTGGGAAAAGGAATTGCCATACAGGATGTCCCCAAATTACGCATACATACCGTGTGTCCCCGAAGTCTCGATACATAGTTAATGGTTTCAACAAGAAGAAAGAAATTGGTCGTAGTTTTACCATGAAACTGCGCTCACTTATGATGCCTTTTATTTATCGTTGGGGGGACCTACTGATTAACGTGGGCTGTAGATACCAAAGGTATCTACAGCGTATGGCAATTTTTACGTGTTGACATAAGTTATGGGCCAGAGAAAAAGCGAGAAGTTAGTGGAAGTGAAAATGTGTGGAAGATATATAGCCGTATATCTTTGCCATCATTCAGATGTCAGCTGCGACATGCTGTTCCGTGCCATACTTGATACCTTCTTTTCAGGTTGCACACTTGGGCCAAAAGGACGTGCCATATTCCTTTAGATTTGAGGTTTATCAGGGACTTTATCTCTTCTACACAAAATTACCGAGTGATTGCCTCGAGTAATGCGACAGGAATATATTCGAGCAATACTACCTCCACCTTCCATACAACTCCATTTCTTTAATTGGTCTATCGCATCGTCTGGAATAATTGATACACCTTAAAGTTTAAGAAGCAACGCCCGTCTTTTATCCCGAGGGAAAAACAACGACAAAGACGCATCCTATTCAATAATGGAGTAAATTGCAAAAGTGAGTTCCATGAGAAACTTTCGGAATTGTCTTTGTCAAACTTTGCCGAAATGATATCAACTTGCAGGAAGAACGCGTAGTGAAATGAAAAAATGCTTGGTTAACTCCAGACTTGGAATTATCTAGTAATGAGATAGTTGCAAAGGTCTTATCGATATGGTGGGGCAGAAAACAACGCATTCATATTTAAATGTACTCTTAATTATGAGTTTCACAATCACAAAAAAATATACTCTCTTTCCTCAATTTTAGACTTTTGTCAAGTAATTTGTTTATAACTTTATGAATCGTAAGGAATAGTGAAAAAGAAGCACATACAAGAATTCTTTCGCAAACAAATCAACAAAATATTGTTGTTCCATTACGTACTTTCTAATTTTTCAGTTATTTTATTCCAACACTTAATTATTCATTCTTTTGATTATTTCTTTAAACTTTTCCCTTCGACGTTTATAAAGCATTACTTTAAAAGTGCTCACGCCATCCGAGGTCATCTACCTGTCCACGGCCAAGCAGCCGGCCTCCTTGATGATGCTCGGTGTCGAGGCTACGAATGACGAGAAGATGCCGCCGCTGGAGTTCGCGGCCGGTTACAGGGACATCTTGATAATGAAAGTCCTGCTCTGGGTGAGAGAAAGATCCCGAAGAAGGCGGATTATCTTTTTATGCAGGACGGTGAACCGACCCACACTCTCAAAACCATGCAAGAGTGGTTGGGGTCGAACATAAACATCTGGTCGAAAGAATTTAGGCGCCGCTGTCGCCTGACCTCAATTCCATCGACTACAGCGTGTGACCGCATGTTGAAGTCATCCCTCAACTGCGTGTAAGAAGGGTTTCATCCACAGCGTGTGCGCGGCCTTCAATCTCGCCTGGAGCGCATGCTCTAAAAACTATCATTGTGTCCTTTGTTTAGAGCGTCGTAACGAACGTAACAGGACTTTTGCAATACCCGGTATATTCAAGTGTATATTTAACTTCTCTACTTTTGGACGGTACTGTAGTTTCTTTGGTCGGTCGCTCCCAGATTCTCTCGTTCCTGGCGTCCGACTTGAGTGCTGCTCGGTTTGAATGAAGAAAACCCGAGAGAGCGACAGCGTAAAGAAAGTAATTAGTCATTAATAATTACCCTAACAGAGTCTTGTATTTATTTAAAATATAGAAAAGGGAAACATTTTCACTAGAAAATTTGTGACTGAGAAGTTAGTAAAGAAAAAGTAAAGTTGCGAAGATGAAAATGTGCGAGTGAGATGGCGCACGGGAAACATACACGAGCAAAACCTACAAAATGCAAATGTAGTCAAAATACGAGTTCGTTCTTTGAAGGTTTGCTCATATGTCCAAATGTTTCACCTAACCTTAAAGGTACAGCTTTGTTGGCTTCTCTAAACCAGTCATTCTATTCGTGTACATGTGCGTATATTAGGGGCGCACTTATGTAGAACCTGAGGCGTGTGAGGATTATCAAAATGAGTCGAAACTCCGGGAATTCGAGGATTTCTGTAACTTGTCGCTCTTATTTGAGTTGAGCAAAAAAGGCATAAATGAGAGGGAAGTTGAATATAGATATATCTATTTCATACGACCTTTTCACGCAGACAGGGGTGTAATTAGCATTCATTTATAGGGTCATCATACCCTGTGCGCATTTGTATGCCTGTTTTTACCTCCATTTTTCTGAGTATCCAGAGAGTCAGGAGTTCACTTTTACCTTCATTATCAAGTAATTTCATGTTTTCGCTTCTTAGGTTATTCATTTTTTGCTCATTTTTCCCGACGTTCCCCACTTTCTTTATGATTCAGATATGATTTCACCTTGGTAAAAATAGACCCCACCTCTAAAATAATATCTTCCACCTTTCATCTTTTGCAATCTTCTCAGACTTTACTTTTTTTGAGGTTATAATACGTCTTTTCAGGACTTTTGGGATTAAAGACCTTTAATTATCCTCTTCTCATCCTTTTCCAAATTATTCATTATATTCTCACAAGACTCGCATTTTTCGCTCATTTTTGAGCTCCTGGAGGGTGGTTGTGTATATTACAGAAGTTGCCTCTGTATAATATTTAGATGTCTTGAATTAGGCTGCTTCGACTATGCACATTATTTTACAATCAATATTCCCTTCTATAAGCAATGGTATCAAACCATTTTGGAGCGAAACTGAAGAAAATAAGCAAACAGGAACATAAACTTCGGAGGCTAATAGAAATATCATGTGCAAGTTTATGGAGAAATTGGTAAATGTTAGATTAGCATTTTTTTTTATGGACAGCGGAGGCCACTTGTCTTCAGCACAGTGCGGCTTCCGCAAGTTAAACTCCATGTCGGATGCTCTGCTCCGACTGGAAAATGTCGTTTGAGGGGCCTTCCTTCGTAGACAGCACTACGCCACGGTGTTTTTCCGATCTGGAGCTACAATGAGCTACAAGGATAAGAAGGCCCATGATAGTGCATGGCGATTCGGTATCATGGAGACTCTCCACACGATGGGGGCGAAGGAACGTCTCCTCCTTCGAGAGTTCGATATAGCTCTCGGGCCAGTGGCGCCCCTGGCTCTGTCCAGGATGCCACTCTGGAGGGTACCACCTTTGATTTGTTGCCACGCCTCTGCTCCCAAAGTTTCTATAGCGCTGGAAGTATTGCGTTTGAATTCAGTTTGGAGCAAAGTTCGTGTCACGCTGGAACCGTACCGATGTATACGGATAGCTCCAAGTCGTCGGTTTCCACGCTGTATCCTCTCTGTTTGAAGCCAGCGAGGCTTTGCCAGGCGCAGCGTCTATCTTGACTGTCGAGCCGGTTGCAATACACCACTCGGTACGGGAGATAACGCGACGTACCCGGTTCGGAGATCGGATTGTGATTTATAGCGAATGGTCTCATGGACATACCCCTAATGCCGCGACGGCTTCAGGTTGTTTTCTGTCGTCTCCGAATTGGACGCCCCGCCATTTGATGGAGCGCTCGCCTGCGCTCTAATGTGATGACTGCTTTACCCCCAGATTGTTCGACTCATTCTTTTGATCACAACTGTACATTTATTAAGATAAACTTAAGATAAGCAAGCGAAAAGCTAGAGTTTCCTATGCGGTCATACAAACATATACACCCAAGAAAACAGCTACGAGACGAAAAGATCTCAAGGTTAGTGTCGTGGAATGGCCAGACACTCTCTCTCTCTCTCTCTCTCTCTCTCTCTCTCTCTCTCTCTCCCTCTCTCTCTCTCTCTCTCTCTCTCTATATATATATATATATATATATATATATATATATATATATATATATATATATATATATATATACCTATATACGTAGGTACTTTGGGGCTTTGGGCCAAAGGTGGTTGAAGACCGTTAGTGAATGGGGAAAATGTTATGAGTACAATGGGGATTCTTTATTATTAACTTTGCGGGGTCCTTTTTAAAACTAATATTTCAGAGTACAAGTTGGCCAAAGATTAACAGGTAGCTGGTATGCCTTGGGGTTGCAAGAGAAAGACAATGACGAAAATATATGTTTATTAACAACAAAATGATATTTATATTTACACAAATATTGGGTTTAAAGGGAATGGTCGCACAAACGGAGTTAAACGTCTACGCGAGATACAGGTGGGTTAATAAGGGGATTAAGTAGGTCAGATTTAGGTTCGGGATTTAAAGGCGGATTTAAAACTCGAGCGTTCACAAGAATAATGGATCAATAGGGTAAGCCAGATTCAGGATAAATCTGCAGGCGGCAGAAAAGGGGCCAGTTGGGATACGATGAATGTGACGGAAGAAGTTGGGTTACCTCTCGCTTCAGATTAGAAGGCACTCGTAGATGGCCTTCAAAGTTGGGAATCCTCGTCAGATATTTGCTGATTGACTATGACAGTTCATGGATCGATTTACCCTTCGACTCTAATCGAAATCGCTGCTTGGGAAGGGGTAAGGACTAGCTTCATTCAGCTCGTTCACCGGAGTAGGTGGGAAGTCTAACAGTGCTGCTTACTAAACTGAGTCGAAGGATTATAAAGACGCCTGGTGAGGTGGCTATGGTGGCCCTCCACACTTGCGTGCGATTTTTGGGAAAAGTTGGCGTCTCCTTCGGGGGAAGGGAAAATTGTGATAACGTTGGCTTGGAATGCTCAACGGACTTCGATCTTCGGACGGAAGGCAAGAATGTTTGCTGAAAGGTGGCCGGGGGAGACGATGAAATCGGTCCCTATGCAAATACAGCTGGGGCGTGTGATAACGGCGTAGGCTGCATCCTTAACCTGGATCAGCCATGCTTTCACGGCTCTATGCGGTGATCTCAGGATCACGTGGGTACAGAAAGACACGTGGTCGCCCTTTCACCTCATTCCACTACAGTTAGATAACAAGGAGAAGCCGATCAAATATAGGGTCGTATGGGCTTTGAACGGTTAAGTTGTAGTGGATATATCAAACGACCAAAATAAAGGGTCATACTGATAAGATGTGGCAACCCGGTTAGGAAAAAATGTGTATAGCTACATTAAAAACGTATACACCTCTTTTGACTCCGCCCAAATGTCGACAAAGGAACAAACAAACATCCTTCTGATCATTAGCTTCGCCCTGCGCCTAAATTCGGAACCAAAGAAGTCACGCCCCCGCTTAAACTAGGTGGCCTATAGATAAGCAGACTTAAACATTATGAACAGAGAGACAGAGAGAGAGAGAGAGAGAGAGAGAGAAGCAGTTAAGTCATTGGTCAATATAACTTATATGCAATTTGTTATTATTAGAGTCATGAGTCCATTCCTCGTCCTTAAGTCGTGCCGCCTTCGCCCCATCTACCTAACATTAGTGGAAAACTTTGCACACAGCCGTTGAGGACTCGAACTATGTCACTTGCTCTAATAAAGCTAGACCCAAGCCAAGAATAAAGCCTACTTATCGCCGCTTTCCTTTTGAGTACCTTCCTCTAACCCCATGATAACCAAGGCACCTTCTGGACCCCAGCTTAGAAGCGGATTCTATTTGAGAAATTTTGGGAGTCAGAACAAACTTAACTGGAACACCAAACTTAGGCCTACTACCTACAAACTCCAATACATGAATATAGCCCCGTCTTACTTCCCTTTTAAATAACTGTAGGTCTCGATAACATAAACCTAAGAATGGGGCGCAAGATGAAAATAAATACTCCAAATACCTGTCACGGAAGTAGTGAGGCAATACATAGAGAGTGGTTGTCCTGGACACAGGGGAGAGTCGTAACGGGCCCAGATATGTTCGACTTCCCGGTGAGAGCGAGAGAGACGAGTAAATCGGGAGCTTGCAGCGGAAGAGGTAATAGCGACAAATACTGGAAGGGGTCTGGTAGGCTTTGCAGGTAACAGTAGGTACTCGCTGTTCGAAGTCCTGATCAGCTCTGGTTCTTCGACTCAGGGGGACCTATTTATAATCTTCACGGTGAGTGTCTACGTGACTAAATTCCTGTCGGCTTTCAACTAGCAGACCCACGCTTCCCAGCCGCTACGACGTACTTTACTAGTGCGTCGTAAATCACGTAGTAGGTTATCCCTACACCCGAGTAGGCGGTCGCCAGATGGTCTCTCTCTCTGTATAAAAAAATTCGATTTATCTTCGTTATTAATCGAAGGCGACTCTACCTCTCACTATGTTGTCGGTCGGTCGGTTTTTCCTCGTTTTGCATTTTTTTTGTTTTGGAAATAACATCACAACTATTCAGCCGATTCTAACGAAATTTGAAACCTTTGGGTTGTTTTACATTCTCTTTCGTTGATATAACTGCGAAGGTTCTCCCAAGGAGGTTAGCTAGGAAATTATTTCGTTTTGGCAATAACATCATAACTATTCGGCCGATTCTAATGAAATTAGAAACCCTTATTTTGTTTTACATTCTATTTCAAATGTGATAATTGCCACGGTCCTCCCAAGGTTAGTCTGGGAATTATTCAAAGTTTTGAAGGTCGTAAGGTCATAAATCATAAAAACTGAGAGCACGCGACTTCTGTTCAACAGACTTTTTTTCATCTAGCCTAGCAGTAAGATTTAGCGTGATTGCGGCGACTTTTGCCCAAGTAGGCAGTCGCCAGATGGGCTCCTAAAAAGAAAAAGATTGGATGACGAGCGTTCCCTGGGTGTATCCGAAGCAGTCTGAATGAGGCTGCTACTCAGTACTATACCAACCGCATAAACAACCATGTTAAAAAAGATATTTCCAAATATCTATAATTTGATAATAAAAGAAAAATACTGAAAAAATAATTTCGAATTTATTAATTAATTTAAGTAAATAAAAAATACTTAAATCACAAAGGGAAATATACTGAATGTTGCGTAGCGGCAAACAATAACTTGATTTTAATTTACTGTATTAATGCTTATTTGTATCAAGCTTCTAACTCAGAATTTCTATTTTTCATTGACATCACAGAATTGCTGAAAAGACCCATCGGTCATAATTGCTCATTCAAACGGAACGATCGTTGCCTTTGGTAATTTTCTCAATAATAAATAAAAAAACAACTTTTTCCCTCACTCCTGTATTGTATCTTCAATAAAAAAATGAAACATTTTTAATTGGAAATCTTTTTTTTCTCTCTCATACATATGGGAATCTCTATAAAATTATATAATTGCATTCGATTCAAAGTATGTGTAAACATTTTTGACAATTGCATCAAAAGCTTTTCTTTATTTTATTATTTATTTAATTTGCTCGGGCAAACATTGCAACATCGAGGGCTAGAGTGACGTCACTGGAAATTTCTCGGCGATTCCATTCTTCAGTCATCGGATGAGCAACGCTGCTGCTGTTGGTTTTTTTTTTTGCACGAGTTTCGAGTTTCACTATCGATTTGTGCCTTATCCTTCCTGTTCCAGGAGGGGGAGAGGGGGGCTATACATCTTGATGTGAAGTGGAAAATGCTGGTCTTTACAACAATTGTTACCAGCCATTGAATTAACATCCATAATGTAAGGATATCTTGCCCCGGGAAGGGTTATGTAGTTTAGCAGAGGTAAGCTCTTACTGCAACTAAAACTTGGACAAGTGGCGTTCTAGCCAGCCCCAGGGCCCTCGATAATCACAAAACTACCTGGCCTTTATTGCTTTTACACACCTCTCTTTAGCGCCTTTTTTAAAAATCAGAAACCCTTTCTCTCCTATTTTATGGCTAGAGGATAATTCTGCAGACAAGTCTCCACCAGCTTTCGCCCCCACATTTTTGATCGAAGAAAGGAGGAGTGTGATCTTCAACCCCGGTAGGATTTTCCCTTCGACTTCCACCCAATTTCTTTTCTTTTCATTTATTTCCTATAATAAGTGTTTGAGTCTGCTTATTCTTCACAGGTAGACACCAAGGTCCGCCTCATAAAAATAAGCTTTGCAAGGTGCTTAATCATTGGGGACTGCTGAACCTCGGTTCCATGTTGCCCCCACTCGGAGCTGGCGGTGTTGGGTGTGTACCCGTCTTTTATACTCCTCACTCTCTGCTTTAAATGGAACAGATTCGAGGGTGTTCGATCCACCAACGGAGGTTCGGGAGCTCAGTGGCCGGACTGAGACTATGAGTTCACTCTCCTACTTACCGAGCAAATCTCTTCTGCTTTGTAGTACTCAGCATCCCTTAGACCTCACCTCTTTCATCGTGACAACTAAAGGCAAAAGTAGAAAAGCGCATGGAGATCCCCCTCCAAGCGTGGCCTCGCCCTCCCTAGGTGTTCGGAAGGATGAAGAAACGTGAGGCACCCCTAAATCAACGGAGGGAATCACTCTTATCATCCCCATGCGGCAAAAGGGCTTTCCCCTTTGCCATCTTTAGAGCCGCTCTCGGGAAACTCTACCTCTGAAAAGGAGGTGCACCTCCCTGTGATTTCTCAACAGCCCCCCCCCAACCTCCTTAATGTGGAGTCGCCCATGGGCGACTCCATCTTTCGACCAGTTGCAGTTCCATCTATTCTATCACAGACAGGCGGCCCAAAATCGACCGCTCCCAGTGGGAGCGACTCGATAAGCCAACCTTCCTTATGGGGCAAGGGAAAGCGAGGCACGTCGCACCGTGCCCGCTGCAGTTCTGAAATCATGCATCTTACCATAGCGGTGGGTCAGCGTGACTGCCTCCCTCTCCTACCCGATGGAGGTCAGTTTTGCTGGCCAGAAACTGTAATGGGAGATAACTAGAATCAGATATGTGATGGCTTAGATGGGGAAGGGGGTACACAGAGGCCCTTCCGAGATTGACATGATCCTGAAGGTGACTGAACCCTAGACGGCAGGATCTTCCATGGGGTCAACCGTGACTCGGTGCCAAACACCGAACCTGAGTCTGGTCCTGTGCAAGCTTCTCCCCAGACGTTTTGGCCCCTGAGGACTAACAAGGAGAGGATGGATCAGCTTCCCCAGGTGGTTCCTCTTTAATAGGTAAGACCTGCATCTCATAGAAGGATCTTACTAAGGCCAGTCCATTCGGCATTGGGGTTCCATCTGGGGCGGATGAAAGCATGTTAATTCCCCACCCTCCTGTCCCCAAAAGAAAAGGAAGAGGAATAAAGGTTTCTTCAGTCCGCGGGGCTCTGGTGACGGACGATTCTGCTGCCCTTTTCTCACACGAGCAGGCCAAGATCAACACGTCCGGCCCCGAGGCGCACCCAAGGTGGTGGGTCTCAGGCCAAGAATAAAGTCGCAGGTGCGCTGAACCGAGCTTCGATTACGTCAGGGCTCCTTATTAAGAGACGACCTGGCGTTTTAGAGTACGCTGACTTTAAAAAGCTTTCTGGTTATTCACGTCACTGGTCGCAACATGTTGGCCAAGGAAAACATGATCCATCTCAGGAGAACATTAGTTAATGTGTGTCGTAGAATGCCCCATCTTTTTGTTCTAAGAGTGCTAATATATTGATATCTGAATATCTTAACGAACATAGCCGTTCCGAAACACGTAAGGATATAAGAGAAACGAACAATAATCCCCAAATATACTTATATTTTAACTTTAACCATTGAATACACAACATCTAAACATTAACTACAGCGATACTGAATATTTTCATAAACCAGAATTAATTAAATTAGTTTGACCCTCAAAAATTGGTTAATTTCTCTACACACGACAATAATATAAGAATTAGGCTTACGGACTCATCTGGAGTTTAAAAGGCCAAAGGAATGTTATTGACTCATGACGCGTGCCGACTAGCCAGATGTAGATGGGCGAGATCACACGGTCGTTTTGGCGAGGTAGTAGCTGGGGGTCCACACGGTATTCCTGGGGAGGGGGGGGGGGGTTCTTCACGGACGAGAACAATTACGGTGCTTTATGCAACACCAAGGTAGTCGTGGTCTCTCTGGCGAGAGTGAGTCGAACTTGGTTCTTAAACCAAGTTAACTTGGAGTGCGGTGTGACCACCGAGTAACGAACCTGAGGGGGAGCTTTTCTCCTTCGTTACTTAATTCCTCATGGACGAGGACTGAACTCAGGGAGGGTCTTCTTCAAGGGCGAGGATCGATGAGACGGGGTTTCTCTGATGAGAATAAGTTACTTAAAGTTTGGTTTGGTAACCAGGAACTAGCTTGAGGATGAGCTTCTTCTTAGTTCCGGTCTTCTTCAAGGACGAGTATAACGGAGGGGGGTTTCTCTGACGAGAATAATTTGAACTTGGTTGCTCAACCAAGTTAACTTATGAGTTCGGGGTGGCCACCGAATAACGGGCTCTGGGGGAGCCTTTTCCTTCTTCTTTTCTTAATTCCTCCCGGACGAGGAATACCCCTGGTGTTTAAGGTGCACCAGGATATGAGGAGTCTCTCTGGCGAGAGTAAGTTGAACTTAACAAAGTGAACTTATCATTTGGTTTGATAACCAGGAACTAGCTCGAGGATGAGGTTCTTCTTAGCCCCTTAAGTTAGGTAGCCCTGCCTCTCTTGCTGGGTACTTCTTGGTCTGGCGAGCCAAGTACACTACCAATCCAGTCTAGGTAGCTCGGTTTCAATCGAGGACTCGTCACCTGGAGTCTGACGTATACTACCACGATTTTTCTCAGTGTTCCTCATTTATACCTTGTCACCCCACTGAGGGAGTGGTAAGGGGGGGGGGGGCTTGAGGACGGCCCAAGGAGAGTTCTTTTTCCCAACGGGTTTTCACACCGAGTCTTACATTGGCTCCTCGTTAGCCTTCGAGCTTGGGAGAAACACCTCTCCAATTTCTTATTTGACGTGAAACTGGATCTCACTCTTCTGGGGGAGATCTTGCATTTTGACCTTTAGGGTCTTTTATGGCACCGAGTTGTGCGACGCTGCGGTTACGCTTTTGACCCGCCGATGCCTTCGGCCGGATGTCTTTGCGGTTACCGTTTTGTGACTCCACCAAGAGTGAATGGGGGGGGGGGGGAGTGACGATTCCCCTACAATGTGATTGGTAGAGAGCAGAATTTGTCCCGTTTCTTGGAGAGGACCCTTCTGGCGAATGCGTCGAATTCCTCCGAGGCGGCCATGATTAGTGCCCTCCGGACACTTGATGGCTTTCCGGTGAGTGTGACGCCGCACTCTACCATTATCTTCGTGAAAGGAGTAGTTTATGCGAATGAACTTGTGGACTAGTCCATAGATAACATCACCTAGAGCTGGCCGACCATGGAGGCGGCCAAAGTCAAACGTGTGATGAGAAAACAGGGAGGGGCTTAGAGACCCACTCCTACGCTCTTCGTCATGTTCGACCGTGACAAGCTCCCTGAATCGATGCGTGCTGGTTGGTATCGCTACCACGTGAAGGCATTTGTGACACTGCTGCTTCGGCCATAAAAATGGCTTCTGAATACGTGCAAAGTCGGGGTTATCAAAATTATGTGTAAGTAGCTCCAAGGTCGCACACGATAAGTCTAAAGCATATTGTTCTGTTTACATGAAACCACCCAACTCTAATGCCTCCATTTAGTATTTCTATTGCCATGACGAATCAGTTAAATAGTCTGTAGTTTCTTCCCTGTTCCTGAGTGCATATCGCATATGTGATCCTTGTTTCCTGCAGGATCTAATCAACACTATAATCCAAACATTCATTGAGCTGCAATACCTCCTTTGGTTCATAGAAAAATGTCATTATAATGCCAGAACCAAACTTTTATACTCCAGTTAATCCTAAGGAAAAAATATGTATTAATTATTATATTACATTCATATACTCACCCCTATTAATGGATTTTATAAAGTTGGCACATGCTAACACCATCACTGTTGCCTTTCAATGTGAAAAAAACGATCCGAAATAGTGTCTAAAAATAGACCCACCGATAAAGAACAGAGAGTTTATTATATTGCATGCAAAAATTGCAATCAAGTATACATTGGCGAAAGCAGCAGTCTACAAAAGAATGAAGGAACATAATTGCGACATGCACCTTGGTAGTCTGTCTTCTAGTTTGTTTCTCCACATGTCAAATGAAAACCATTCAATTGAGAATGATAATGCACAAATAATTTATAATTCTCACAATTATATACATAAGCGTCTAATAGAATCAGCTCTTATAAAGAAAATTCCAAATTTTAATACTTCAGATGGGCAATATAACACTAATCCCTTGATAAGCAGGAGATTTATACTTCCTCTACTCCAAAATTCTGCTGCTTTCCCACACCGCCCTCCTAATTACATTCCGACTTGTAAATGTGTGTGCCCTTAGGCTAAACATCTCTCTGTATTCTTCGTCGAAATCTGGTTTTGGAAATAAATTGATTCTAACAATGTGGTTTCTTTGCTGAATTTACATGTACGTTACTGTGCTTCTTTGGATATATTATATACTTAAAATGAGTGAACGTTTCGTCGCGCATGTTCGGCAGTTTACGCTCACACGTAACTGAGCGCTAGTTAGGAACGAACAAAGAATGTTGTGCCCACAGAAAAAGATCCATCTTATCTATAAATCTATATTTTAAGAAGAGGATATTTTTTAATATTTTTTTCTTGAGTTAATGTCCTTTTATAGGTGGCAGAGGGGGAGAGAGATGGGGGCAGATTGTGGAAGATGATGGGAGTTATTAGGAAATAGGGTTGAGATAGGGCAGAAAAGGGAGGGGAGACTTTTTATCTTGTTTTAGATAGCCTTTAATAAGAGGGACATTGGGAGCGTGAAGGTGGATAGGGAGGTGGAGGGAGAGGGAGATACGGGATAGAGGAAAGTCAGAATAGAGGGAAAGGGAAGGAAGGGTGAGAGGGAGAAGAGAGGGAGGGATAGAAGACAGGGAATGGAGGGAGGGATATGAAGGGAGAAAGAGAGCGGAGAGTGAGGGGAAAGAGAGATAAGGAAAGTTGGAGAGGGAGAGGGGGAAGAGGGATAAGGGGCAGAGAAAAAGGGTACATAGAAATGAGGGGAGGGAGTGGAAAAGCGAGATAGGGAGAGGTGGAGAGGGAGGTAGAGGGAGAAGAGGAATAAGGGCAGATGGATAGGGGGCAGGGAGATGAGTAGGGGAGATGAATGGAGAAATAGAGGGGCGAGGGAGTGGGAAAGGGAGATAAGGAGAGGTTGAGAGAGCAAGATAGAGGGATAGGGAGAAGAGGGATAAGGGACAAAGGGATAGGGTACAATCAGATGAAGGGAGAAAGAGAGGTGGAGAGGGAGAGGCGGAAAGGGAGGAGATGGGGAGAGGAAGAATGGGCAGAGGGATAGGAGATAGGGAGATGGAGATGCAGGGAGAAAAAGAGGGGAGATGGAGACATGGAGATGTAGGGGAAATGAAGGATGGAAGAGAGGGGAGAAGGAGATAAGGAATGTGTAGGGGTAGAGAGGGAGGGGGTCAAAAAGGCAGAGGGGAAGAGGTATAGGGGCATAGGGATAGGTGACTGGGAGATGAATATATTGGCATGACAACCACCCCCGTTTCGAGGCGTTTAACCAACCATGCGTCTGCAAAGCGGAAGGCATACAGATCATATGGAGGGCGCGCACAACATCAACTTAACTAGAGAGATTCTAGTTGACACCGCCACAATTAAAAGAAAATAAGGAAATTTGGCTAGGCTGAACATATTAGAAGACATCTTAATAAACGAAGAAAGCCAGCCCTCAACAGTCAGGCCACGAGCTGGAATCGAACACTAAACTTGTTCTAAATATTCCAATCGCCGCATTAGCTCGTTTCCTTTGACGTTACGCTTAGGCGAGGCGAAATGAATATTCCCTAAAAACCGTTTTCTTTTCATTCAGCCTGATTCTCACTCCACCATACTTCATCGGTAAAGAAGGAAAGAATAACTAAAGACGCTCCGAAGATGATCGAATAAGATCGAAAGCTCAGAAATTTAGTTTGGTTTTTCCCAAACGCATTTATTAAAAAGATATGAATATAGGACAAGTTATCTACCATCTACAAGATGGACTAAAAAATACAGTTAGAAAAATAGAAAGTTGCCAAAGTAAATTGATCAAGGCGAAATATACCATAGTCTTCAACAATATATATATATATATATATATATATATATATATATATATATATATATATATATATATATCTCTCTCTCTCTCTCTCTCTCTCTCTCTCTCTCTCTCTCTCTCTCTCTCTATATATATATATATATATATATATATATATATATATATATATATATATATATGTCGATTTAAACGGCCGGCTAGGATGGGTAAAGCTATTTTTCCATTCTCCCGAAAGCAGGGATAATATTTTAAAAAGGCTGATGGATAGCAATCTCTTTAAATGGCTTAAAAAAAGCTGGATTATACGTTCTCCTCTCGTGACTGTGCGAAGAGCTCCTTCCGAAGGCTTGATGAAGAGCTTAGTTAACCATAACATTGCCTTCTTAACCGCATAATTCCAATTGCGTTATCGCAAATATATTTCTCGATATATATATATATATATATATATATATATATATATATATATATATATATATATATATATATATATATATATATATATATATATATTATATATAATAACACCCACAAGGAAAATGGAAAAACGATTCCGAGTGCTTTCGTCTTTATTCTAAAGGACCTCTTCAAAACCCTAACTAATGGGTACAAATTCTTTAAACACTTTAATATGTGATTTAGTATAATTATATATGATAGGATCTAGGCTAAACAATACAGGGCTAATATTAAAATTTGGGAATGTATTAATAGAGATACACTCCAAAATATTTCTTGAAATGTAGTTTGTACATTTAATAACAAGTTTAGTTAGCACTATTCCAATTAATATTATGATCCTGACTATAAATATGTAAAAATAATGCAGATTGTTGACAAAGATTACGAACATTAGTTTGGTGCTGTTTAACTCTATCTAACATTCAATTCTTTACCTATCTGTCCATAATAGCATTTTTCACAATTATTGCAACCAATAGAATATACAATGTCTGGTTTAGGGGGTAAATTTTTTACGAGAAGGCGAGGGATAGTGTTTTCATATTTAAAATAACATTTATTTTCAAAGGTTTTAGTAAACGAGGTAATTTAATGAACATTTGGTTAAAAGGTAAAACTAATACATTTTTGGCATAAAATTTAGGGATGTTACGATTAGATTGATAAAATGAACGCTTAGCAGAATTATAACAATTTTTAAGTACGTAGAAAGGGTAACACAAATTTAAACCTATATTATATATCCGAATCAACCTCTTTTTCCAAATATTCGGGTGAAACAATTCTCAGGGCACGGAGAAACATGGAAGAGAAAACACTTTTTTATGATACTAATATGGTGATCGGAATAGAAATGGATGTATGAGTCAATGGCTGTAGGTTTGCTATAAATTTCATATTTGAAACCTTGGTCTTTTCGGTGGATCAAAATATTTAAGAAAGGGATGGTGTTATCTTTTTTCATTTTCTAAAGTAAATTTAATTGAGTGGGACTAACGTGTTGATTTGTTCAAGAAAAGTATTGATATTAAGATCATTAGGCCACAAACAAAGAATATCTTTAACATAACGCATCCATAAATTGGGGGTTATGTTGGTCTGGAGGAAGTATTATGGATTAAAAAAACTCCATATATAGATTGGCTAGTACCGGGTACAAACAATTGCTCATAGCCATTCCAAAGATTTGACGGTAATATTTCCCGTCAAAGGTGAATTTAAAGTTGTTAATACAGAGGGAAATAAGTTTAATAATAGTGGAAGCCGGTATAGGGAGAACAACATTAACAAGGTACTCTTGGAGGAAATTTAGGAGCTTGGGTGCGGGAACTTTTGTAAAGAGGGAACACATCGAAACTAACCAAGCTAAAATTATAAGGGTAGGGAAGATCATTAAGTTTCCTAATGAGATCGAGATTATTAACGATGTGAGAACTAGAAACGGTCCCCACAAAAGAACTTAGGAGAGAAGCTAACCATTTAGATAGGGTATATGAAACACACCCAACCAAGCTAATAATAGGACCGATAGGATTTTTCGGCTTATGGGTTTTGATGAGACCATAAAGGTAGGGAAGGGAAGCATTCGAGGATTTAAACTTATTAATGAGGTCAGGATAACCTTTAAGCAAAGAGCGAATTGTTTACCTGGTCAATAGGATTCTTTCTAAAGTTTTCATATGTAGAGGTATCAGAAAGAAGGTTATTCATTTTATCTAAATATGAAGATTTGTCTATAAGCACGGGGGCAGCAGATTTATCAGCCTTACACACATATATACTCCTATTTTTATTAATCCTAAGAGAACGTATAGCTTTATTAAATCTAAGGGGATAATTATTTTGTAAATCGCTTAAACATTTATACACATAACCTTTAGCAATTGAAATTTCGTTACGGGGCAGAATAAAGAAAGCGCTCGGAATCGTTTTTCCATTTTCTATGTGGGTGTTATTTATCTTAATTTTGACCCACGTGCAAGTTGTGAGTCTCTTTTCATATATATATATATATATATATATATATATATATATATATATATATATATATATATATATACTGAGCAGGGACATGGAAATAAAGACGTACTATACTGCTTACGATCAGGCTTCGGGGATAGTAGTTAAATTTAAACAGCGCCCGATTAATGACCCTTTTTCTGTTTTTAGTCGCGGGCGACTCTATATCTCACTTTTTCGGTCGGTCAGTCCCCAGTTTTGCTTTCTTTTGTAATAAGATTGTAACTATTTGGCCGATTCATATAACTGCCAAAGTCCTATTAAAGTAAGCCAGGGAATTATTTTGTCTTGGCAATAAATCAAAACTATTCGGCTGATTCTAGCGATATTTGAAACCCTTATATTGTTTTACATTCTCTTTCTAATGAGATAATTGCCAAAGTCCTCTCAAGGTTAGCCCGTGCATTATTTTGTTTTGTCAATAACATTTTAACTATTCGGCTGACTCTAACGAAATTTGAAATTCTTGTTGTTTTACATTCTTTTTCAAATGATATAATTGCTAAGGTCCTCCCTAGGTTAGTCCTGGAATTATTGAAAGTTTTGAAGGGCGTAAGCTCATAAATCAGAATAAGTGAGTGTATACTAATTTTTGCTCAGCAGACATTGTTTTTCTTTTGTCGGGATTTTGAGGCTGTGTAGCGACTTTTGTGTCCATTCCATTCTCAGGATACGACTGAAGATTATGGTAAACTTTATACCGAAACTAGTCTCATAAATAAATTATATGCTCCTATACAGTTGTTTCACTATCATATATATATATATATATATATATATATATATATATATATATATATATATATATATATATATATATATATATATACACTCCTTTTCTTAAACCATCCAACTTCTTCAATAGTTCCTATCTTGGAATGCATTCTCTTACTCTTCGTCTTTCAATGCATTTCGGACTGTAATTCACACACTCAACCTCTTTTCCCCCAACCTCACCTCTTCACTTCTCGACAACCTCCTAAAATCTCACGTCTCACAACACCTCTTCTCCTCACACAACCCACGCGTTAGAATGTTGTTTTCCTGATAAATTCCCAGCAATCAGAACCTTTACTTCATTTCACTTCACTGCCCACTTGCTTCTAATTTATTGGGAATGAAAATATTTCATCGTCATCAAAACAATGCGAACCAAATATATCGCTAGGATTTCAAGGGGAGTGGATGCAAATAAGAGAAAGAGAAACAATTATATGTATTTCAATTTTATCCATTTAGTGCTGATATGGAAGGTTATTTTTAGCAAGCTGGAAAATATTGAATTGGAGGAAGAGGTTAAAGGAAAGCTGAATGAGGTGTGGTGTTAAATTACATTTTCAAAGAAAGTGTTTGGTTCATGTGTGTAGGGGTGGTGAAAGTAAGGAAGGGAGGGGGATGGGGGGGGGAGAAATCCACTCAGGCGAAGAATATGTAAGTCTAAAAATCAATTTGTTGGGCTAAATTTTGTCCCTATTCTCTTTGAGATGGATGTAAAAAATCTTTTTTGGTGTCTGATTTAATGTGAGGAAATATAAATGAAGAGAGAATTTCATCAAAATAATTCACGCACTTCCTATTTTATTTTTCTCACTTCAATCGACGTTGAATAAGAAATCTCAAGTATTATTAAATTCCATCTAAATTAGAAGCATTTGCCATAATGGAGATAATTAATCCTTTAGGCGTAATGTGAAATCTTTCCATTAATAATAGTAATTTACAATCAATATTTCTTTTTGTTGTGGTGATATACATAAGAAAGGGGCTAAGACTTTCAGAGTCACCTCGACTCAAATTCTTTTGCAGGCCTCACATAACGCCAGGGATTGTATTTATTAATAATTTATGTTTTTAATAGAATAATAGTTTTAAAAATGTCCTCAAAATAATAATTAATTGATCAAAGCAGGAAAAAAGAGGTGTGCACTATTAAACGAGGTTCAGGATTACAGGGTTGAAACCCAGAGGTCATTTAACCACAGCTACTTATGAGTAGGCCAAACCATTCTCGTGACTTCTTTCAGAACAACAATAGAGCAGTAAGTTGTGAAGTTTTGTTGACGCTTTTGAAGTTGGCAAACCACTACCACACAGTTTCAGTTGAAGGATCTTATCATGCGTTGCTCTGATTAGTCCGAAGCAGGAAGACGAGCAGCATTAGCGAAACATTTGACCAAATAGTTAATGATGAAAATTCAAATTAATTTAATTTTGTAATTCAATATAAGGAGTCATATTCTGTAGATATTTTGGCTCACTCTTAGCATTAATACATTTTGTAAACTACAGAATCTCAAAGGAAGAACTTTTCTGCCGAGCATTGGATATTACGACAAAGGGTGAAGATATCTTTAATTCTGTAAATTCAACGATAAATGATGATGATCTGTTGTGGGAAGATGTAGTTTTTGCACTGATGGAGCACCCCCAATGCTAAAAATAGTTCGTAATAGACAATTCCTTCATTATCCCTCCATACACTCAAGAAGTCCTCGTCTCGGGTGTGGAGAAATTCTGCTTCCTCAATTGATCTACGAACGGTGGCGTTTAACATTAGTATAAAGGCTCCACTTCTCATCACCAGCAACAGGCCTGCGCAAAGTGGTGGTGCCTGAAGGTGTCGCAAAAGAAATGATTTATAGCTAGCAATCCGCTTTTGCAGTTTTGTCGTAGACAATTTTGTGCGGGAACCATTTTCTGATCCCTGGTACCTTTCGAACCCTTTTAATTTGGCGTAGGGCAGACGTATATATTACGTCAAATTTTTCTCCGAGTTCCTTTGAAGTTGTAGTAGGATTTGCCGTGACAACTTCCTTCAACTCTTTGAAATCGAATTCTTTTGGACGATCACCTTCAGGAGTCTAATTAATTTACTGCATCATCCCCATAAATGCTCTGACTGGTTTATGCCGCTGTACTTGCATTGACACCTTTATGAAACTCATCGATTAACATTGAGTAAAATATGTCTAATGTGGTATTTAGATGTAACGAAAAAGGGGTGAATACCACAGAAGATTATGAACTATATTTTTATAATCTGAAAGAAAAAGGTGTAAATTACTCATTGTATCCTTCCTAAACCAAAACGAGAGGAACTATTTTAATAAATACTCTCTAAAACTTTATTCTATAAAATAGCACATCACATTCGTTCCAACCTGATATTATAGGGTTGTGTTGCATGTACCTATGTGTGTATTTCTGTGGATGTAACTTATGCCTTATGCCTAGTAGTGAATGAACAAATCGGGATATTGATTTCGATTCGTCGTGAAATATCAATATCGAGCCAGATCATAGGATTATTATCCTTTTATATACTTTCCTCACTTACAAATGTATTTGGTACCAAAATTGATAGGCCATTGTTGTTTTTTTTACTCGAGGGCTGTTCCATTAGAAGATTCTGAATCTTTTGCACTGAATAGTCATGATTGCCACATAGAATGTTCGCTCACTAAACATGAATAACAATTTACACTATTTTTTTTTCTATCGTAACTCGAGGATAGATGGTAAACATTGTTTTTCCAAACTTTTAAATAGTCTTGCAAACTCTCTTCTATAGTCTATAAAACGTGAAATATTGCGATATTCATCCGTTTTACGAACTCGAAATCCGTTAATTTGAAGCAAATTGAATTCGAGAGAAAAATAAAAATTCGAAATGGGAATAAATATTTGTGTTCAATTCGTCCGTGGACGGATTTATATCGGTTAGAGATTTTAAAACATTTAGCCTTCGTTGCCTTTTTCAATTAGCATTAACAACTAACTTAAATTTTAATTTAGTTCAAAGATTTTGCTTTCGAAGCAATGGGCAGAAATCCTCGAAAATACATAACTTACATCTATTTTGAGACTCAGATCCAAAGTGTTAGGAAATAAGGGCCAAACACACTTGTGGACGTGTTAAGTTGCTCAATATTATACTAGGTTGTACAGAAAGTGATGTTGTTTTTAGAAGACATAAAAATGAAACTTTGAGTTGTTTAAACTGTTCCAAATTTCCTGTAAACTTATTAAAGATAACTGTAGCAATGCATATGCATTTTTTTTAGCTGTAGTCATGTATAGGACTTCTTTAGGAAAGTCTAGGCATTTTTTAAGGGATAAAAATGGAGTAATCGCAAACAAAATCCCATTCCTACTTTTAGACGTGGCCTCCAAGTGAGAGGGCTAGGATAAGCTCTGCTTTGTATTTGATGGGATGTGAAAGAAGTTATTTATTACATTCAATCAATGGCAAAGATTCCTCTGACATGGAAGAGGTGGAAACTGATATCAAATAGCGAATGAATTTCTTAAGAGCATTGCCAATTATGGCGGAAACTACTTCAATGAACAAAAGATTTATTTATTTTCTAGTAAAAACGATTTTACTTTCCTTTAAAAAAAGACATTGATTTTTTTTAACCTATTTTTTACTGCTAATGTTTTATGAATTTGGAGAATATTGAAATAGCTAAAAACTCTACCGCGAGATGTCCGATGCTGTCAAGATTGCACATTTCCATCGAGGTAAAATAAATTTTACTGAAACATAATCATGTTTGTATGTGTATATCCGTTGAGTTCTATGAGCTCTCACTTATGTTTCTCTTTAACATTTCTTAAACTTTATTATAGATTCTCTCGTGTTTATTAAATATCACTCATTGCTTCTAATAAACTACATCCATGCCAAATGTTGGAAATTACCAGATATAAAGCCAAAGGTTCCTAGTAAGGGCAAATTAAATCCTAATGCGAGACGTTTGTGGATAGATTGACTTGTAACGAAAAGCGCAATTTCATTATTATTAATGCATTAAGCATTGCATTTAGCTCTTCTCCAAATGTGAGCTTCTGGGTGATTGCTAGAGTTTAAAAGTACTCATAATATTATAATATGTATTAAAAGTGGTACTCTAGAATTCATGAGTATGCGCTAGCAAGGGACACATATATTATCGGTACGAGAGGGGGAAAGATATCAATCCCTCTGAGAGCTTTATCCCCTTTTTCCCTTAATTTTCCATCTTTTTCATCTACCCGTCGCTCTCGAGAAAAAAACCGGAAATAAAGACTCCTGACTTATTTCATAACTGGTCTTTGTTTCCCCCGGGGCAGTGAAATTCCTTTTTAATTTAACTCTACTGACTTTATATCCGCCTTAGCATTGGAATTGCGACTTCGAGTCAGCGCCTTTGGATTCCCGCCAAGGAATTGCGCGCCCAAACCAACTACGATTAGGGAAGTCAGTTTCAAAGACAAAGCCACTAAAATAGAATAACAGAACGGATGGGCAGGAAAATGACCGGCTTCTTTTTATCAGGCTTGACTTGGGGCACTAAAGAATGGATTTTTTTTATTGTCCGAAAGAAAAAGAGAAAATTTTTTAGTTCAACAAATAAGAAAATAGGTTTGTTGATGGCGTGAAGAGCTAATTGTCTTTCTAATTAATTCACTTATTTTTCTACCTTTGTGGTTTCGAGAATGATGCAAATATTTGATACGTTTCTTCATCTTTTTGTTTTGCTGCTTTGAGGTGGAGAAGACTTAGTAGTATGGACATGGAAGCCAGAAAGCAGTCGTCGATTTAAGCAAAGCAATTATTGAATTAAATTGTTTTATGTTACCATTCTTCCGCTAGGACGTTTTCTGACACCGTTCATCAATATAAATGTTCATTTAATGATTTGTTTCGTCAATCTTCTGCCATTTCTGATACGATTAGTGGCGAGAGCAAATACAATAAGTATCGGCAATCGAGAGGATCTACCGCCATTTTCCACTGCCTTCACACACAAACAAATTACACCCGGTTTTCAGAACCTGCCCTAAGGGTCTTTATAGCCATACTCCTATGGCGTGGAAAGGGTGGCTGTCCTTTGGGCCACAAGGTTTTCCCATGCTTGCTGGTTGGCGACCAAGCCCTTGCACTTTCCTCCCAATGCTGGCCGTGGGCTTCCCAGAGATTGACACTTATTTTTATGTAAATTAGTTAATGCCACCAATTGGAAGAAAAAGATTGTGCAAATAACTAAATAACTAATTTGACTAAGTATATATATATATATATATATATATATATATATATATATATATATATATATATATATATATATATATATATATATATATATATATATATATATATATATATATATATATATATATATATATATATATATATATATATATATATATATATATATATATATAAGCAAAAAATCCCACAGGAAAATCAAAGGTGGATTCCAAGTACTTTCGAACGAACTTGTTTAGTTCATTCTCACGGAATAACGAATAATTTTACAAAGATGGTATATATATATATATATATATATGAAAACCAACAAAGTGATGCCCAGCCCATGTACAACGAAAGGACACGAATAGAAAAATATTATCAAAGACGCGATTAGATAGCGCATATGAAGGATAAAACCAAATAGATAAGGTCTACTTTCGGAAATTACAACTGTGAGCAAAGAATGTAGACATTAAGCTGAGTTGGAATTTTCAGAAGTAGACCTTATCTATTTGTTTTTTTCCTTCATATCCGCTATCTAATCCCGTCTTTGAAAATATTTTTCTATTCTGTGTCCTTTCATTGTACATAAGCGGGGCATTACTCTGTTAATTCTCATATATATATATATACCATCTTTGTAAAATTATTTGTTATTCTGTGAGAATGAACTGAACAATTTCGAAAAACTTGGATCCGCCTTTCATTTTACTGTGGGATCTTTTACATTTATTGTTCTACTCACGCGCTACTTTGTGATTTTCTCATCTCTATCACTCTCTCTTCCTCTCTCTCTCTCTCTCTCTCTCTCTCTCTCTCTATATATATATATATATATATATATATATATATATATATATATATATATATATATATATATATATATATGGTCGTGAATAGAGGTAAATACTGCCATGTGTGACTGAGAAGCCATGAGGCTGGGCACGAGGTCGGGTAACGCGGAGAAAAGTCGTGGGAATTGTGAGAGACTCGAGCCACTTCCGTTGATTAGGTAGAAGCAAGAATTCCAAGCGCGCTGGTGCAAGAAGACAATAAGACGCTGCCTGCCTCTCCGGGCGTTATCAAGAAACTCCACTGGAGTTCATCATCTATACCTCGGTGGAGTATTTAGTTAAGAAGATCTTCCTCCTTGGCCTGAGGTATTTACACTTCCGGCTCACCCCGGAAAAGCTACTATAGGCCCGCCTTTCTGCACGAGACACGTCGTTTTCTCGATTCAGCTCCGTTCCCATTAGGAGCTCAGAAGTAAGAATTCTAACGGAAGGAATTTATCCCCAGTCAATTGACTATCCTTGGATTCGGTTTTGAACCTCGTCCGGTGCAAGTACTCCTCGAATTCATTCCTCGAGGTTAAACTCCATCGATTACGATTTCCTCGTTCGATTACCTATCCCCTGTTTCGTCTCATAAAGCCTCCAACCCCTAGCTAGGCTCCAGCGACTTAATTGTCGTTTCTTGACCAGTTGACTATTAAAGTGTATGTTCGTATATTGGCTCAACAGCAACCGTTTGTAAGCTTACGTTTGAGTTTATTTAATCGCTCCAGCTAAATCTTTAATCTGATCCCTGTAAACCCTAAGTATCCCTTTGCAACCTTTTCCATTTGTATATATATCCTATATCTCTTGTAATTATTAAAGATTATTTTGGTAACTTCCGTTTCATAGCCCCGCAGCCTTCTTTATCCTACTAACGGCCAATTGCACTCAATTCTGTAGATAAATCCTTCCACGTGCTCGAATTGGGAAACGTCATTACCCTATCGTCCCCCTCGTCTGCCTCTGCTGGGAGACAAGCGAAGGCCACTGAATTGACCTTGACAGTCCACTCCGTCTGACTATATAAATATATATATATATATATATATATATATATATATATATATATATATATATATATATATATATATATATATATATACATATATACAAAATGGAGATTCAGAAAGTCATATAATTTAAGGTAGGTAAAGTCATAGACACCTAGCATATCTTCTCTGACGCTTGCCAGCAAGGGCATAAGCGCCGAAATAACAACAAGGTATTATTTTTTTTCTTTATTTATATACATATAGACTAAATAAATTAAAAACTAGAAACCATAATCAAACTAAACTAAAAAATGGAAAAGCAAAGGGAAAATGCACGCACGATTAGGTGCCAACGGGGAAAGGGGGAACTCCCCCTGCTGATGCAGTTTCAACCCTCGTCTTTTCCTCAAAGAAGAGTCTGTACTTATACCTCCTGATCTCTAAGGTAACATAGTTAATTAATCGTTAATAGTATTAAAGCAAATTAATGTGTACAATAAAGTATATATACATGCAAACGGATTGATACCTATCTAAATACATAAATATTTATATATTGGCATATAGTTTTGTATACAAACGTATTTTATTTGTAAATTTTCTATTGTATGTTTAAATTTTCTTGCACTGTGGTCGGTTAATCCTGCCTCTTCTGTTCACTCTTCTTTATATGTAGGATGTAGTAAACTCCGATCTAGGGTGACCAGCAGGAGATCACTGATAGCATTCGGGAATCCCGTGGGAGCCCAATTTCACATGCTATCCGGAGTCATCCAAGGAGTCCCACTCTGTTTTCGATCTACACCAGGGTACATTTCGAAATCGCTTGTTCCCTGAACCCTCAACATACAATAGGCAGACGACATTACCCAGATTGTGACTAGCCAAACCAGATCTGGAAGAGTGGTCTAGAGGGCGACTGCAGCCGAAGCCCAGAAAATCTCTAGGTACGAAGAAAAGTAGAAGATCCAAACAAATAGGACCAAATTCACAGCAGTCGCGACGGGCTGACGGAAGACGGAGCTCATTCGAATTGAAAATACGACAGTCAACTTTAGCAATGAACATCTTAGGCTTTAGGATCTCTTCAGCGCGGCAGGTGCCATATATACGCGAACGTTCAAGTTTTGTAACTGGAACCCAACAAACTTCCCCGACTTCGAGACCTAAACGCAAAACCAAAAAGAAATTATAGACTTCCCTAGTGAGAACGAATCCCCTGTATCAGCAGTTCCACTCAACACATCCAAATATACTCGTAGTATATGCAAAATAATACATGAGGCTTTTGTACCAAGATCTTTTGGCCGAATCTATTTCATTCACTTGCAAAAGAAAAATACCAGTTAGTCCAAAATTTGCGCATGTAAACTTTTCGGAATTCGTTTATTTAAATAAATAAGAAAGCTTTTTTTGCATGATATAGATATGAAATAGCCGCACATGTAAATAAAAGTAAAAAAAATATGTGGCGATAAGTCAAAAGGTTTGTGGCACCCAAATAGCAAGGTAGAGTAGACTCATCGAGGAACCTCACAAATGAGCACCTTGTTGGACCTATGAAATTCTGAAATTGGACACAAATATATATATTCACACACTCAAGGAGGAAGGAGGCAGGGTCAATATGAGAGTCATTAAGCGAGTCAGTCAAAGAGACGTCATGTAGTAATAGGCTCACTTAAACACACTCATGCCCGCCTCGAATTCTTCTTACGCCAGAGCTACCCGAGTTTTACGCCCTAATAATGAGTCCGAGATTCCTCCGTTTGGGATTTCCTTGCTACAAGTAATCCGCATCGATCCTTTAAACTGAGCCTACCTAATCTTAAGCTTCGGTCGAATGAATTCCCCTGTACACCGAAGCCTACCACAAGAACGCTCGGAGCCCCTATTAACTCTCGAGCCCTATAACTGTGTACCCATTTACTAACCTTGAAACCCATTAATTAAGTTCAAAGACCCGCTATTAACTTCAAGGACCCTCTATAACTTGTGAATTCAAGACTCGCAATAACATCGAGGACTGGCCATAAGTTGACCTGATTTTAAAATTCAGCACATTAAAATTGTCCTAAATCAGATAACAAAAAATTAGACAATAAATTTGGTGCTGCCAGCTTTATTTAAGAAAGGGACGCATTGTGGATAGGTGGATTGAATGTGTGTGCTGAATAGCAAATGAAGATGTGATAGATTTAGACCCATGGATGTTAATTGCAATTTGTATAACAAATGGAGAAGCTTATAAATTACAATTTCTTTCGAGCAACAACTCTATATAACGCCAAAATAACACAACATTTAAACGTCGAAAAGGAAATGCCAAACTTTGTATTTTTTTCTCAAATGTCTTAATAATATTAAACACATTATAGCAATGTTCTTTCGACAAGATTAATTCCAACGACCAGTGACTTCTGGCAATTATTTCTCGTTGATGGCATTATTTCTCGGCGCCGCGAGTGGTAGATGGCCTCATCTCATGCAATAACAGCTATGAACAGAATTCTCTTTGGAGTTTACGAGGGTTTTAATTGGCTATCGTCGCGCCCCTCACCATTTTCCGACAGCCCCAAAGTGACATGGACGGGAGGAGAGAGAATTTCCGATAAAAGTGTCCTTAAAATAGGAACACGATAGCTTCAAGTTAAAGTGACGCCAAGCTCTACGCATCATCAGGGCAAGGGGATAGCTGCAATGGGGAGAGGGGCTAGGAAACAAAGAGTGGTGTCATTTAATGGACAAAATTTTGTCGTTTTAATTAAGTGAAGTGTGCAAGATATTTATAATTAAGGGAGGGGAAAGGACATTTTTTTTTACACAATTGGGTTTGTCGGGGCGATACTGAACAAAAATAAAGATTTATTTTGAGATAATTTACTTTATAATTTCCTTCTATCCATGATCTTCCTAACTTAAGAAAAGATATCTGGTTGATGACTGGAAAAGAGTAAAAGTAAATACCATTTAGCAAAAAGTAAAGTCAGACTCACTTTTCATTGCAAAAGTATACACTTTTTTCAATTTCAGCCGTTCATCTAAAATTAGAATTGATCTAATTTAAATCTAAGTGTCATTAATGCAAAAAATGTTTTTTTATTATTAATTTATGATATTAATGTAAATGCAAATATATTTTAACTAAGTCTGGAAAAATGGCGCTAATACGCTAGCATGTGGCTCGATTTTAAAGACGTGTTTCCATTTCGTTTCACATTTAAACTCTATTTAGTTTGCAAAATTTTGCCACATTAATTACATACGATTTCAGAGTCATTGTAGTATTCTTGATTTAACATCACATATAATTAATTAAAATAAGATATTTTTTTTCCGTTTTAAGACAAATAATCTAGAAAATGATTGATTAATTAATTTGTAGTTGTCGCACTACGCAGTAGGTAGGCTTATAGTAATCGGACTACGCAATAGATAGGCTTCTGACAATAAAATTGCTAGATTTAATAGGCCTCAAAGATACCTCCGCAAAGTGAACGCGAATTGGTCCTATTAAATCCAAGCATGCCTGACTTATATATATATATATATATATATATATATATATATATATATATATATATATATATATATATATATTAGTTAGGCATGCTTGGATTTAATCAATTCTTCTTACATATACCTGAATTATTTCTCCAATAATCCTTTTATCATTTTTATGCGCGGAACTAAGTTGACTCGTAAAATATTTGTATCTTATTGAGCGATGTTTCTTGTTGTTGTAAGAAACAGAGATACGTTTGCAGTAGAAACTCTGCTGACGAATCAGTCTGGTAGAAAAGGTATTGTTAACAAAAATTCGTTTTAATCTTCCGATTTCTTCGTGACAAACTTTTCATGGTAAAATGAGGCAAAAAGCACATTTCATGTATGTATTAACGGCGCTGATTGTGTACTTGCCAGGGAACTCTCTTTCAGCGTTCAAACTATTACCAAACAAGTTCTTATTTAGCACTGGCTTTTCAAATAGAATAATTGACCAACAAACAAAATACTAACAATATTTTACGCCATTCGATTTGTTACGCGGCGCTCGGGTATGTAGTATTTTGATACGAGCCACCCATCTTGGTACGACAATTTGTCTAATATAATATTAAAACTGGTATCATTTTCTCAGATTCGGTCCTAGCTTTCAGAACTTAGTTTGTAAGAGGAGTGTATTGGAAGAGAATAAATGTTAGCTCGTATGTTTCGAAATTATAACATTTTGTTTAGTCTTATTTCCTTGTTCCCTTCTTGGAACCAGAGGTCTTAGAGAATAGTTGTGACTTATAAAAGAGAAGGTAGATGTCCCAAATGAATTAGGCCTGAATAATCACGACAAATACTTTCAAGAAAACTGAATGATACGATGTAACACACTAATATTAATAAGTTGAGATGCTCAAAATTAAGATGTAGATTTAATTATTGTTATCCTCAAATTTCCTCGGGCTGGTATTCTTAGCTCTAATGAAAGATGAGATAATTTTAGAAACAATCACAAATAATGGCTAAACCTATACCTATTAATTTTAAGGGGCAAGTTTTTTCCTCTCAAAATTGCCCTTTTAGATACCTTCATGCATATATTAATAGTCTATTCACTTAAAGAGAAGACCGCTCTTGCAGAGGTGTGGAAGCGAGTCAAAAGGATTCGGGGAATGCTTGCGCAGTACCCCCGTCCCGTTCTTCAGGAGAATGGGAGCGTTAATATCGGACACCTCTTTCATGGCGGAATCTTCCACAACCTCATTCACCATATTTGCTAGCCTGGATACTTCTACCACATTATCTATTGTTCATTGTGATGCCACCTATTTCTTTCTACTGGCCTTTACCTCCAGAAGAGACGAACCCTTTAATGACAAATCTAGGCCGAGAGAGTTGTGCTCCGATCTCGCTTCGTGCATGGACCCAGCTCTTGATCCTGACGATGTGCCGTATCCCATGCTTCGATACCTAGGTGCGGGAGGCATGGCATTTTTGCTAGTTATTCAACGGGATAAGGTTAAGAGATATCATCTCAGACTCCTGGGAGAGATTACTTCACCTCTGCCAGTTTCCGCCCAATTTCTCTAACCTTCTGCGTATGCAAGTTGATGGAGAAATCGGGAAAAGTTAGAATAACTTTTTTCTTGGACTGCCTCCGCAAATTTCTCTCCATATCGGATGATCTTTTCAGGATGGAAATTGCTAAAAAGCGAGTCCTTCTTCTTTTGATATTGAGAAGGCCTTTGATACCGCATGGCGATACGGTTTCATAGAGGCCCTTTGCACGATGAGAATGACTTGCAATTTACATATATTAAATTCTGAAAGATCGTCGATTCTGCTTGCGTGTTGGGGGAGCTCTCTACCAGAAGATAGGGCAGAAAGAAGTCCTTCCGCAGGGAAGTGTCCTAAGTGGCACACTATTTGCCCATAATGTCGACAGTATCACTGCCGTGATGCCGGAAGATGTCCTCGTTACGCTTTACATAGAAGACGATTCGATCTCTTTTTGTGCAGCTCAGCTGGAATCTCTGGCGCGTTGAGTCCCGGTATTGAACTGCATCTCCCGTTAAGCCGAAGCACCTTCTTTTGGGTTTTTCTGGCCAAGAGGAGTATGATGCAATTCTGTAGCCATTCAAGGCTCCACCCCGACCCGGACTCGTTCCTAAACGGAGATCGCCTGGAAGAAGTGGACTCGCACCGTTTTCTTGTTATTGTATTTTATCAATGCCACACCTGGGAGAACCAGATTCGCAGTTTTGCCACCTAAGGAACTCTTCTACCCGCACCATAGACATTTTTTGTTCCGTGATTTTCAGAACTTAGGGTGCTGAAAGAGCAACTTTTTTGCTTTTTTATCGGCCCTTACTTCGCTCAAATCTTGATTACGGATGCGAATTGTACGCTTCCAAAAAAAACCATGAATTGCAGAATGTGGAAGCGATCCGCCACACTGGTCTCCATCTGGTGACCGATGCCTTCAGCAGGGCCCCCATTTAAAGTCTATTTGTTGATTGGGGGAGATATCACTTGTCTTGCGCCGGGCACAGTGCATTATGCACTTTTACGCGTTAATTCGGCGACCCACTAAGTCGGCAAATGATACCTTGCATCCGCGGACGATCTCGAGGGTGCATATTACGTTGAGAGACGCTGGTCATGCCATAACTTCTTAGAGATTAAGGCTAAGTAAACCTTTACGATAGTTTGGTGTAGTCCTCGGCTCGTTGGCGCCACTGGCTCTGCCCAGGACGCCACCCAGGAGGTTACTACCTTTGAATATTTATCGCTACCCATCTGCTCACAAATCTTCCACGGCGCCTCTAGTATTACGTTCAACCTCTTTGGAGGACACTTCGTGTCACCTCGGATACGTGCTAGAGGGCACGGATTAATCCAAGCTCGAAGACGGGTCGGCTTCCATGACGTATCCCCTTTGTTTCAAGTCAGCTGGGCTCTGAGAGGCGCTCTGTGTGTCTACAGGACCGAGCTGGTTGCAATACAACGCTGGGTACGAGATAACGACTCGTGGCTGGTTAATAGATTTGATCCTCGTAAGGGGTGCGGTGATTTGCCTTCCTGGCTGCCGTGCTGACGGGACTTAACGCCCCGTCGGCCTCAGTTTATCCCCTTCCTCTCCCTACAGAAAGCCTTTGTTTCTCCCCTACTTCCCCACTTCCCCGACAACCTCTCCCACAATTTTCTCTGGTCGGCCACTATTTTCACAGGGTAGATGCTGACCTTCTACTCAGCCAACAATCCCCAATCGGGGCTGAGGGGAAGTGGACAATGTTCCGTAACCACCGAGCTCCTGTTTGGGATGGTGGCTTTTTAACAACCTGCTGCATCTCCCCCCATACCTTCCTCACATCCACTTTCCTTCTTACTTCACACTGTATTCTTTTTACGCCGTGCCCAAGGTGGAAACGCAATGCCGAAGGGCTGCCAAGTCACCAAGTGGAAGAGGTGGCCTTAAATGGCGGCACCTGGCTCTGCCAGCCCCGTACGCACCCCTTGCAGAGCGGGCTACTGCGAGGGGTGATTAGCGTCTACATCCCGTAAAAAATAAGGTCACCATGCCCAATGATGACAAAACCAAAAATCTCCCTTCAATTTACCCTCTTCCACCGTCGGAGCCGCCTTTGGTCAGCTCCACTGGAAAAATGGACGCCCCTCTCTGTGCTTCACAGGGGAGCCTCCAAAATTCTTTTACCGAAGAGCAGGCTTACTCCTCTCCTTTGCCTACGAGTGTAGGGGACTCCCCATCACCTACTTGTCTGGAGGTGCCCTCGGATGCCTCTCTCTTTCCAGCGGCAGTTCCCCCTTGAAATTCTAAGGGGACTGCCAAGAGAGCCAGCAGGCAACCCATAACAGACCGCTCTCCATTAAAGCGTCTTGGTAGGGCAAACTCCCTTAGGGGAAAGAGGGAAGACAGGGCTTATCGGACGCTTCCCTCCAGAGACCTGCTGGCTCGCATATTAACCTTAGCGGGGGTCAAGGCCTGTGCCTCCCCATACTCGACTCGTGACACCACTGCCAATGGGGCCTGTGATATCCTGGAGGTGGGTGGGGGGGCATGGCCACATAGAGCCCCCCCGAGATAGATATGGCCCTTGAGGTAACCCAGCCTCAGACGGTAGGGCTATCCATGGGGGCGAATCCGGGCTCGGCGCCAAGCACCGAACCCGAGTCCGCCCCTATGCAAGGTCCTCCTTAAACAGCTCAGGTCTCCAAGGCAGTACAAGAAGGGTAAGACCTTGCTGAGGCCGGTCATCTGGTCTGGGGGCTCCTGCCGGCAGAGGGGAGAAGAGGGTTCATTCCACGCCATCCTCTCCTAAAAAGAAATAAACTACAAAAAAGACCCTCGGCTCCTCTTCATCCGCGGGGTTGCGGGAACGGATGGGTCTGCTGCTTCGGTAAGCAACCAAGCCAAGATCGGCACATCCGGCCCCGCTGCCGTCCCGGGTGTGGAGTCCCTGACAAAGACCAAAGGAAGAAGTGCACAAAGCAAATCCTCGATTACGCCGGGGCCCTTCATATAGAGACTATCCGGCGTTTACGAACCCGTTGGATTCAAACGCTTGCTGGTTATTTGCGCCACTGATGGCCACATGTTGGCTAAGGGCAACATGATCCATCAGAGGAGAGCTTTAGCTAGTGTGATTGGTAGAGAGCCGAAGGTGACCCGTTTCTCGGACGGGAGCCTTTTAACGAATGCGTCGAATCACTCCGAGGTGGCCATGCTTAGTGCCATTCGGACACTTGATGGTACGCCTGTGACTGTTACGCTGAACTCTACCATGAACTTCGTGAAAGAAATAGTTTATGCAAGGGAACTCGTGGATTACTCCATAGATGACATCAGCTTAGAGCTGGCCGGCCATGGGGCGGTCAAGATCGAGGGTGTGATGAGAAAAAAAGGAGGTGCCTCGAGTTCCAGTCCTACACTCTTCATCACGTTCGACTGTGACAAGCTCCATGAGTCGGTGCTTACCGGTTGGTATCGCTACCGCGTAAAGGCATTCGTGCCACTGCCGCGGAGGTGCTATTACTGAGACCGCTTCGGACATATTAATCGCTCCTTGTCGTAGAATGACTCCCGACGATACCATATATTACACTATTCGTTGAGGGAACTTCCTTAATTATCTTTAGAGTGCGTTTTACTGTCTGGCGGCCGATATTATGTATCTTCAAAATGCTTAAGAAGTGGAACTGAGCTCAAGGATAATAATATTGCTATCATTAATAAAATAGAGTTTTATTAATAATAACTATAAACAATACACAAAAACGGAAAATATTGACAAACAGAATGGAAAGGGTCGTGGAGACTCGGGCTAATCCAAGGATTCAAGGGATCAAAAAAGGTAAAACAAATATGGAGTTAAAGAGATGGGATGGTTCGATAAACCATTTAAAGCACAGGATAGAATTGACAAATAAGGGATCAGTACTCAAAAGGTGACGCTTGGCTTACGTAACTTCATTAGGGTGCAGTGGAAGGTACTTGAAGGAATATTCGGTCCGCTGGCGAGTTCCAGCCGAAGGGGGGGGATAAAAGGATCCTGACGTGGCGTCTTGGAAAGGAGAACCGTTACTCGACGAACGGCTTGACGAACAATGGCTGTTCTAGGTTGTTCTCTTCTGAACAAAGGGGGGGATGAGAACCGTCTCTTGTCTACGGGCTCAAGAACAATGGCTGTTCTAATGTTGTTCTCCTTTGAACAATAGGGGGGGTGAGAACCGTTTCTTGGCGAAGGGCTCAAAACGAACAATGGCTGTTCTAGGTTGTTCTCTTCTGAACAAAGGGGGGGGGGATGAGAACCGTCTCTTGTCTACGGGCTCAAGAACAATGGCTGTTCTAATGTTGTTCTCTATTGAACAACAGGGGGGGTGAGAACCGTTTCTTGGCGAAGGGCTCAAAACGAACAATGGCTGTTCTAATGTTGTTCTCCTTGAACAACAGGGGGGGGATGCCTTGGGGACTTGGCGTCACTAAAGGCTCGAACCTTTGGCACTCAAGGAATATTGTCCTCCTTCTGGACAAGTGATGGTGAATCTCGAGGTCGAGGTCCCTTGGCGCACAAAGGGAGAGAGGGTCGTGGTGATGTTTCGCGACGAAAATCTGGATCTCCAATCTGATCTTAGTGGTAAAGTTTCCATATAAATAGCCAGGACATCTCCTTGGCGTGGGGGAGAATGGGGTGGAAGCTTCGAGGGAACGCACAGCTGGGCCGGAGGAAAATGCCTTATCTGTCCATAAGCCTAACTCGATCTGGCGAGGTCGGCGAATGGGGGTGAACGGGGGGACGATAACCTCCTTGTTTAAACATTGACGTCCGGTAGGTGTTGATAAGACTCCAAGCCTCGAATCGAAGATGCACGTGGGCCTCCTCGAGGTTTTAACTAATATGGGATAGGAGTTGAATTTAACACAGATTCAACTCGTTCTATCACACCCCTCCATTCCAGGGGAAGTTGTCACTTCGAAAAAAAGAGAGAAGGGACAACGATAGAGCTCCGTTGTAGGGAATTCGTTTTCTTGTACCAACCGTATCTTCCTGCACCTAACTATTATTACCTCAATACATGATTATTTTGATCTTTAGATTACAGGGGAAAATAACCTTTAATACAACTTAATAAAAAAAAAGGGCATGGAACAATGAAATGTTATAAACTTAGTACATACGGGACAAAATAATTTATACGTAAATTAATAAAAACAAATATATATACATAAAAAAAAATTAGACATTGAGCGTTACAAAATTCAGACATATACATTAATTAATTATATTACAAAAGAATCTTAAATTAAGTCGTACAAGACGGTATATACCTACATGGAGATACTAATCCTATGAATACAATTGTTCTACGCTATTCGGTAACGCATTCCTACTGAGTGCGTCAGCGACCTGGTTATCGGAACCTTTGATATAATTTATTTTAAATTGATACTCTTGCAAGAGTAAACTCCAGCGCATGATGCGGCCGTTTGAGTGTCTCAAATTCCTAATATAGGCTAACGGACGGTGGTCGGTTCCTATTTGAAAATCTTTACATGTCAAGTACAGCTTGAATTTGTCTATGACCCAGATAATTGATAGGGCTATCTTTTCTCTAGTGGAATATCTCTTTCCGCGTGGTAATAATTGACGACTAGCATATGCAACTGGATGACTCGTTCTGTCATCCACGTATTGAAGGAGTACACCTCCAATGCCCTCGTTGATCACGTCGGTCTTAACCCCAACGGATTTTTCCGGGTTGGGCAACTTAAAAATGGGGGCAGAAATGAACTTACTTTTGAGCTGATTACAACGGGAAACAGCGACATCATTCCAACGTAAACGATCGGGGAAATTCTTTTCCTGAAGGGGGCATAGGGGGGCCAAAATTGCAGCGAAATTCGGAACAAATCGCTGATAGGGAGAAGCTGATCCTAGGATCGATCTTAATGGCTTCTTTGTAATCGGGAGGGGCATGTCGGCGATTGCCTTAATCTTGTTCTCTTGGGGACCTAACTGGCTTGGTCCTATTTTGAAACCCGAATATTTAATGGGTTCGTGAGCAAAATAGTATTTGCTGGGGCCAATGGTGAGGCCATTTTCACGCAGTTGCTCGAAAAGAGCTAATAGGGCGGGTAAATGGTGATTCCATTTAATTAGTTCTTGTATCTGACTCTTCTGACGTGGTGTCAGCTGCGCGTCACTTTTCAGGTCAGAGGGTTCCAAAGAATCGCCTGGTAGGGAATGAGGAGGGTAATCGGCATCAGGGTGGGTGCACACTGTCTGGATTACCATAAGGGACTCCGCGGGGCAATCCTCTTCAAGCGCCGATGCTTCGTCCAGTTCTACGAAGGTATCTCCATGGGCGCGTTGGGGTTTCTTTTTTTCTTGGGGTCCAGGGACAGTCTCCGTGTCCTTGTCTGGGGCCTTATCACCTAAGGGTTTTAGTGAATCACATTCCTCTTTTTCCGTCCTAAAGTCCTGGTTAGGGGTCTCCGAGAAATCGGACGGTATCGGGGTTCTGATGGGGACGGGCTCCTGGGCTTCTTTCTTATCTCGGCCTTGAGGAAGGGCGGCCTGAAACACAGGGTCGAAACTTACTTGGGGGCTCTTTCCTATAAGTACGGAACAGAATTTTATTGGTGCTACAATGACTTCAGCCCAGCCATTATAATATTGACACTGCAGGTAACATCTAGCGACGGGGAATCTGTTCGCCCGCCCAAGGTAGTCACGTACCACCGCAAATTTTTCGTGGTTAGAGGCCACTGGGAGGAGTTCGTCGGACACGATGAAGCATGTACATCCTGTGTCCCTGACGAGAGTCGATACTCGACAGCTGTCCACGCTGCCCTCCTCATATTTCAAAGTTCCCGCTGAACTTTTATCAAAAAAAAAATTTACCTGGTGGCCTGACGGATGGGGAGAAGTTTCTGCTTGGGTCTGCACCACCGGGGGAGCCGGGGTTGCATTAATCTGGTGAACTTGGTGGGCTGGTCCGCTTTTAAGCCTAGAATTTTGGGGGCAATTCCAGCTCATGTGGTTTTCTACACTACAGGTGAAGCATATGGTTGGTCGCTTCGGGAAGAGAGATGGAGGAGAAGTCTTAACGGGAGGTTTGGAGTCCCGTTGTTGGTTTTGGGGAAAGAAGTTTGGGGGTTTTACGGGGCTCGGAAACTTTGTCAGCTTCCCTGGGAAGGAGCGCGAGTCCATCCTTCTTTCTTCTCGTTGGATTTTTTTTTCTCGTTCTTCTCGTCGGATTACTCTTTCCCTTTCTATTACTTCCATTTTTCTTTGAAATTCTGCTTCAATCCGAGCTAATTCAATCTGATGGTCAGCTTGTCTTATCCGTTCCTCTCTTTCTCTTTCTCCCTTTTTTCTTTGCTCCTCTAGAATGTACTTAATTAGTTCTTTTCCGGAAAGTCCACAGGACTCTCCTTGCGCTTTAAAGATTTCGAACGGAGTCATCTTTGCACTTGGGGGCGCACTAGTCAACCAACTAAAATTTCTTGCAACAAGAATTATGCCTCTATAGAATTAGCCTACCTAAATATGGGCACTAACCTATTCGTACTTGGTTTCTCAATCTAAATAACCACTGACTAAAATCACAAAAAAAACAAAACAAATTATTATAACCGTTCCTTGAGCTACTCCAGCTTCTTAAGTTTAAAAAAAAAAAGGGGATAGCAATATTTAAAACAAAAGGGAACTACTATATTCTATTATTATAACGAATAACACTATGCTTTACTCGACTGAGACCAGTGTTTGCAAAGATATAGCGTTAAACCTTACACACCTGATACCAAATTAAATAGTATATATATATATATGTCGTAGAATGACTCCCGACGATACCATATATTACACTATTCGTTGAGGGAACTTCCTTAATTATCTTTAGAGTGCGTTTTACTGTCTGGCGGCCGATATTATGTATCTTCAAAATGCTTAAGAAGTGGAACTGAGCTCAAGGATAATAATATTGCTATCATTAATAAAATAGAGTTTTATTAATAATAACTATAAACAATACACAAAAACGGAAAATATTGACAAACAGAATGGAAAGGGTCGTGGAGACTCGGGCTAATCCAAGGATTTAAGGGATCAAAAAGGGTAAAACAAATATGGAGTTAAAGAGATGGGATGGTTCGATAAACCATTTAAAGCACAGGATAGAATTGACAAATAAGGGATCAGTACTCAAAAGGTGACGCTTGGCTTACGTAACTTCATTAGGGTGCAGTGGAAGGTACTTGAAGGAATATTCGGTCCGCTGGCGAGTTCCAGCCGAAGGGGGGGGGGATAAAAGGATCCTGACGTGGCGTCTTGGAAAGGAGAACCGTTACTCGACGAACGGCTTGACGAACAATGGCTGTTCTAGGTTGTTCTCTTCTGAACAAAGGGGGGGATGAGAACCGTCTCTTGTCTACGGGCTCAAGAACAATGGCTGTTCTAATGTTTTTCTCCTTTGAACAACAGGGGGGGTGAGAACCGTTTCTTGGCGAAGGGCTCAAAACGAACAATGGCTGTTCTAATGTTGTTCTCCTTGAACAACAGGGGGGGATGAGAACCGTTTCTTGGCGAAGGGCTCAAAACGAACAATGGCTGTTCTAGGTTGTTCTCTTCTGAACAAAGGGGGGGGGGATGAGAACCGTCTCTTGTCTATGGGCTCAAGAACAATGGCTGTTCTAATGTTGTTCTCCTTGAACAACAGGGGGGGTGAGAACCGTTTCTTGGCGAAGGGCTCAAAACGAACAATGGCTGTTCTAATGTTGTTCTCCTTGAACAACAGGGGGGGATGCCTTGGGGACTTGGCGTCACTAAAGGCTCGAACCTTTGGCACTCAAGGAATATTGTCCTCCTTCTGGACAAGTGATGGTGAATCTCGAGGTCGAGGTCCCTTGGCGCACAAAGGGAGAGAGGGTCGTGGTGATGTTTCGCGACGAAAATCTGGATCTCCAATCTGATCTTAGTGGTAAAGTTTCCATATAAATAGCCAGGACATCTCCTTGGCGTGGGGGAGAATGGGGTGGAAGCTTCGAGGGAACGCACAGCTGGGCCGGAGGAAAATGCCTTATCTGTCCATAAGCCTAACTCGATCTGGCGAGGTCGGCGAATGGGGGTGAACGGGGGGACGATAACCTCCTTGTTTAAACATTGACGTCCGGTAGCTGTTGATAAGACTCCAAGCCTCGAATCGAAGATGCACGTGGGCCTCCTCGAGGTTTTAACTAATATGGGATAGGAGTTGAATTTAACACAGATTCAACTCGTTCTATCACACTCCTGTAGATGTTCAAAGTCGGCGCTACCCGAAATATGTGTAAATTGCTCTAAAGCAGCACACCATAAGTCCAAATCGTGTCTGGCCAAGTGTGTCAATTGCAGAGAGCGGCACCCATCTTCTTTGAAGCAATGTGGTGCGTATCTCCTTGAGAAGGAAATCCTGGCCGTTCAGGCTCAGGATCGTCTCTCATTTCGCGAGGCTAAAGACTTGGTCTTGACGCCTCCGGTGCTACCTGGGACGTCCTATGCCTTAGTGTTGAGAAAGATACCCTCTGCTCCTGGCTCCATCCAGGCCTACGAGTAGGGTCGTTTTCGCGCCCTTGGGAACCCTCCTGCAAATTCTAACCAGCCCGGGCCCTCCCCAGATAAAGCTACCGGGACAAAGGGTCCACATGCAGCCCCGGCTAAAACCAGGGCTCACCCCCTTCCCACAGCGTGACCCTTTCCTGTAAGACGAAACCACCACGCGCCTCCACCGACCCGTTAAACCACAGGAGGCAATAACACTGTAGTTGGTCACTAGGCCATCTTTTAGGGTTCCTAAAGCTCCCCCCCGAAAGAAAGACAGCAACAAAGGAGCATCGGTTCCTTCTGCTACGCCCAGTGGTGGGCTGGGTGGCTTGGAGACTGTGGATCCTCGTCGAGCTAGGTACCGGTATATTTCGATGCACGCCGGCCGCTCTTCTTGACGGGCATACGTGTCTTCACTTAACGGGAAGACCCCTTTACCAGAGGTGTGGAAGCGATTCAAAGGATTCAGGGCAAGTTCTCGCAGGACCCCCTTTCCCGTTCTCCAGGAGAATGGGACCGCAATCTCGGACCCAGCGTCTGTGGTGGAATCCTTAGCGACCACTTTTTCCGCATTCTCTAGCCGGGATGCTGCTCCACCAGCATTCAATGCACGTCGTAATGTCGCGGATGGCCACCGGCTGGACTTTACTTCCAGAGGCGGAGAACCCTTCAACGACGGGTTTACTGTGAGTGAGTTGCGCTCCACTCTTGCTTCGTGCGCGGACACCGCCCATGGTCCAGACGATGTCCCGTACGCCATGCTTCGACACCTGGGTGAGCGAGGCATAGCCTTTCTGTTAGATTTGTTCAACAGGATCTAGGTGGAAGGACTTCTCCCAGACTCCTGGAGAATCGCTACTGTGCTCGCCTTTCGCAAACCGGGGAGAGATTACTCTACTTCGACCGGTTTCCGCCTAATCTCTCTAACCTCTTGCGTGTGCAGGTTGATGGAGAAACTGGCAAATGTTAGATTAACCTTTTTTTCTGGGAGCGGAGGCCATCTGTCTTCTGCATAGTGCGGCTTCCGCAAGCTCCACTCCACGTCGGATGCTCTGCTCCGCCTTGAAAATGCCGTCTGCGAGGCCTTCCTTCGTAAACAGCACTACACCACGGTGTTTTTCGATCTGGAGAAATGCCTGTGATACCGCATGGCGATACGGTATCATCAACGACATTACCTCGGTGCTGCCGGAAGATGTTCTCGCTACGCTCTACGTGGACGACCTTTCCATCTCTTTTTGGCGGCCCAAATGCTTACTCTTGAGCATCGACTCCAACAGACGTTGAACCTCGTCTCTCGCTATGCCGAACCACACAGGTTTCGGTTTTCCTTGGCCAAGACTAAGGTGGTGCACTTCTACCGCCATCCACGGCTCCACTCTGACCCAGACTTGTTTCTTAATGGGGTACACTTGGATGTCGTTGAATCACAGTGTTTCCTTGGTTTTGGATTTCACCAACACCTCACCTGTGAGGCTCATATTCGCAGCCTAAGGGTCTCTTTTACTCGCGCGATGGATATTCTCCGTTTCGCGACGTTCAGTGCTCTGGGCACTGATAGGGCTACTGCATTACTTTTTTATCGATCCTTTGTTCGTTCTAAGCTCGACTACGGATGCGAGTTTTATGCATCTGCAGCTGATCATGTAATGCGGAAGGTGGATTTGATCCACCACACCGGCCTTCGCCTTGCGGCGGTGCTTTTCGCACTTCCCCCATTGAGAGCCTGTTGGTCCATGCTGGGGAGATGCCACTCGCTCTGCGCCGTGCCCAGTGCATTATTCATCGGTACGTACGAGCCTAGAGCCTCCCCCAGTCACCAACAGCTCTCAATTCACCCGCAGCTGATTTCGACGGTGACTATGCCGCAGAGACGCCAGTAATACCATAAGGCTTTGTTTTTATGGCTAGGAAACTCCTTCGAGGGCTAGGTATAGCTCTCAGGCTGCTGGTGACCATGGTTCTGCCCAGGATGCCATCTGCCTGGAGGGTACCACCTTTGGTTATTTGTCGCCACGCCTCCTCTCCCAAAGCTTCTACATCGCCGGCAGTTTTGCCTGCGACTGTTTTGGAGCACACCTCATTTTACGCTGGGATCGTGCTAGTGTATACGGATGGCTACAAGTCCCAAGAGGGGGTCGGCTTCCACTCTGTATCACCTCTGTTTGAAATCAGCAGGGCTCTTCCAGGCGCTGTGTCGGACTTCACGGCCGAGCTGGTGGAAATACACCACTCGGTTCGGGAGATTACGCAACATGCCCGGTTTTGTCGTTGGATTGTGATCTATAGCCACTAACAACGTGCCCTGAGTGCTCTTTGGGAATTGGAATCTTCGCATTCCCTGGTTCGCAATATCCGTGACGCCAGGTCTTTGCCAAGCCGGGCGGATGTCGAGATTATCTTCGGCTGGGTTCTTGGACGTGTAGGAATTGCGCAGAATGAGCGCACCGATGAGGGCGCCAAAGAGTCCGCGAGGACTCTGCGACCGGACCAGCGTTTTGCTCTTCCTCACACCGACTACATGGCAGGAATACGGGCAGCTCTCCGTGCTTCTTGGCAAAGAAGATAGAAGACAGTCGAAGTGAACTTAAAGTTGCGTGCCATTGCGCCGCGACTGTTCAGGCTGCTTTCTGTCGTCTCCGAATTGAACACACTCGCGGGACCTACCGCCATTTAATGGAGTGCTCGCTAGCGCTTTACTGTGAAGACTGCGTTGTTCCTCAGACTGTTCGGCTCATTCTTGTTGAATGTCCCAGTCTAGGTGTTCTCGGTGCACGTTACCTGTCCCGGTACTGGAATGGGCGGGGTTGCTACCGTCTGTCCCTTGTAATCGGGAGGAATTCGTTCACATTGACTAGTGGACTTATAGACTTTGGGGTTAGGCCGGCCTTCTACTCTTTATTTAAAATTTAAAAAGTTTTTTGTTGGTTTTGTTATTTTAGTAGGTCGCACGTTCTTGCCCTGGAGGTAGGTGGACCTACTCCCGACGCGGGAGCTTGTTTCCTGCTTGTTGCTTTTTTCTATTTTTTTTTTTTTTTTTTTTAGTTGTTTTTTTCATATTATTTTAAAGAAGCCTAGTACTAGGCAGTGTTGAATACGGCGACTAATACCCAAGTAGTCAGTCGCCAGATGAGATCTTAAAATTTTAAAAAAATCATAGATTTGATCGTGATCTATAGCAACTCACAAAGCGCCATAATTACTCTCGCGGCATTGGAAACTCCGCATCCTCTGGTTCATGGCGTCTGTGATGCCACGGGTTTGCAAGCGGGTGGATGTTGAGATTATCGTCTGATGTGATCTTGGACGTTGTACTGTTTGGGTGGAATTAATGCGCCGATGAGGCTTCCATGAATCCGTGAGGACTGTGCCACTATCCAAGCGTTTTGCGCTTCCTAACACTGACTATATAGTAAAAATCAGGTCAGTCCTCCTGGATTCTTGGCAAAGGAGATGTGATAGTGCCGAGGGGAACTTAAATTACGTGGCATGGCGCCGCGATTCTTCCCAAGGACCTATCCCTCAAGGTATCGACAAATTCAGTTCGCTTTCTGTCATCTTCTCTGTGGGGACACTCGCAGGACGGACCGCCATTTGATTGAGCGTTCCTATGCACCTTAATGCGGCGAGGGAGTTGATCCACAGACTGTTAGTCACAATTTTATTGAAGGGATCACTCTGAGGGAGATCTTTTTATACCTGAGCTCCCTCTTTTCCTGGCTCTTGTTTTGCTCGTTTTTTTCTTATTTTTTTCGTTTTTCATTTTCATGCTATTTGTTTTTTATTTAGTTCAATAATAATCTAAATTAACTACGGTGATTTATGCCCTTGGCGGCAGTATCCTGTTGGTGCTTTGTATATATATATATATATATATATATATATATATATATATATATATATATATATATATATATATATATCTATATTAATACAACCTTGGCCACAATTATGGGGCAGGTATGAAAAAGTGCAGAATATAATTGAAACTCATTTATTTCATACTTCCCATAATACAAATAAACATTTTTGCGTTTATTCTATCAATAATTTCTATTTGTGTCCTCCTTTGGTTTTTATAACTGTTTCAATGCGTTTTTGCATAATTGAGACTAAGTTGGCACAGGTGGTTGGCTCAATTTTCTGCCACTCTTCATGAATTTTGGCTGTTAATTCACTATTTGAGGAACATTTGTGCACCCTCACTCTTGTAAGCAAGTGTGACCACAAATGTTCAATGTGTTTGAGGTCTGGAGATTGAGTCGGCCATTTCATCAACGTCACGTGACCCTTTCTTCTCAAACTAACCTTTTGAGACTCTAGATGTGGGGCATGGAGCATTGTCTTATTAAAAGATTACACCATCTGTTATGTCATCATTGAAAATTTTACCTAAGGAAGGTTGATAAACCTGGTTTAACATGCTGGTGTTAGTGTTGAAACTTATTATGTCCTCACAAGAAAACACTCCTGGACCTGAAGACGACATGCAGCCCCAAACCATTACACTGCCACCTTTAAATTTGATTGTTTGGGAGCACATCTCGGATCATAAGCTTTTCAACTCTTCGACGAACATAAACGTTCCTTGTGTTCCAAAGATCTGATGAGAAATCCAATTTTACTGATCATTTTGAGCTTCAGGAATCTGTTTCTTCAGTGACATTTTTAACAAAAGATTGACCACTTGTAATTTAACAATAGATAATCACTGCAGAAAATAGGAATACACGTTAGTATCACACATTGAATGGTAGAAGGTTGCCCTAACTACTTATGCACAATATGCACAAACGCATTAAAGCAGTTATAAAAGCAAAAGGAGGACACATCAAATATTAATAATTGATAGAATATACGCAAAAAATGTTTATTTGTATTATGAAATAAAAGAATTTCAATCATATTCTTTACTTTTCATATATATATATATATATATATATATATATATATATATATATATATATATATATGTATTATAGATAGATAGATTTTTAGTTCACATAATTTTATTTATCTAATTTCTCTTTTGTTGCAAATTTCAATTTATAGAGTTCCTTCCTTCTAAGTTTTTATTTTATGCATTAGTACTTATTCCGTGCTAATAGCGAATTTGGCGCTTAGGTGAGGGTAATCGTAAGAATTTCTTAATTCGCTATAAAACAACTGTCTGGGAGATCCTCTCCCTTCTTCAGGAGTTCCACCCATAGGACTGTGCAACCATCTATTTCTTTAAAAAGAGAAATTTCAAGAATTATTTTGTATAAGATAGCGTTTACTTTAACAGAAAACGGGAAAGAGAAAGTTCCCGCGGTTCTTCACCCATATAGTTTTTGTTAATTGAACAATGAATTTCAAGTCAATGCAGTTAGGTAAGGGTTTTCCAAAATCTATTTTATTGGACAGAACCTTGAAACGAATCCTCTACATCTGCCTATTTGAAGTCTTATCTTTGTGTACGTTGGTTTGGAGAAGAGCTCTATCTCTATAGCATGCAACGCAATGTCCGGGTCGCAAAAGGATTGGGTGCCCTCCCCTCTCTAAATCTCGCACGAGGATTTGCCTTTAATGTTGAATTTAACAGAGGCTGGGGGCCCCAAAGTAGTCCGATTCTAAGACTACAAGGGTTATGTACCTTGCACGCATTTTCACTTTCTCTATCCCTACCACTTTTGTTGTGAACCTCTATTCATAAACCATTTGACGAAGAAGCTCTCGATGCTTTTGCCTTTAAGTTATAAGTAAATAATAATAATTTCCTTCTAGCCTTGAAATTTATTGCGCTCATGACTTCCTCTTTTCACAGGAGGAATTTTCGAACGTGGGTTCCATCGAAGTGAGGGAGCCTTTAGACTCGCGATGGAACACCACAACAGAAACACCTCATCCAGACGCTACCAGGCGCATTTCCTCGTTGACATCATCAGCACTAAGGACGCTTTCAAGATTGCCAGGCTTGGTGAGTTCGTTGGCTTATGCATTTTAAGTGATTGTAAAATCACTGACTATTGGAATATAATTTTTTCATAAACTGAGAATTTAAATATTTAACACATTTATTCATAAATATCTCCAGTTTGAATATAATTAGAGAGAGAAAAGCAGCGGGATGGAATTTATCATTTTTTCTCTGTTGGATGTTTATGGAGCTATAGTCTTGGAACAGGGGAGGTGAACTTTGCAAACTCTCCATTGTAAATAGACATATATGATGCGTTAAACTATGTTTTGGTACTCGAGGTAACTTTTTGGATTTATTAAATAGTCCTTATTAGATGTAATGAACGAATGGAGGAAGATGAGCAGAAACTCTCTCTAAATATACTGGATAAGGTGTTGTATTTTCCCTCCCAGGTATCAGGTTTGATCCCCATCATAGCTGAGTCTGATGCGTGTGCACAGGGACCTCCATTCATAAACTTTACCACACACATAGCCATCCAAAACACCAAACTCCCTTCATCTCTTCTAATTTTACACACGTATTACGCCTTTGCGTTGCATCCTACCGAAAGAGGTTTAAACGTTATTTGAGATTAATTAGTGCGTTTCATTTTTCAAGGAATTAAATACTCGACCAATTTGCTTCCTTTAAACACCAGATTTAATAAAACCAAAAATCTGATCATGAAAATGGGGTTCTGCCTCTCAACTATTTAAATTGCTTTTCACAATAATTTGGTAATATTAAATCCTCGGAAATATCGACTGCAATAATATAACGATGTATGAGAGTAAATCAGGGTGCCTGTCCAATTCAATGCTCGTGTGCTAGTTGCTAGCACGTCTGGTAACTTGACAGCACCAAAACCTGTCTCCCATTATCAAATTACTTTGACTATTCAGAGATGTTTTTTTGTTCACAGCAAAGTTGATGTTTCTTGCTTCGCCGTTCAGGTCCATATTCACTATTATGTGTTTTTAAAATGTGAGAAATTTTATGGTTATAATTTAAAGCATTGAAAAACTTATCATTTGGTATTTTCAAAGAGGATAGACGTCCACAATGTTAATATTAGGTTAAGGAATAAGTTCTTGCATTTTTTTTAATGTTGTGTTGACTTAAGTTTTTGTTGACGTGATTTGTGCACATATTAAGAAACAATAATAAATAATGAGATCAAAATTTGCAAAGGTTAGGCTACGTCTTGAAGTTGAGTAATAAGTCATTGCGGTTTATTTAAAAGTTGTGTTAATTTAATTTTTGTTCTGTACCTTCAAAATGGAATGTCAAGTTGAAAGAAAGGCGCATTTTCGACACTTGTTGTTATTCATTTTTAATCGAGACGTGAACAATGCAAACGCAGCCAAAGCTCGTCGCGATATTTGTGTTGTGTACGGAGAAAATGCTTTATCAGAAAGGACAGCTCAATGGTGGTTTACACGTTTCAAAAACGGTCATTTCAATCTTAATGACGAAGAACGTCCTGTCGTCTCATTAAGTTGGATGAAGATCGATTGAACGACCTTGTTCATGAAAATCCTTGTCAATCGACCATCGAAAATCCTCGTCACACGACAATTGGCATGTGATCAGAAAACTGTAATGAATCACCTTCATTCAATGGGGAAAGTTCCAAAACTCGCTGCATGGGTTCCGCACGCTTTGAGTGAAAGCAACGAACTTCAACGCTCCATGATTACTGCAGGTTTGCGTGCTCGTTATAAGGCTACTCGTGGATATAAGGACAGATTTCTTCACCGAATCATCAATGAAGACGAAAAATGGTGTGTTTATGTCAACATGAACTATCGAAAACAATGGCTTAGCTCCAATAAAAAACACTTCCGCGATTAAAGCAAGGACTTCATCCACGAAAGACGATGCTGTGTGTGTGGTGGGATTGTGAAGGCATCATTCTTTATGTTTATGAGCTCCTTGCGAACAACGAAGTTGTCAATGCAGAACTCTACGTTCAACAAAGGTATTGACTCGCCGAAGCTATTCGTGAAAAGCGAGCTCATCGACGTTATGGAGTTTTTCTGCAACACTACAATGCTCGTCCTCACATTGCCAATATGACAAAAGACGCCATACAAACGCTTAATTTGGAAATCCTGCCGCATCCTCCATATTTGACAGACTTCGCTCCATCAGATTTCCATATGTTCCGATCACTCTACAACAATTTGCCGGCGTTTCGTTCAATACTGATGTGGAATTAAGAACCTAGTTACACGAATTCTTCGAGTCAAAATCCAGAGATTGTTATTGCAGAGGCATCGAAAAACTAGTTGAACGTTGGTAAGAAGTCGTAAATAACAACGAAGAATACATTATTGATTTAATTGCATATTGTTATCAATTGCAAAGGAAGTTTTTCTAAAATTGTTAATGAATAAATTTGATAAAACCGCAAGAACCTATTCCTCAACACAATACAATGCTGCTGCTAATCATGAAAGACATTTTTATTCAAAGTGTTGCCAAATGAAAACTGCCTCCCCCCCTCAAAGTTTCTTTTGATTTTTTTTTTTCTTTGTGGATTGCTTAATTTGGATGGAGATTTTATGAGTTTCTTTTGAGAAAGGTAACGAAAAGAAGAAAGAAAACGCAAGGGGGGACTTTGAAAAAAGCGGAAATAAAATTCTGGAGCGAGTATAGAAAAACGACTTCTTTGATGCATTATTATTTGCCCTGCCTTAAGTCTGCTGGAAAAAGACCTTACTGTGTTATTTAGAATAGCCAAAAATTATATAGGTAAAACGGGAGTAGAGGATATTTAAGAACACACGGAGTCAAACCTAGTAATTCATTAATTATACTAAATGTATAAGAGACAGGGGAAAGTTTTATGTCTGCTAAATTTGCGGAAGAAATTATCGTAATGACGAAGAAGTACATCAATATGAAATGTTCAAATGGGTGAATTCTGGTGATTCTTTATGAATAGATGCTAAAAGAACTTTAAAATCGAGATTATTATTAATATACAAGCTAAAGTAATAGAAATTTCATAGCGACTAAGGACAAGTAGCGCCAACGTTTACAAAGGAAAAATAAGCATAATCTTATAGGCTAAATGCAAGGATATATTCGTTAAAGCAAATAATTTTATTAAAAAGACCGGATCTTTTCTCTTATTATGGCGCAAATTCGTCTCGGCCAGATGGCTAAACTGCCGGTTACTCGAGTGAGTAGCTTGTGAAATATTTAGTCTTACGATATCCTTTGTTTTTTTTTAAAGAATCATAAGTATTGTTTTCACCCTTAAAAAGTACGAACTTGCTTGAGAAAGAACAATGTCTGGAGTGTTTTACCAGTGCAGTGGGTTTCAGAGGAATTTGCAGGGAAACGCGCGAGGGTTTCATGTATGCAGTTCTTGATAGATCGGCAGAAACATTATTATCTAGAATTAAAGAATGTTTATTCCCTGGCACGACTATTATATCTCTTAAGCGGCGTACATACAATAAAATTGAATCTTCATCAGAGATGAGGTATATGTAAGCATTTGACTGTTAACTACTCGCAGAAATTTAAAGATCCGGAAACAAGTGCCCACACAAAGAGTCGCTTTGGGCCAAGGCGAAAATGAGGAATAAAAAAGAATGTGGAACCGCTCGTTCTCTGATCGATTACTATACATATATGCGAGTTTGTATGGAGGCAACGAAATAAAGCAAAAGATTTATTTGCTCAAATTTACATTGTAAAATTTTATCCATTAAATAATGTTTAGGTTTAACTTTATTTACTTTCCTTAGCTTTTATTTTTTTACTTTCCGCTTATTCGCCCCTAAACCCCCCAAATAATTATAACATAGGAATTATCCCATCCCTCGATTCCCGCGTATGAGAAAGGCAGTTCATCGTCCTCAGCCGGCCGTTCAGCCATCTGTCTGAGACGAAATTGTGCCATAATAAAAGAAAAGATCCAAAAGACCTAACTGTCCGAGTAGAATATATAAGAAGACAAACACAAGCACAAACATGCCAAAAATACAGAAACTACATATTTTGTAAAAATGTGTAATTCAAAGCCACTAAAAAAATTATAAGGGCAAATTAAGCATAGTTAATGAGTTTCGAAGATTGTTATTGAGATATTTCTGCCATGTCCGGCGAAAATCATGTATAATCCCAATCTTGTTCTTGGATTCCGGAGCTGTTATGTGAAGTTTTCTCTACTATTATATGTGTTTTCTCTAGGCAATGTTCAAGGACTGTGTGACTGGATACGGCGAACATTTCGAAGGAAACAGAGATAAGGCGTACCGAACCGAAGAGCCTGAACTTTACTTTGAGCAAAATATGGGTATTGAAGCTAGTGGCAAAGTTTGTAACAATGCCAGTCAAGAAGATGAGAGAAATATCAGTAGTATTGCTGGGTGAGGTCCGAGTCCCGCCCCCCTTACCGGGTTGTGGGTGACTCTGAGTCTCCCCCTCCCCAACTCCAAGCCTTGGTCAGTGACCATTTCATAGGAATCTAAGTATTCACACACACACACACACCACACATGGGAGTAAATCGGTAGGGTGCTTTTGAATTATCATTCATTTTCTTGTACCCGCATAACAGTGGAGTTGCCGCTTAACTTTTTATAATCCTTTGCAATCTTTGTTTAAACATTTTAGTAAACTTTTTTTTCGAGCGATGGTTAATATGGTCTGTGACACATGCAACATTTTTACATATCGAAAGAATTAATCAAAAGATTGCTAATGTCTAGACCATATTTAACATATCTGGCATCAGAGAATGAAGAGATAAAGATCGCTTGTTTGTTTGTCGCCGTCGCCAAAAAGCTCCAAACCACTTCTTTCACCCCCTACACCACCACACCACCCACATCTGTTTCAAATGGCCCCTTTCCCCTCCCACATTTATTTGCTTGTCACCAAATGTTTCTCAACCCTGTTCCCACCCCTCCTCATCTGTAGAGATATAAAAAACAATTCAAAACCTTTTTCATTTATCATTATAATTCATAGCTTGCTGGGAAGAAGCCTTTTTTCTCTTTGTTCAGCTGATCGAAAATTAAAGTTTTTAACTAAGTGTAAGAATATGAAGACATTAACAGAAGATGAATGGGTTTCATGTGGTAAGATATGTGACTTTCTTCAACATTTCACCGTTTGATAGTTGACATCTTCGTTGACAGAGTCAGTCATTTTCTTTTTGTAACTTGTTTTAAAAAGTCAAGGTTGTTATAATCATTTATTTTACATTTAAATTCAGATATGCATACATTTTTCTACAGATTAATAAATAGAAAAATGACATTTAATTTATAATAACTAGCTTACATAATAACATATAATATATCAATTTTGTAGATAAGCTACACAATTACATATTTTCCAACTAACAATTAATATTTATTGAGCGTACAATATCAATTTTCTTTACATTCTACTACAAGTTATCCTTACTACGAGTTTTTCGTTTCTTTGATTATTATAAGAATCAAATTGTTCAATAAAAGCTCAATATGATTAACCAATTGCCACCTACTGAATGAAATAGACACAAAACAAACCACATGAGTCTGAAAAGTAACTTTGAACTCTCAATGGATTAACGATAATAATTTTATTCATTTTTACTAAATTTTTACGAGTATAAACATCGTTCTGGAACCCTAGACATAGGCTATCTAAGTAATACAAAAACTTTTTATCAAGAAACAAAGCTATCCAATGCGATCCAGGTCGATGGCTGCTGTCCAGATTAATGATATAAGCTGCTAGCAATATTAAAAGTTGACAGAGCTGAGTGCTTTTTGCAAAACAGCCACGAAAAACTCGTTTTGTAGTTTTATTTCTATAAAATAGTTATTTTATTTCTATTGCATTCATTTTATTAAGAGTATACTAGTACGTTTCTAGACTTATCTTGTAGCTGTGCGAAGAATTATAAGAGAAAAACTTCATTCCAAAGCGAGAATATCAATAGCCCATTAAATTACCAAGTCAGTACGAACTACGCCGTGGCGTAATGGTAGAGTGCTTGCCTCGAGATTCAAAAGACCCACGATCGATCCCCAAAGTCCACAAATTTTTACGAAGAAAATTCTCGAAGAAAACGGAGAATGCTTCAAGGACTAACTAATCCAGAAAGACCAAGAAATCGACTTAAGAGAAAACCGCGCTCAAAGAAAACGGAACTCAAGGAAATCGACTTTCAAGGGCTAACTTGTCTAAACTCATCAAGACCTCCTCAACTCTCAAGAAATCATCACGTCTTTAGAATTGGAAGGAATCATCACATCGTCGTTTAAAAGGAAGATACATCAAGAAAAGAAGATCAGCCTACAAGAATACAAGGGTCAGATAAATAGAGCCAATATTTCAAGGGGCACTTCAGTCTAGAAATAATACATAGATTCGAATATAGAAATATAAAGATGAAGCATAATACTGATATGGATAAATAAGATACAGTTATAACTATGGAGGATGGGAAGTGGGGAGAGTGAACTAAGTTTTCGACGCTAATCAGTAACATCCTTTCCCGGGGCTCCGGTTCCCAGCAGCACTTTTTCTTAAACTCTAGTAGGAGACGAGGTGCAGTTGTAACGAAGATCAGAAGATGGTTTGGCTTTTGAGGGTCACCAGTTATGGGGGGGGGGGGCTTCTTATATTTATTTATTTCTTGACTGAAGTTGCCCCTCGAAACATTGTCTTGAATTCATTTATTTATCTGACTCCATAGTATTCTTGTTGATTGAGATTCTTTCTTCTTTAAGTTGGCTTGGTTAATTCTTGATCTTCTTTTTCTTGGTGTATCTTCCTTTTAACGACGATGTGATGATTCCTTCCAATTCTGATGACGTGATGATTTCTTCTAGCTTCATGATGACGTGATGATTTCTTGAGACGAGTTAGCCCTTGATGGTCGTTTTCTTTTCGTTTTCCTCGACAGCGGTTTTCTCTTGAGTTGATTTCTTGAGTTGTCCTTAAAGCTTTTTTTTTGTAAAAATTGTGGACTTTGGGGTTCAATCTTGGGTCTTTTGAATCCCGAGGCTAGCACTCTACCATTACTCCACAGCGTAGTCGGTCCTGACTTGGTAATTTAATGGACTATTTATATTCTTGCTTTGGAAGGAAGTTTTTCTCTTATACATCTTCGCACCCCTACAATCTATCTTAATAATATACTGAAGCTCTGTATATATAATAAGGGCAACTGGGTCTATTAATGGAGATCTATACTGTAACTCTATTGATAATGTTCCTTGTTTTATAAGATTGGAGCATTCTCCAAGACAAGTAGTACTCTTGTCCTGATTAAGGTTAATACAATAAATACTTTTATTTTTTAGAAATTGTTCATAGGTAAGTAAGTCCAATACGCTGCACACCTCAAATACAACCTATTACCGTATTTAACGAGTAAAAAGCCCTCGACACAACTGGATAGGCACCGTCTGAATGGTCTAATTCAAATGGTATTTCACCTTCATTCCCGTTTATATAGATAGTGACGCGATTCACATTTTAAGGTTTAAATTCAAAAGGTGATGCATAATAGCTACCAGAAAATGCCGAATGATCAACCATACCAATTACTACCCTCGTATGTATTCTCCCCATGAAGATATTATCCACACTCTGCATTGATATACAACTCACAATTGTGAAATTTCGCATACGAAATTGTGTTATAGGGTACTTGATGTAAGCAACTTATTTTCCATCTCTAGATGAGTTGATGCTGAAAAGGGGACTTTTATTAGGTCAAGGAAACTCTCTAAATTCTATTTTTGCTTCTAAACCGGTCTGCTTTCTAAATAGTGTAAATGAATGTTGTGTGGTGTTCTGGATAACTTTATCTTTAGTAAGACTCCATTCATCAACAGCTTATGTTGTGAGAAGAAATTGGTGTGTAATTTTCCATATACATCAATTATTCTTTTCCTCGATCTGCTATATTTCTTTTCTAGACATTCTTTACTAGAGTAATATTCTGCAGTGGAAATAAATGTAGATTTTTCTTCTTTAGTATAGTTCAACAAGGTCTCTAAATATGCACGATAGGGGTAATTAATTCCAATGGAGTTTGCAGGTGTTTTATTTAAATAAATATCAACATTGCTAAACAAAGTGTGAAGAATATTACTTTCCAGAAAATTATGGTCCTCATCTTCAGGTCCGCTTTCGTTTGCCCTCACAATTATTGCTCTAATATAAAGATAATCCTCACTCGGGTCTATATAATACTGTCCACTACCAGATATATTATATTCGACTGGAGTAAGATCTGAAGAGATATTGCTGAGTGGCGAGTAAGACTGATAATTGCTCTCAACGATGGAAGTTTGGGTCGGTGGAACGGTAAACAGATCAGGTTCTGTCTTTAAACAGATATAACTTGCTGGATGAAGAGCATTCATTTTTCCATATGTATGACTTACAGCCGATGATAACTTTACGAGAACATCTATGAAATATGTGCTTCTTTATATTATGAGAAAAATAACATCCCCATCCTCTTCATCATCTATATTCAACTTTTTTTTTTAACATTTTCATCAATTTTCACTTATTTATTACACCCATTTTTTCGGATCTCCTCTCATTATCACTCAGATTTTAACTTTCTTCTAATATATCGTCTGTTTTTTTTAGTAATAGTATTTTTCCTCCTTTCCAGCTGATCTTTCAAAGCTTGCTTTGCGGAATTTCCATGCATAATATCCTGTACGGTATGAAACCGGCGGAAATGGCCTTCTTTCCTAGATAACGAGCACCACTCTTTAGATAGGGTTCTGCACTTCGGAATAGGGATCCAAGACCAAGTCGTCTCTGAGCTCTTAACCCTTCAAACACGCGTGGGCCATTCAACATTTTTAATTATTTTTAATGTCTTCTTCTAATGTTATAGTTTTATCATCAAATGCCCAAGAAAAAATTGAAAATTTTCCTCTCCATCCCTTCTTATATAGATATAAATTGATCTCAAGCCCCCAGAGCTTAGATTTAGATAGTGTGGATTATCAAAAGTTATACTGAATGACCCATCATTGAAGGGAAGGTGAATAATTCTCAGCAAACTCGATTGGGTCCTGCCTACTAACTGATAGTCTATAAGGTTTGACTAAATGTAACAGGTTTTCGGATGAGATACAAAAGCAGGAAAATCTATATTAAACGCTATACAATTATTTAATTGGGGGACATCATCTCTGACGGATCGTTTCATTATACTGGAAATTTCTTCTGGCAGATGAAATAATAGATTTTCTTTCCTTTTCATATTGAACAATGAACGGGAAGTGAGCATTAACACATAGTCAGTAGATATTATTCGTTGCTTTTTGTCAGATTCAAACAGTAAATTTTAGATGATAATTTCTGTTTCATTTTCTCTATGAGTGCATTTTCATTTTTATAATACCCAGTGTCTATCCATATCTCATCATAAGCATAGTCAATACCTTTTATTTTTGTTTCATTTCCTCTTGCCAATATACGAGGGGCGGTCAATAAGTTTTGCAATTCGGATATAAGGAAACGAGATATGAGGAAAAGTGTTTTATTATTTTTCAATATAACTACCCTCAACTTCAATGCCCTTGCGCCACTTGTCCCTGAGGCTTCGAATTCCCGACAACCAGAAATCTCCCGACTGCTGTTCAATCCACTCTTGGACGGCGAGCTGGACATCCTTATCGTCCTCAAACCGGCGTCCACGCAGTGCAACCTTGAGCTGCCGGAAAAAAGTAGTCGATAGGGGCCAAATCTGGACTGTAGGGGGGATGGTTGAGCTCCTCAATTCTACACTCGCGCAGGGCAGCTTGTGCAACTCTGGCCTTGTGGACTTTGACGACGTTGAAGTCGATCATGGGGCGTGAGGTTGCTAGGGATCCAACGGGCAGACACCTTGGTCATAGCCAAATTGTCGTGGATGATGTTAGGGACACTTCCATGTGATATTCCAAGTTCTCGCTCGATTTCTTCGACCTTCACCCGTCGATTTTCGAGTATCATCCTCTCCACACGGGCCACATTGTCCTCGTTAGCAACGTCTGACGGGCGTCCTACCCGATGGTCATCTTCAAAGGACTCACGACCTTGGCGGAACTCCCTATTCCAGCGAGCACTGGTTGCATAGGAAGGGGCGGTGTCGGTGTACACTGCAACCATGATTTAATGGATCTCTTTTGCATTCTTGCCTTCCTGGTCAAAAATTTTATCACTGCGCGGTGCTTAACTTTCCCCATTGTTGAAAAATCTGTGACTGACGACCTCCGATAAGCTCCTGCTTCTCAAATAGACGAGGCAGGAGTGTGCGGCTGCAGGTCCTGACTTGTCATAACATGTCCTAACACCCCCACAAACAGCCATCCCCGTTCTTCTGTTTTGCCCTACCGATTCGCAAAACTTATTGACTGCCCCTCGTATTAAAAGTAAAATATCTAAAAAGTCTTCCCTTTATTGTTTTTTGTACACGCTCTACAAAACTAGCTTTGTTTAATGAGTGAACATGATATACGCTGATATTATATTAATTTAATAAGCCTTTCATCTTCTTTCCTTTAAACTTTCCTCCATCATCAGAATATATATTACCTAGAATCCATCTGGTTTCTTCCATGAAATTTCGTAAAGCATTTGTTACCACCCGATTCGTCTTCTCATTTAAAGGAATTAGCCAGAGATATCTAGAATATACATCAATTACAAAGAGTATGTAACGTACACCATTATTAAAATTTTCAAACTTAGACATGATAGTTAGATTTAGTTGCCAAATCTCGTTTGAACCTTGTGTTTTTACGTGTTTTGTCTTAAATCTTTTTCGCACAGAAAGCTTTCCACATCAGATCTTTTAGCGATCTTTTTTACAGATTGAAATAGCCGATTTACCTCACCAAAAGATGTTGGCAGACTCGGGGATGTATATAAGCGTAACAAACGGCGGTTCATTTTTAACTGAGAATCTGGTCAGTTTAACACCTATATAACTACTTAATAAACCAAAGCTTAACTTAAAAAAAAAATTACATCTAGCTTAAAATACATAATTAAAATTTCGAATTTCATTGATGTCTGTAACCTTATTACTTTAGACGCATTTACTGATTCTCTAATTCAAAAGAGCTGGGTTAATCCGGTCAGGAAAACAGTATTAGATATGCAATGGATAAAAATGATCAATATGTATTTTTACTCCAACTTTATACTTTTGAAAATTAATATTAGAATTTTTTTATATTTATAATATAGAATTTTAATAAAACATTTGTTAAGGAAATTTGCTCTAATAAAAAATTATTTTTATCTGCGGTGAACTAAACTTTCTTCTTGCAAGTCTTGATGATGCAGGCTGGTGACACTCCATCCTCTGGACTTCAATGGAGAGACTGATTGATAGATAGATATTCTATTAAGTTTTCTTTACACGTAATGGTGATGTAGTTATAAAGATGCCCCGAGGACAAATTATTCCCCAAGTTTGATAGTGCTCCCGCTCTTGTTAAGAAAACAATGGAACTCATCAAACGATACATTTTTTATACTCATCTTGTATGGTAGGAGGTTGAAGTTTTCGACAGTAATCGAATCCATCGTTGAATGCAAGATAACATCATCAACTGCATTTTGTAAACACTTCATCTGACGAAAACTTTGATGGAATTCGTCTTCAAGTTTTAGAATAGGATTCACTTCATACTCATTGTACAGCGCGTTTTTAAATCGTGTACAAATGAACTCTTCATCCCTTTTCCAGTAAATAATGAAATGTATACTTAGAAATAGACTATTTATATTTGCCCTCAATACACACTTTATCTGTTTTACACCGTAGTCCTTCACCAGTCGATCTACATAGGGGAAATTTTCCTGTTTTACCCTGTGTATTGCCCCGAACACAAGCCAAAACTCTTCACTAAGGAATAGTTTATCGTTATTCCGAGTTCTTCCGTAGGTGTTTTCAAAGATCACTCTAACATAACAGGATTTTGTTCTAGTAATCTTCAAAAGGCTGAATATATAATTTTATATTCTTGTTGTATAATTTGCTTTACTTGGAATCAAGATATAGCTTTTTACGTGTGAGTATTGGAGGAGATCTGGACGGCCACTGATACAACCTCCGATAGGTTAGGGTTTCTTTGACACGATTAGAATAATCATGAATTACTTTGTGTAGAGTTGTCACTTGACCTTTTACAGTCCGTTGGTTGATCCGTCTATTTGCCTTTTTTCATCGGTTAAATTGATTAATAATTCAACCAGTTCATTAGTTTTTCTGTTGATGATAAAGAGAAGTACAACGTGTGTTTGCGCGATCCCCGGAGCTTGATGTAGAGAAAGTTGACGTGTGAGTAATATTTCTAACTCTTTCCGACGTTGCTAGGTTTTTATGATAGATTTAGGGAAATTAGAAGATATTAATTTTACTTTTACTTCCTTCCAGTACGTGCATGGTGATCTTTTCCACGTTCTGACTAAACCATTGAGTAGGTTGATAATGTTAGATTGTGGAAGTCTTTTACCATCGATGGTAATCACCCCATCATTACGAAAACTGAATCCTTCTGTATCTTTTAGTATCTGATAAATTAATCTACCTATTTCACGAACACTAAGTTCCAGTGTTTCCAATACTTTATCCGTATAACCGTTTGTTTGATCCTTGCTACTCTCATCGACTTTAACGGTAGATGTGTTTACAACCTTATCATGCTGTTTCAAATAGTGTTCCAGCGTGTTCTGGTAAAGGATAACACATCTAGCTGGTGGGATGTGTGAATTATTTAGTATAGTAATCAACTCTGGTGGGATTAAGTTTGAGGGTACTTCAATCTCCTTTTCGGGATAAGCAATAATTTTGTTCATCTTATAAGGTTGGAGAGGACAGGTGTTAGAACAGAGAATAAGATCGGTAGAAACGATCTTCCACGCTGATTTATTAGTTTTTCTTTAGACGTATATGAGCTGGCTCCCGAGCTAATATACGTATCAATCGTTTGAATCGTGATATCTTTCTTTTCTGCGATGATGTCATAGGATCATTACCTTGTATTAGATTAAGACACATTTTACATATATATTTGACAAAATCACTATTCATGCTTCCTATGATTGATTTTTTTATCTTTTTAGAGAGTGTTGGGAACGTATGAAATAGATACGCGTATATTTTCATTCTATGCCTCATTATAAAAAATATACGCTCGCGATTACATTCCTGTCCGTAATGTAAATCGTACAGTGTTTCTCGGACTGAAGTCGTAGAGCAAATAGCCATAGGGCTTTGATACGGCCTCTTCATATATTCTCATGAAACTGTTCGGTTCCCCAGGCATTATTTGTCCAGCAAATATATTTATCTGAGAGATGTCTCTCCTCTAGTTAAATAAGACTAGATTGTGAGTTTAAGGTAATATCGGGAATATAAGGATTTTTATAAAATAAATTTTTAGGCGACCTGGAATATAGAGATATTCTTATGGTGTGAGGCCACTGTAAATATCTCTGATATATTTGCATCTTTCTTCTGCATTAAGTCATATAAAATAAAGAGTGTATGACTCCTTTCATCCAAAGATGACACATCATACACACCTTCGTGAAACATTGTTCAATTTTTAAATTCTTCATAGTCTTTCTGCCATACAGTATAACACCAGATGATTCTATCAGCGAGTTGAGTAAATATCTTTTCTCTATTCCGAAGTATACGCAATAGGACTTGGTTTTTCCGCTAGACGTCGGTCCAATGATGGATGAAGTACATGGAGATATAAATTACAAAGATTTCAGACTTCGTTCACTCATACTTTCCTTTTGTATAATGAATGAGCCAACTTTTTTCACATTACCATATACAAAATCTTTTCTCTACAAATTAATTTTTTTCTTACTTCTTTCACTCATGCTCTCCTTTCGTATAATAAATGAGTCAACTTCTTTCAGATAACTATATACAAAATCTTTTTTCTCTTTTTAAAATTTCATCAAAAATTATGTTTATTTCTCCTGCAAAACGAAAGCGGATCTACTAAAACAAACTAAACTCTTCCTCTTTACCCAACCCCTCATCCAGTGAAGGTGTTAGTGGTGAAATTTTACCCATATCCTATTCTGCTCCAACTAGTGTGTCTGATGAAGAAGACGACGACGATAATGATGGGGGTTATAAAGTTTTTCATCGGAACAATATCTACGGTGTCATTACACTGAGCTCCGACGATGAAGATGAGGTACTTGTACTAGAAGGTGAACGTTCAAATATACAAGATAGAGCATGTAACAACACCATTCTTTTTCAGAGGGAGCAGTAAATGAATTGTGTAGAACTTCGTACCCTCATACGCAAGAAAATCCTTCAAGACAAAGAGAAAATTATTCTCGTGTAATAATTATGCCCTTAAAAGAAAACAGACATGGAAACCTTCTCATCATTTTCTACCGAGTAATTGTGGATAAACCAGAAGAAGTTGGTCTTGGTCGAGTAATGCGTGAGCTATCACGGTATATATTGACTCTGCAATGGCTTCAGAAGGGTGATTATGGTGTAAATATAAGTTTTAAAATTGCGGATGCAGGCCATGCTATAATTCCATCAAGTGTTCGATTTGATCGACATAACATATATAGAAGCCATAGAAATTCTGGCCTACAATAACAAAAGAACCTCATAAGTTTGCAAGAAAATGCAATCTCGGGTAGGAAGAGCTTGTCACTGCACATCAGTTCTCCTTGATAGAACGCGGGCAGAGATACAGAATCAATTACTTCATCGTCCAACATAGCCTGCAAAATAAGCCCTACTCCTATTCATTGGCCTTGAAGGTGAAACCTACTATCCAATTCAAAACATTAATGATACATATATTAAAAATAAGATACTTCCTTTTAATCACGGTATGTGTTTTTCTTGCTACACGTTCCATGACAACGTAACGGCCAATCTAAACGAATGTGATGGTGTATGCACTCAGTGTCTTGGGAATTGTGATAGAGAAAGAAATCGAGATATTTTATGTAATGAGTGCAATCGAACAGTCTACAACTAATCGTGTTTTAACACCCACAAGTATACTTTACGACCCAAGTGAAAGAGAAACCCAAACAATTGCACTTAAGGGGACTGCTAGAATCCTGAAAAGTGCTCTCGGATGGAGTCTCTAAAGAGGGTGAATGTTTGGCATTGGGAAAGAAGCCCCATCACCAGCTAAATACCATAAAGTAAAGGTAAATGATCTAGTATAAAAATTTAGAGTTGTCGTAGACGTAATCGTATAATCATGCACGATGCAAACTGGACGAGACGTCACGAGTGTGAGAAGTTGTTCTGTTTAAAATGTTATACATACAATAAAGCGGATGGAGCAGAGCATACGTGCTGGATGAAGAGGTCGAAGAAGTTGGTGGTCAAGAAATTGAAACCTATAAAAAAGTGGGATCATTCATCCTTTATCCATATACATATATTGGTTATGCAGATAATCTGTGAACTCTGTTTAGATTATGAGAATCAAACTTATGAAGAACTGTGGTCCACGAACGAAGATTTTTGAAAGAGATGGTGAAAACTCCCCTTGTAAACCCTTTATAAAAGAGTTAATACGAATAAAAGATCGAGAGAAAATGTGAAAACATATGTGATGGCACATACGAGTAACAATGCCAAATTCGATGCCCAATTTATCTATGACGAACGGCTTCAATATTTTAATCCTAGTCTCTTTACTTCAAATCCAATGAACCGTGGACGAAAAATCTTTAAGATAAAACTCGTTCAGGATATAATTTTTAAGGACACACTCCTATTAATGCCATTATCGTTTAAAAAACTGCCCAAAACAAATGGAATCCACGAATTGGAAAAAGGTTTTCCCTACGATTTCCTTTCAGAGGAATGGTTGAATTATATTGGTCCGGTCCTTAAAAAAAGGCATTTTTATTATGAGTAAATGACCAATGAGGAAAATTTATATTTTTACAGTAATATTTACCCGAATTTCCAGGATGGAGAGTACAATATTCGTAAACAGTGTATTAAGTATTGCATTCAAGATGCTTTTATCATCTGTCTGTGTTTTGAGAAGTTTAGGTGTTCCTTTCTCTGGAGATTTAACATTGATCCTATGCAGTCTTACATCACAATAGCCTCTTTGTGTTACAAGGTGTATAAAGATGTCTTCTTACCAGAAAATTATATTGCAGCCATCAACAGCAGGAAAAAATCAAAAGCTTTTTCTTATAAGTCTATACGTTGGCTTATGTTTGAAGAACATGAGAGAGGAATCCCGATTTCCCATGCAAGGAACGGTGGTGCGCGAAGTCTCTCTGTTGGTGGAAGAGTCTTTTACCCTGACGGGTTTTCACCATCAGGAGGAGTAACCGCGTTTCTCTTTCGTGGATGTTATTGGCATGAGTGTCAGAAAAAGGATTGTAATCACAAGCAAGATATTTCCATTTATGGACGTGTGTCGTTGGACTGCTACTATCACACAATAGAGTTATCGAATTCTCGGTACTAAATATAAAGTTATCATTCTCTCTGAGTGTGAATTTGAAACCATGATGCAAACCATTCCAGGTCGACGTGAGACAGTTAATACAATTTCTGACGATGTAGTGTATGGTGTATTAAATGTGGGGAGTGCACTTTTTGGTGGCAGATGTAACCCATTTATATTATATTACCCACAAACCGAAGGTGTGAAAATACATTATGTCGATTTTTGCTCCTTATATTCGTACTGCATGAAAACAATCCATAACCCTTGGCGTTGTGTATCTGTGCGAGAAATTCCGTCTATTCGAGAATTCGCCAATAGTATGAATGAGACATATTTCGGTATCGTGAAAGTTGATGTTTTCCCTCCTAATGATCTGTATACTACAGTTCTTCCTCAATCCATAGACGGTAAACTTACTTTCACACTATGTACCAAATGCACGCAGCAAAATTCACGCTGGTACGATCACCCTGAAAAGCAACGTATGATTTGCGGAGTGTACACCAACCACTCCGGAACTAAAACTTGCCCTGGAAAAGATGTATAAGTTCAAGAAAATTAACGAGATTTGGGAGTTTGAGAAAAGGGACGGTTTGTTCGCACAGTATATAAAAAAACATTTCTAGAAGAAAAAAATAGAAACTTCTGGATTCCCGCGAGGAGTGGTTGGAGAGAAGGAGAAAATGGAATATGTGAAGAGGGTGAATCAGGCTGAGGGGATAAAAATACAAATAGGCAACATCAAAATGAGTCCTGTAAAACGTTTTAGAGCAAAGCTCTGTCTAAACAGGTAAGGATTTCTTCCTGCGATTAGTTTTTCTGCATTAATATATTACATTCAAAATGTAATTTTTATAAATATTATCACATTGTATAACGAATATGAAGTCAATAATTTCTAAAAGTTGAAGGCAATAATGATGATGATGATAATAATAATAATAACAACAACAATATTAATAATAATATAAAATGAAGTCTATAATAATAATTATACAAAAAACAATAACATTAATCCTGATCATATTTTCTTTATTTTACAGTCTATGGGGAAAATTCGCACAGAGGATTCGCAGTATGAAAACGGTCATCTGTGCTTCGGATCGTGATGTAATCGACCTGATCAAAAAAGACGATTATATTGTGAACTCGTTGGATGTAGTTGGCAATGAATACATCGCGAAAGTGGAGAATGCTGAACATGTAGAAGTTGAGTTCCACGTAACGAATCTTCCACTTGTAGCATTCACCACCGCCTATGCTCGAATCAAGCTCTATGGCCTCTTAGACTCGTTGGATGAAAGGTTGTTGTACTGTGACACACACAGTGCCATCTCCATTGCTATGAAAGATTACCCATAATCTCGACCTAGAGAATTCCTAGGTGATCTCACCGATGAGATCAAAGATGTGTACGGTGCCGAGGCGTATGGAGATTCATTTTGCTAAATGGGTCCCAAATCCTATTCGTTACGTATCCAAACGACGAGTGGGGTGAAGAATATACTTCGTGCTAAATGATTAACCATTAATACTCAAGACGAAAGATATAATAACATACGATGCTATGAAACGCCTAGTTAAAGCCGAGGATGTTAGTCACATCCTTGTACCATTTATGGGTTTCAAAACCGAGGAACACGGTGTAGTGAAAGTGGTGAGAGGAAAAAGGAATTGAGAAAAACCTTTCGTAAACGCATTGAACTCACAGAAAATTATCGAACCATACCTTTCTGTTTCAAAGGGATCTTACATGAAATTTAAAAAGTCATTATACATTGAATCTCTACCAGCTATAATTAGCTCTCTATGTATGTATATAACTTTTTTACTCACTAATAATATTCTCTGAGTAATATCAATAAAATAAATATAAAATATTACGTATTATACTACCAATGTTTTATTTTGTAGAACCATACCTTTAGGTTTCAAAGGGATCTTACATGAAATTAGAAAGTCACTATACAGTGAATCTCTGCTAGCTATTATTAACTATTTATGTATATAATTTTTTAATCATTAATAATATTCTCTGGTTAATATGAATAAAATAAAGATGAAATAATGCGTTATACTACCAATGTTTTATTTTGTCTACAAAATAACTCATCACATTTTCTTGATCTTGCCAGAAGGAGAATTCTTTCATTCTTGCCTCTTCAATCCTGGTTTTCATCATATCAGTGAGTTGATGGAAATTCCACGAGAGGAAGCGAAATAACAAAGGTTTTGTGTCAAATATAGCGATGTTCACTACTTTCTCGCCATCATTCATCAGGTTAGAATGTAATATGCAGAAAAACCTCTCCACCCATGTATTGTGACGATCGGATAGGTCTCCTATAAAGAAAAACTGATCCATAAACTCTTTCTTTAATTTTTCACCGATGGTTAAATCTTCTAAATCCATAAACTGGAGATGTTCAAATACTTCTTTTCCCTTAATGTAGTTGAAAGGCGGTTGGACTGACCCACTATACAGAAATTCAATCCGATCAATTGGGTGTTCATGAGTAAGTCGACGAAGATAATCGAAGAAATCAACCGGAGATGAATTGTCTTTGTTCAATTTATAATCTGATTGGCACACATCTTCGGCTTCAAAATATTTACTAAGTCTAGGTGTGATACGGTGTGGATGGAAGATCATCTTAGAACATGTGGCGCACAGAGAGGTTTAGGGACAAATAATTTGATGTCAACTAGACGGACCAATTAAAGGATTGTAAAAGGTTAAGCGGCAACTCCGCTGTTATGCGGGTACAAGAAAATGCATGATAATTCAAAAGCGCCCTACCGATTTACTTCCATGTGGTGTGTGTGTGTGTGTGTGTGTCTGTGTGTGTAGGTTGACTGATATTCCTATGAAGAGGTCACTGACCAAGGCTTCGGGTTTGGGGGGACTCAGATTACACCACAACCCGGTAAGGGGTGGGGGTGTGGGTGGGGAGAGTCGGACCTCACCCAGCAATACCCGTTAAAGGGGGGGGGGTAGAAGGGGGAAAGTCGGACCTCATCCAGCAATACTACTAATATCAAGGTTCAGAGAGGCATCAAAAACTTTACATCAAACAGCTTAGGATAGGCTACGAACTAACACGTTAGTTTTATTATGGTTTAATACAAATAAATTGTCCAACAGCCATTTTGGGACACTCTCGACAGCAAAGAGCAGGAGTTGAAGAGACTCAAGAAACGAGGTAAGGAAAAATAAGAAGTAGATTTGAATGCCGTGCGGTTTCCCATATGACTGTCCTGGAAATCTTGTGGAGCGTAAACCTCGACACGAAGAGGGCGGAATGGAGGCGTAGAAATGAAGAGAGAAGGAGAGGATTGAGAGAAATAATGAAGTGATATTGCTTTTGGAAGTGTTTCAAGGTCGATGATGACGGATGCCCTCATAGTAGTCTCGGTTGGTGGGTGCGCCCGTGACTGTGGGGGCCGATGCGGGAGGCGCAGCGGCCTTCACACTCAGAGCACTGGCGGTCTGGAAACGGGGGTGGAGGGGGCTGAAATCCCCTCTTATGATGCCTATGATTACGCTCATTCCGCTGTCGAGTTCGTTCCATCTCGAACTGGGTCGCTCCTCGAAGACAGTCAGAGCGTCACATGGCTCTGTCGGCAGCTGCGGCTTCAAGATGGTCTGAATCGATGTTTAAGTTCTTCAATGTCCTCTTGGTTTGATCTTTGAGCCTATTTTTTGGGCCACCGCAGATGCGCCTTCCCTCTATCAGTTGTCCGTAGAGGGTACGTTTTGGCAGACGATTAGCGGGCATTCTAAGCACGTGTCCCAGCCATCTCAGCTGTCTGCTAAGGAGAATGCACTCAATACTTGATATCCTAGCAAGCTCTAGCATATTAGTGTGGGGCACCCGGTCTTGCCAACTGAGACTGAGAATTTCTTTAGGCACTGCATGTGGAAAGCTTCCAGGAGCTATATTGAGTATCTTGACAAATGTTGGCCGTAATACGACGGAGAGGCATTGGGTGGGCAATGACTGAGTACCAATGGGAGAGAAAAGAACAACTGGATTATGAGGTTGTTGTAGATTTCCGGCAAAGCTTCAGTAATGGCGCTGTTTCTGATAGGAATCGATGAAACAAAGAGCTCAAGGATATTGCCATATACATAGATGAAAAAAGTGACATGTCAGATGAAGTACAGTTAAATGATAGTTGTGAAATGAACTAAGTGTGGTAGTGGATATTGAAGTCACGAAGGAGGAGATAAGGAGAGAAAGATGTTTACTAATTGATCTGTCGACTAAATGTAGACATATAACGACTATGTAGTCACATCAGTCGTCAGGGCACAAGGGATTAAATAGCCTCTTTCGTGAAACGAGTACTCATCGAGACATGTGGTAGCTGGAATGGCTTTCGGGGGGACGGGGGATTAGAATAGCTAGATCTTAGCCACGTTAACTTTTTACAAACGATTGAACCAAGAAGGAAATCAGCCTTATTTATAGAAAGGGAGCGGCTTTTTAAGAAAGCCAGAAGACCAAAACCAGATCTAAAAAGAGGTGGTTAGGTCGGGTAGTGGAGATTAAGTATTGTGCGATATGGCTCTCCCTTTATTGGTAACGGATGGGAGTTGCGAGAAAGAAAAACTCACTCTTTCCTCACACAACTTACTAAATCGAGGGATAATATTTGCTTAAGTAAGCCGGGGATCGTTTCCTAAGTTCATTTATAAGGGGAATAACATAAGGGGGGGGGGGAGTAGGAAATAACCATCACGGCAAGGTTGATAAACGAGAGGAATGGACCAGAGAGTTAGGAGCCTTCGGGGATAGAAAAAGATACTGAGCTAAGAAATTAACAAGAAAAAATACCACTAAGAGCTTTTGAAGAAGTTGCCCCAATTGACGCCCAAAAAACTGGGGCCCCTTTATTCAAAGGGGCCGAATGGTGCCCCTATTATTCCAATGGATTAATTTGAAAATAACAAGATTAAAATGATGGAAGTGTACTTCAGCTTATCTGACCGTCAGAAGATGTAACGAGCAGAGATTCATAAAATGAATCGGGTTGTTTCTTGGTGTAATGATGTGTAGCTCTAGAAATCTCCGGGTTGTTTCTTGGTGTAATGATGTGTAGCTCTAGAAATCTCCGGGTTGTTTCTTGGTGTAATGATGTGTAGCTCTAGAAATCTCCGGGTTGTTTCTTGGTGTAATGATGTGTAGCTCTAGAAATCTCCGGGTTGTTTCTTGGTGTAATGATGTGTAGCTCTAGAAATCTCCGGGTTGTTTCTTGGTGTAATGATGTGTAGCTCTAGAAATCTCCGGGTTGTTTCTTGGTGTAATGATGTGTAGCTCTAGAAATCTCCGGGTTGTTTCTTGGTGTAATGATGTGTAGCTCTAGAAATCTCCGGGTTGTTTCTTGGTGTAATGATGTGTAGCTCTAGAAATCTCCGGGTTGTTTCTTGGTGTAATGATGTGTAGCTCTAGAAATCTCCGGGTTGTTTCTTGGTGTAATGATGTGTAGCTCTAGAAATCTCCGGGTTGTTTCTTGGTGTAATGATGTGTAGCTCTAGAAATCTCCGGGTTGTTTCTTGGTGTAATGATGTGTAGCTCTAGAAATCTCCGGGTTGTTTCTTGGTGTAATGATGTGTAGCTCTAGAAATCTCCGGGTTGTTTCTTGGTGTAATGATGTGTAGCTCTAGAAATCTCCGGGTTGTTTCTTGGTGTAATGATGTGTAGCTCTAGAAATCTCCGGGTTGTTTCTTGGTGTAATGATGTGTAGCTCTAGAAATCTCCGGGTTGTTTCTTGGTGTAATGATGTGTAGCTCTAGAAATCTCCGGGTTGTTTCTTGGTGTAATGATGTGTAGCTCTAGAAATCTCCGGGTTGTTTCTTGGTGTAATGATGTGTAGCTCTAGAAATCTCCGGGTTGTTTCTTGGTGTAATGATGTGTAGCTCTAGAAATCTCCGGGTTGTTTCTTGGTGTAATGATGTGTAGCTCTAGAAATCTCCGGGTTGTTTCTTGGTGTAATGATGTGTAGCTCTAGAAATCTCCGGGTTGTTTCTTGGTGTAATGATGTGTAGCTCTAGAAATCTCCGGGTTGTTTCTTGGTGTAATGATGTGTAGCTCTAGAAATCTCCGGGTTGTTTCTTGGTGTAATGATGTGTAGCTCTAGAAATCTCCGGGTTGTTTCTTGGTGTAATGATGTGTAGCTCTAGAAATCTCCGGGTTGTTTCTTGGTGTAATGATGTGTAGCTCTAGAAATCTCCGGGTTGTTTCTTGGTGTAATGATGTGTAGCTCTAGAAATCTCCGGGTTGTTTCTTGGTGTAATGATGTGTAGCTCTAGAAATCTCCGGGTTGTTTCTTGGTGTAATGATGTGTAGCTCTAGAAATCTCCGGGTTGTTTCTTGGTGTAATGATGTGTAGCTCTAGAAATCTCCAGGGTACAGTTTCAGAAAGTCTCTGGGGAAGTATTTTGGGAGTTCAGTAGTCACGATTTCCTAATTTATCTTTGACACTCACTTTTAATTTGCATAAAAGGAATGCAAAGAAAACTGATATTTTACCAATACATGTACAAACTTATACATTCAAAGGGCAAAGGTGTTTTCATCGTGTTTTGATTCTGTTTCTTTCTCATTCTATTTCATGTATTGGTTGGGATATTTGGGGTATAGGAGTACTTCTTAATATTCCTATGCTAAAAAAACCCACCATGTGATCGAGGCTCATCCTTCCGATCAGTCTTATCCTTTTTGATATACAATCCTACCCTTAAGTTCCTTTATCTCTGTTTCGACTTCTTTCTTTCTTATCGTTCAAGGGGAACCTCAGAATTTGAGAGATTTGAAATAGCTCTTCTTGGCCCCCAGGATGTTTTTTAGGGGAGTATTATGGGCTTAACTATACACTAAATGCTGCTTATATCAAAATCTTTTAATTACAATTATTAATTTTTTTCCTTTATCCTTTCGATTTGTCTCCGGATCGAAGCAATTTCGGTTTCTTCCAAGAAATGAATCGAATCAGATCTCTTTTTCTCTTCCCATTTTACTGAGGGACCAAGAAGTTAGGTCTGTACATAACTTGGAATTAAGAACCTCGGTTCCCTTTGAGCTTTCTACCCCTCCTTGTTCGGTAAGTTCTCTGTGTGTGTGTGTGTGTGTGTTCTAATCAAGCAACGAGTTGTGATGTTGGACGGTTTGCCGACTCTCCGCCGCACTATTACCTCATCTTTTATTCCTGGTGTATTGGGCGATTTTGAGTTTCATTACTGATGCGATGGCGAAATGGATAACGGTTAAAAACCCTCTTCAGCACCCCCTCCTCCCTCTACTTAGAAGTGAGTTGGGGTGGCGATTCATAAGGGGCGAATAGGAGAGGTTGGGTATTTTGGTTAAGGGTGTATGGTGAAACTTGGCAAAGATAAAATGATTACTTAGTGATGAGCTCTGGTGATACGATTCATCGAAAGAAGCGGGTGTGGGGGTAGGGTTGTTGTTGAAAGTAGTTTGGCTCTTTTAAATAAAAGGCGAAAACCAACGAGGAAATCTCCCACAACAATCTTTTCGCGGTGAAGTTTGTTAGCAAAGTAGCGAACTTGGGTCAAATGTCAATATGCAGGAAGTGAATTAGTTGAAGAGATTAAAGAGGGTACTAAGAAGGGCACGCAACTCTCGTGAACATGTTTCCATTTTGCAACCGAGGTATATTTCCCTTTGCGAACCCCGAATGAAGAGGAAAAAACAACGCGGCCCAAGGCGACACTCAATCCGGCCTGTGTACGAATAGACAGGAGCCGAGCGCGAATGAATAAAATAGACGAACTCTTGAAGCGATGCAAAGAAATAGCCCCACAAAATTGCCCCGTCACCCCAATTCCCTACTTCAACTAAAACCACGAGCCCCTTTCCCCCTCGTTGCTCCAAATGAAACTGCCGCTCTATCGGCTCGTCTTTTGTACCTCTTAATTTTTCCAATATCTTTTCCGCGCCTGTACCGAGTATTACAAAAGTCCTGTTACACTTGTTACGACGCTCTTATCAAATGAAGCAATGATAGTTTTAATGCACTCAGACACGTGTTATTGTTTTAGTATTATATGAAAATATGTTCAAATTATAATATTAATCAAAGTAGCAGCCCTTAGCGGTGAGCACGCGCTCCGGGGTCCTTCCTTATCTTGTCCCACACGCGGTTGACGGAGGACTTCACCTCTTCGACGTTGCTGTGGCGGACGTTGAAGGCCTTGTTCTCGACAGGACCCACACGCTGTAGTCGAGGGGATTGAGGTCGGGCGACTGCGGCGGTGGACTAAAGTCTTACCACAAGTTCATGTTCGACCCTAACCACCCTTACACGGTTTGGGCAGTGTGTGCCGGGGCAGTGTCCCGCTGAAGGGCGTAGTCCGCCTTCTTAGTGATCCTTCTCACCCAGGGAAGGACTTTCGTGGCCAAGATGTACTTGCAACCTGATGCGGTGAGCCTGTAACCGGCCGCCAACCACATCGGCGGCGTCTCCTCACCATTCGAAGCCACGACGTCGAGCATTATCACTGATGCCGGTGTTTGGTCGTAGACACCTCGGAGACGTCCTGGCCGAAGCTTACCATGCGGTCGTTGTCCTTGTTGCTGACCGGATCGACCGTGGAGGGTTTTTCATCAGAAAAAAATGAAAATTCGATTTTTATGGGTCTTCAAGCCCTTGGGAATGCGACAGCAGCGCCCCCGATGTTTTCTTGCATACTGTTGGCGAGCTGAGTCCTTTCCACCCACCTCAAGGTCTTCCCACCCTCCTTTTCGACGGCTCTGGATACCGTGGCCGCCTAAATGTTCTTCATTTTCGTGAACGCTGTCATTATGAGCTTCGAAGCTATTTCGAACGCCGTTCTCACTGCAAACGGGTGACAACGTAAGATCTGCATGAACGAGGTCGATATTTCAGGTCTCCCTCGTACATGAACCTCTCCGTGACTCTGTGGACGGTCATTCGGCTTATGTTGAGTCGCCTGGCGATGTCGGACTTGTTGTGGCCCGAGCGCAGGACATCAGAGATCTCGATTCTTTTTACTTCCATCTCCACTCACTTGCACACAATTGAAAAGACGTTTAAATGCCACGTAGTGAAAAAGTAGAGCTTCAAGTTTGTTTGACGGAACTTTTTTCTTTCACAGACGTAATCCTCTCGAAAAAAAAAAGAAAGAGTGTAACATAACTTTTGAAAAACCTTGTAAAAACACAAAAAAGGGTAAAATATGGCGTTTAACGTTTTAAAATGTAATATCTCCTCCCCCCCTCCAAGTCGAAATCTGTAGCTATGTTTGCTTTAACAAATGCTCTAAAATTGCTCAAAAAGAGAAACTTAACCGAAATCCAGTCACAAACCCCCAAACTAAGCTCTGTTCGTAATTTTCAACTGCTAATTTTACGCATATTTTTTTACCTTGGTTGTCTTTTTCTTGTTAAAATCACTAACCATTTTAACCTTATTTTGTTGCAGAATAATTACTTAGAGAATTTTGAACCTGGGTCATTCCATATGAACTCAACCAAAGGTACTATGGTGACGAACGACTGAAAAAAATTAGGCTGGTCCCTCTACGTATATAATGATCATGTGTCAAATTCTAGGTCATCTAGGAGAAAATTCCAAAGGGTTTCTGTGTTGTCGTTCTTCAAATAAAAGGGTCTTCACCCATTTATAACACTCCCGATTTGCGCATGTCCCTGAGCACTTTGGATGCCAATATCTCTGGAATGGAATAGGATATTTACCTGGAATTTTATTTACTATGTAATTAGCACCCAAACTTTCAGGATCTGTCATTATTAAAAGCTTATCTCTTTTAGTTTCTGGTTTATTGGCCTCCAAATTATTGATCTTGTTATGTGGGTAAATGAAAATTTCAATTATCAGGAGGTAAATGTCATGCTAGAATAATTCACAACAGGCTATTGAGGCTGGATTCCTTCTTGTTGATGACGTGACTATCTTAAAAAGGTTTCTTAACTAAACCAAAGTTTTAATTTAGAAGTAAGAGGGCTATAAAAAAGGGTTCAGCTAAAAAAATGCAATTTTATTCAAATTTTTGACGAATAAATTTACTGTGTGGGCAAGTAACAATGACAACAAAGTACAACAAAATTTGTTACCATTGGTAATTGCTCACACAATAAATTTTTCAGCAAAAATTGGAATACATTTTTTGTATACATAATTGTACATATATGTATGTACAATTATGTAGAAAAATATTTGTTTCAATAATGGATTGAAAGAATAACTTTGAGGTTAGATTCCTTAAAAGCTATCAAAAGAAGGAGTGTGAAGATCAAATGAGTTCGCGTTCTCTCATCTTGTAGAAAAGGGAAAGGGGGGGGGAAATGATGATTTAAGAGAGATGAATGATGAGAGAGCTCTAATAATGAACGTCCTAAAAAACCCTCAAAAACAAATCTTGAAGAGACGATGGGACTCACAAATAAGAAATTAATCTGTGGCAAAGTCAGGAAAAAATAAAGCCATTTGAGGAAAAAATAGTGCAAATGCGGTTGGCGTAAACAATTCATGATGTGAGAAAGCGCCGGGAATGAGAGAAAAATGCAGAAGAAATGCGTTGCATGGCAAAGAAGCAAAGAATTCGCCGAGTCTTGTGCACAGTGAGTAGAATGTGAAATTGGATCGTAAACTGGAGAAGAAGGATGGCGGGACTAAAGAAGGCACGAACCCAAATTATAACCGGAGGGATCAAGACGTGCCAAACAAGTGTGAATTCCCTTTTTTATTTCTTTATTGCAATAGGGTGGGGAGGGGGGGGGGGGGATACAGGACCGATTTGGCCTCAAAAAGAAAGTACGCCTCCAGAAGGAGACTCAAAACTGCCCCGATACACAATGACAATACATGAATACACGCGAGTATGACACATTAAATATACTGACGCATACTGAGCCGCATATCTTAAATGAACATTAATATTTTCAATTACTTTGGAAATGAATATTTTCAAATATGGAAAATTAACAGTAATAACCACGGAAAAATATAATTTCAAAATTCCGCAAGTCATAAATCTATGCTTTAGAACCATCATGCCTCTATGCTTCACAACGTCACACCTCTATGTTTCACAACCGCCATGCCTCTATACTTCACTACCCTTATTACTCCATGCTTCACTCTGACATGCCTCTATTCTTCAAAGCATCATTCCTCTAACCTTTAAAACCGACTTGCCTCTATGTTTCACAACCGTCTGATTTGATGCTTCACAGCCGCCAAGCCTCTCTGCTTCACAACGGTGATAGATCTATGATTCATACGCATTATATCATTAATATTCACAAGGGAAGGTGATGGATCCAGGATTCACAAGGATATTCCTCTATGCTTCATAAACGTCTTGCTTCTCTGTTTCACAACCGTCATACCTCTATGCTTAAACAACCTTCTTGCCTCTATGGTTGTAACCGTCATGTTTCAATACTTTAACACCGTCATGCCTTATGCTTTACCACAGTCATGCCTATCTTATTTTCCACCGACATCTCTCTATGCTTCACAACCGTTATGCCTCTATGCTTCACAACCTGCATGCTTCTATGCTTTAAAACTCTCTAGCTTTTATTCTTCACAACTGGCTTGCTTCTATGCTTCAAAACCACCATGCTTTTATGCTTCACAACCATCATGCATCTATGCTTCAGAAAAGTCATGCCTCCATTCTTCACAACTTTCATACCTCTATGTTTCACAACCGCCATGCCATGCCTATATGCTTCACTACCATTATTACTCCATGCTTCACTCCGACATGCATCTATTCTTCAAAGCATCATTCCTTTAAGCTTCAAAACCGACTTGCCTCTATGTTTCACAACCGTCTGATTTGATGCTTCACAACCGCCAAGCCTCTATGCTTCACAACGGTGATGGATCTATGTTTCATACGCATCCATGCTTTTATGATTCACAACCGTCTTTCTCTATTCTTCACAATAGTCTTGCCTCTATGCTTCACAACCGTCCTGGTTCTATGTTTCAAAACCGCTATGCCTTTATGCTTCACAACACTCATGCCTCTATGCTTTACAATCGTTATGCATCTATGCTACAAAACTGTCATTCCTTTATGTTTCACAACCGTCTTGTTTCTATGATTCACAGGGGTGATGCTTTTTTTCTTCACAACCGGCATCCTTATTTGCTTCACAACCCTCATCTCTCTATGCTTAACATCCGTCATGCCTCTATTCTTCAATACTGTCTTGCTTCTATGCTTCACAACTGCCATGCCTCTATGCTTCACAAATCTTATGATTCTATGCTTCAAAACCTTCTTACCTCTATCCCTCAAACAGTCATACATATATGCTACACACGCGTTATGTCTTTATAATTCACAAGGGAAGGTAATGCAGCCATGATTTACAACCCTCTTGCTTCTAAGTTTCACAACCGCCATACCGCTATGCTTCTCTACAGTACTACTTATATGCTTAACAACCGATATGCCTCTTTCTTCATAAGTATCATGCCTTTATTCTTCACAAACATCATGCCTTTATGGTATAAAACGTTCTTGCCTCTTTGTTTTATAACACTCATGCATCTATGCTTCACAACTTTCATTCTTCTATGCTTCTCATCTGTCATGCCTCTATGCTTCATCACCTTCTTTCCTGTATGCTTCATAGCTGTCTTGCCCCTATGCTTCACAACCACTATGCTTCACAACCTTAATGCCTCTATGAGTCATAACTGTGTTGCTTCGCTACGTCATAACTGTCATGCCTCTATGCTTTTCAACTGTCATGTATCTATGCTTCCCAACCGCCATGCCTCTATTCTTCGCAACTCCCATGACTCTATGCTCCACAACCCTCTTGCCTCTATACTTCTCGACCTCCATGCTTATATGCTTCCCAACCGTATTGCCTCTATGCTTCCCAACCGTATTGCCTCTATGCTTCACGACCCTATTGCCTCTATGCTTCACAACCTTATTGCCTCGATGCTTCACAACCGTAATACATATATCCTTCACAACTGTCTTGCCTCAATGCTTAACACCCGTCATGCCTCCATCCTTCACAACTGTCATGCCTCTATTCATTACAACCGTAATGCATCTCTGCTTCACAACTGCCATGCCTACATGCTTCACAACTGCAATGCCTCTATCCCTCACAACCGTCATGCCTCTATGCTTCACAACCGTCATGCCTCTATACTTCACAACTGCCATGCCTACATGCTTCACAACAGGTCTCTATTCTTCACAACTGCAATGCCTCTATCCTTCACAACCGTTATGCCTCTATTCATAACAACCGTCATGCCTTTATGCTTCACAACTGTCATGCCTTTATGATTCACAACCGTCATGCCTCTATGATTCACAAACTTCATGTCTCTATGTTTCAAAGACAAGGTATTCACTCAACGTTTCTTGCGAGTTCAAATTTAGGTTTACGTATCTTGGACACTAACAGAGATCGCTTGCATAAATTGATAACAACTTAGAATTATGCAACAATACATCTTAGCAACACTTCCCCTCCTTAGGATCAACACACAGGGAAAGTGAAAAAAATGTATGAATAATTAGAGTGACAAATACAGTTAAAATAACAAAAGATAAGGGTTTCAATCGGCAGGACACTCTGCCTAAAGAAACGATCGAAGATGACGGAGAAAAATTCTCAAATTGACACATTTATATATGAAGAAACCCAAAAGACGCCTCAAAGAAATGTATTCAATGCTACTAGAATTTCAAAACCTCCATGAAACTGTAAAGACAATTTAGAAGATAGCTTCATTTAGAACCACCAACACGACACACCATTGCTCGCATCAGAGATAAGTCTGTCCCAGAGGAAACTATGTCCTCGATGTCCATAAGAATCAATCTGGAAGATCACGGACATCTACCAGCTCAGCAAGAGATAAACCTGTTCTGGAATCCCTCATTCGATCCCAAGAAATCTGTACGACAAACGACTCGTCAGACGCCAATCTCCAACTTGAACATCCATCGCATTAAGGGCACAATGAAGATGAGACTGATCGGAGAGTTGAATTTTTTGAATGGTACATGGACAAATGCGCGCATGATGCAGTGTTTTCATACAGAATTACCTGGGCGATGAGGCCAACACACCAGTAAGTTAAATAACTCAATTAATCGACAAATTGACACCTACTAGTCTACTCAAAATAAATATGTTTCTATGGAGCACCGTTTACTTTCTTAAGCTTTTAAATGGATCACGTAATCTATTCTAAAGAGTTTAATTACCAGGTAGTTATACCAGTTTTCCTTTCCTTGGTCTATAAACTATATAACGAATTAATGGGCGCAAGCTTCAGGCTAAGTGTAAACAGGATAACCAGGACAAAGCCGAAGATGCTTCGTAACATCATTGCAAACGTTTCAGGATTATAACAAATCTCAGCATCACTGCTAAAGAAAGAATACAAAATGTTACGAGGCTTTTCGACTCTGTCCTGATTATCCTGTATATGCATATATATATATATATATATATATATATATATATATATATATGCACATTTTTCCTTAAATCTTGATATACTAGGGGCAGTGGAGTGGAAGATAAATAATTATTGAATGAAGGTTTTAATCTATGAGAAAAATTGGATTATACAATTCGGAAGTTAAATGCATTTCGGGTTAAAGATAAATATGTGGTTGAAGACCTTGTTTATCGATTTCTTTGTGCATCTTGGCTTCCATCGTATGGTAGGCTTATCCCCAAACCCTTGACAGTAGAGTCAATAGGCCCACGAGGCAGAGCGGTGGTAGTGGGCAAATTTACGATGTCCCGACTAAGTTGTCCTTCGATTACATTCATAGAATTGCAATACCGTAGTATGGCCGGATATTTCTTTTATCTTCAACTAAAGTTGCACTTGATCTCCGACCTTTAGAATTCATTTTGACATCAGTTTTTAAAAGAATTTTAAAAGTTAGGGAAGTTGAATGAAGGGCGATAGTTTTGGGGGCATTTGTTTCCAGGGAGGGAGTATTCAGAACTTCACGAACATGAGCGTGTTTGAATTCGGATGGTGCTGCACCAAATAATTGGGAAACATTAAAGATACCGAAGAGGTGATGAAGGTTAGCAGCGAGAACTGATGGTGCTCCAGCAGATGATAGGGAGGCACTAAAGGTAACAAAGTGGTGAGCAAGACAAGCAGCCCTGAACTGATAGTGCTGTAGCAGATGATAATGGAGCGTTAAATAAAGCTGGAAGTGATGAAGGTGACCAGCAAGGAGAAAGAAGAGTTGAAGATACCAAGGAAGTGATGAAGGCGAGCTGCTAGGAATTGATGATAGAGACTTGGAGGGAACAAGTTACGAAGAGATGAGATCTTTTTAAAGAGAGATCGGGGGAGGTCACTTCCTCAGAAGATATGATAGCGAGAGAGAGTTTGGGTTGAATGGGTAGCATGAAGTATCATTTAGCAAGTGAGGCATACTTCGGCATAAGGTACTTGGTGTCTTTTCTTTCTTTTCATAGATTTCCGTTATGTTATAAAAAGATTAAAATCTTAAGGGGACAGGGGACACACACTATATATATATATATATATATATATATATATATATATATATATATATATATATATATATATATATATGATCAGCCTGCCTCATCCCCCTACTGGGCCACGGCTACCGAGGAAATTTCTACTAGACATGTCCGAGCACTCTGGTTACTCGTATTTCTAAGAGGTGTTGTGGTAGCTCGTACCTATCAGTGCTCCGGTTACTCGTACTTCTGAGCCCTCTGGTTTCTCATACTTTTAAACGCTCTAGTTACTCTTGCCTTTGAGAGATTTTCATCTTCCGCTTTCTACGAGATTATCCTCTATGCCTTTTACTGTACAAAGTCGATAAGTGTCTTGCCCATTCCAGGTTAGGCATTTTATTATTTTCACTATATCAGGCATCATGTTTTTTATCTGTTTATTTAATGGTCTTAAAAGGTAATTTCTGCGATATATCTTTCTATGTTTGAGTTGTCCTCAAATTCTGTTTGCGTTCGTGTCCAGTCTCATTTCTTTTTCATGTATATTAAGACTGCAGAAAAAGGACCAGCAAAGACCTTAGGATCCATTGCATGCCAGCCCGGAAGGAGACTGGACACGAACGCAAGCAGAAATTGAGGACAACTCAAACATAGAAAGATATTTTGAAGAAATTTTGTGTAAGGACCATTAAATTTTTCATTTCTTCCATTAATATAACTACTCTACATACGTATCTAACAATTTACCTTTGAGACATGCAGGTTCCGTTTTACCTCAAACATAAGTTCATGTCACATCTGGAGATGTAGCGAAGCTTTCTTTCCACCCTTAAGCCAAACTTCTATTGATTTTCTTTCCAATGGTGCCATCGGCAGCATATCGACCACAATCGGAACCAATTCCCCAATTCTTTGGACACTGACTATGCCGCCAATCATAGAGTAATGGAGTAAAGTTTTTATTTCCCTGTCCTTTGATCTTTGCTCGAACTTACTACTCCATATCAGTATAGAAGATGGTCCGAAAGTCTTGTCACCCCCAGACGAAAAGAAATAAGAACAATGGAGGAACAATATAATAATATCAAACACATGTACTGGTTTTAGTGTAGTCACGTTTAATAGAAGAACAATAATATCAAACAGATGTAAAATTTAAATTTAAACCATATTTAATTATAACAATATTTAGAGAGGGTGACAAGACTTTCGGACCACCCTGTAGAGGGAGAACGAGGTTTTGTGAAGTTGGATTTGGAACTCTTTTCTTTTTGCATAACATTTTGTTTATATTTATCCACATTTTTTTTCTTCAGTATAAATCTCTCATGTTAATCCTTATTCCAGTTTATTCTCTTTTCTCTGTTAATATATACCAGTATAATCATTCACACTCTCACTTCTAAATTACCTCCAAAACATTCTTTCGAATTCAAATTTAATTAATTTTGCCCCTTCTGTATCAAACATATTTGATTAAAGTGATTTTAATATAATTTATTTTTATTAAATGATTTAATTTTAAGTTACGAAACAACACGCTTCCGTCAGTAACCGAATTAATTTTGAACTTTAATTCGGAGTCAGGAAATTGTGAAGAACTGAACTAATTTCTGGGCATTTCATTTTATTCAGCTGCGGAATCTAATAGTCGAGGGAAGCTCCTCTTCCGGGGGCTGTTTCGATGCTTGTATGGCCTCGCTCGAGCCTTCTTAAAGGTAATAAGCCGAGGCGAATTCGCTTATATTATGCAAATGCTTCTTCGGAATTGGCGGCGATCGGGGGAGATGGATGCCTCGGTTCAGCTCGGAGCTCGGGGAAGAGGAAGGAAGATCGCAAATGTTAGAAAGTAGCGAAGACGTCGGTGGCTAGTGACCTGTTCTGGTAACATTTGCTACTTCTGGTACTATTAGTGGCAGTTGGTTAGTAACCACGCAAGGAGATGCCTTCGTTGGGGAGATTGGAGATGCACAGGAGAGTTGTACACCCCCCTCACCCTTGTTCCCTAGCATGCCAAGTAGCCTACTCTTGAGTATACTCTATGTATCCTCTACACATCTTTACTCTCCCTAATTTCACCAATATATTTACTAGCCTCTTCAAAAAACCTCTCGGAGAGATGCTGACGTTGGTTTTGCTGTCAGTTTCTAATTTTTATTCTTTGGTTGTGGTTTTCTTGTTTTTGAGGTTCACGGTTATCGTTTTGTATAGGTTGCTGAGGGGTAGTTCAGGTGTTACGGAAGAGTCAGGGCTTATGTAGACGATTACAGATGGTGGACGCAGAGGAGTTTAAGAGCAGTTACGAGGTAGATATGATAGTGCTCCTACAGTGTCACCTTTTTCACTTTTGAATTTTCTTTCACTTTTTCAGTGTAGTTAAGAATATTTCGTCTATTTTCTATATATAGTAAAATAAAAGGTCCACATCTAAATTTATGCAAAATATATCTTAGATATTGTTACTTATGGAGTAAATTATTTCTGCAATAAAGGATATGATTTGCACAATACCAATGCAGATGACGAACATTTTTTGACATCATTATTTAAAAAAATTGCAGTTTTCTCATGAAAACTTTGAACATTTTATATAGGATGTATAAAAGTTAACACAGCGTAAAACATATTCTGATGCTTTGCAATATATTCAATAACTAACCGTGATTTTTTTATTTTTTCAGAATATATTTTTCTACATATGTATAATTGTGTATGTGTAATTTAGGTATGATATATATTCTGAATATTTTTTAAGTTGTCTTCTAACAAAAATGTGGAATTTAAACAAGAATGGTTGACCTTAAAAAACAAGTAAGGTCAAGCTATGAGTGAATAGTGCCAGCTAAATGTTCAAGATGGTAATGCTTTGTGTGTATTTTGCAATGAAAATATTTCATTTAAGCTAAAAGGAAAACCTGCTCTTATTGGTCACAGCAATAATCTAAAGCCTTTGTATAGGAAGGACAGTTCCTCCAATGATCTGCGGCGTTTTGTGATCAGATGATAAATGGTTATTGCATTCATGGTCTCCCATGGTTCAAATCGCTTACAAGTGCCTTTGAATGGCTAAATGAGGCTTCTACCACTAGATGGCGCCACCCAGCGCCAAATCAGATGCCAGATTTGAAATCTCCAGGGTGAATAACCCTATGTCCCATGGTCATATGGGTCATTTCATGGCTCTAAATGGATACAAATGAACTTTACTCCTTTTGAACAAAAAGCTACGTCTAGACCTGGCGCTTTGCCGCAGTGAAAAACAACCAAAGTTTTCAAGGTCAGCAGTCTATGATAATAAATGCAACTGATGAAAGATTAGGTACTGATGAGAATGCACCAAAACCATGATTTTCATTTTACTCCCCACAAATGTTATCCCAAAGAGCAGAACTGAAATGGTGCATCCGGGAAGTTCTATGTGATAATCCTAGCACAGATTTTGATGACATTGAAAATGCATTTAAGGATATGTTTCCTAACTGCAGTGTTTTAAGCGATTTTAAACTTAGTTTTGACTAATGTTGGTATCTTGTAACAGAAGCTCTTGAAGCATATTTAAAAAAAAAACTTCTCGAGGATTTGGGAGATTCTTACTTTTCTTTGATGTTTGAGGATACGACAAATTCTGCTGGGTTTAAAGAGATGTAAGTTATGATTCAGTATTGGTCTGAAATTTTAAAAGAAATTCGTTCATTTTATCTTCAGACACTTTTTATAAGACACGCTAAGGCAGAAACCTAAAGGATTGTCTTGATAGAGCATTAGATGGTGCATCACTGAAACGTGAGAAAATAATAGCAATTGGTTCAGATGGACCAAATGTTAATAAAAAGGTTTTTTTGTTTAATCAATGAAGATATTAAGGAGGTGAGAGAAAAAAATATATTGAACATTGGTACAAGCAATTACACCTTGTTCCCAATGCTTATATGAAAGGAATATCATCTTCTGTAAATATGGACTGTATTGATTTCTTTCAAAATGTACACATTTTTTTTCGATGGCCGAGTCGTAAGAAGAACTTTTCTGTTATACAGGTTGACTTGGCCTTGCCTAACCACTCTTTCATCAAACATGTTTCTTCGCGATGTCTCGCATTAGAGCGAGCAGTTGAAAGACTTTTGGAGCAGTGGTCGGCTATGGAACAGTACTTTCTTCATTTTATACCAGTGAAGGAAAACGATCTAAAATCAACTGCAATATATAAAAATATTATTGTGAATTGTCTAACAAATCCATTAATGAAATCAAAGCTGATTTTCATAGTGTCTCTTGCTAAAGTACTTTTGAAGTTTGGGGAAAAATTTCGAGCTCGGGAAACTTTTAATAATGATTTGTATGAAGAGCTCGAAGGCATTACTATTACATTGTCAAACAGATTTTTAAGTCGTTCATTTATGTCTCAGGTGGTTAAAAGGGTTTGCTGACCAAAAGTCGCATGCTCTCACTTAGTCTGATTTATGACCTTACCACCTTCAAAACTTTCAATAATTCCCTGACTAACCTTGAGAGGACCTTGAAAATTATATGATATGGGAGAGAATGTAAAACAACATAAGGGTTTCAAATTTCGTTAGCACCGGCTGAATAGTTATGATGTTATTGCTAAATAATTCCCTGGCTAATCTTGGAAGGACTTGGGCAATTATATCATTCGAAAAAGAATGTAAAACAACATAAGGCTTTTAAATTCCGTTAGAATCGACCGAATAGCTACGATGTTATTGTCAAATAATTCCCCGGCTAACCTGGGGAGGACTTTGGTAATTATATCATTCGAAAGAGAATGTAAAACATCATAAGGTTTTCAAATATTGTTAGAATCGGCCGAATAGTTATTATGTTAGGCCAAAACAAAATAATTCCAGGGGTAACCTTGGGAGAACCTTGTCAATTATATCATTCGAAATAGAATGTAAAACAACATAAGGGTTTCAAATCTCGTTAGAATCATCCGAATAGTTACCAAAACAAAAAGAAGCAAAACGAGGACTGACCGACCGAATAGTGAGATGTAGAATCACCCGCGACTAAATATTTTCTCCTCTCCGAGATGGACTTCGTAATAAAGGAAATTATAATTCTTTTAAGAAGATGAGCATTGGTATAAACTCATCCATATTGGAGAGTATATCAGAAAAAGAAATGGAAAATTTGAAAAGTTTTGTTCAGGAGTTTTACTTAGGAACCATTGATCACACTTGTCTGCGTCAAAAATGTACCTTAGATTTTCTGTAGTGTTTCTTAATAAAATTGACCTCCTAAATCCGAATATGGCATCCATTTTTTTTCTATCAGGTCCAGTTTTTACAATACAGAGGGTGATAATAATTTTATAGTTTATACATATCCTATATTACATGAAAATTTCAATAGTTTTTGCACTACTGTATTTTCCGTAAATTTTATGTACATTTTAAGTAATTATGTTAATAAATTTATATATTTTTGCACGTTAGAAATTGCTTAGCATTATAATAATAAGAATAATAATAATAGTGGTTGAGTTAAAAATAAACAGAAAATGTAAGAATAGCTCCGACAGATTTTGTTAGGTTTGCGACAAAGTGACTTTTTCCGAGCAGCAAAGTACAATCCCTCCTGTAATTAAATCTTTGTATCATGCATAGTTTGGAGTAAGGCGAGGAGATCAAGATAGAAGTTTTGCACCACATATCTGCTGCAAGGGATGCTACATATGTTTAAGACGCTGGAGTTAGGGTGAACAGAAGTCTCTCTCTTTTAGGGTTCCCATGGTGTGGAGAGAGGGCAAGGACCACACTACAGACTGCTATTTTAGCATGACAAATCTTAAAGGTGAGCATTGTAGCAAGTATTTAAGCTTTCGGTATTATACTGGCTCCTGAAAATGTCATTATTATGCATAGACTTAGCATAAAATTAAAAACTAACATAGTTCACTTCAGCATAAACATATCTCCTACTAAACATTTATGTACTATCTGCAACTCCAAATCAATTCCTTTATGTAATATGCAATTATATTTTACACAGGTATAAATAAGAAGAATAAACATATTGTGGCATATCCAGATGTTCCTTCGGCCATCAAACCCCTGCCCCATGGTCCAGGAATTCCTATACTTTCCGCCCCTGAATACATAAAGGTCCATGAAGAGATTAATATGGAAGTTGATCAAGATTATAACACATCTGAGTCTTATCAGGTTTCCACACATGATTTGGTCGCAAGACCATTCACTCAAATTCAGTTAAATGACCTGACCATGGTTCTGGGGCTTTCAAAGGAGAATGCACAACTTCTTGGCTCTCGACTTCGTGAAAGTAATCTTCTTGCTAGAGAAACAACATTTTTTGGGGGTACTGAAATAGAGAAGAAGAGTTTCGAAGCTATTTGTTATAGCATTCTTCCAGCTTTTTAATATACTGCGCCAATATTAAAGGACTTGTTGGGACTCTTGAATTCCCTACAACCCATTAGAATGGAGACTTTTCATAGATTCCTCCAGTAGAAGTTTAAAAGCTGTGTTACTGAATATTGGTAACAAGATAGCTTCCGTTCCTATAGGCCATTCAATCCAACTTACTTAAAGTTATAAAAATATGAAAAAATTGATGGATGCAATAAATTACTCTAGCTATAAGTGGAGGATATGTGGTGACATAAAGGTAAGATTATTTTACACTTAGCATTTCTAAGCTTTTTGATATTGACATTTTTATTTTTAATTGTTAATACTTGTATACCCCTTTTGGTCAACTTACATTTTACAAGAATGCAAAGCTGGAAATCTTGAGTCATTTTTTAGTTATTTTTTTGTTGAATTGTGTCCCTATAGGTTAATGCAACCTTTTGAGTTAATGGGGAACTTATCATAATCGAAAAGGTATACAACATAACTCAATAAACTCAAAATAAGATGTACATATATCCAATTAGTTCCAATATAATTATTTAATGCATCGGAATACAGGACTTTTCAGTATATATTCATATTCTTATTGTTTTAAGAAATATTACTTTCAATTTGTTTTTAAAAATATTACACTTTAAATTTACATACCCTGTTAAATTTCTTCTCAGGTAGTATCTATTATACTCGGGATGCAAACAGGCTACACGAAGAATCCCTGTTTCCTATGTTCATGGTACAGTCGTGCAGATAGTATGTATGCACTATGAGAAGATGGCTTGGCCTCCACGAGAAACATTTAGAAATAGATCAAACAAAGTGAAAGCTGAGCTTTAGTGCCTCCTCACAAAATACTGCTTTCTCCACTGCATATAAAGCTTAGCATAATAAAAGATTATGTTAAAACTCTTAATAAAGAAGGCCAAGTTTTTAATTTTTTTCTTAAAAAAATTCCACAAATGAGTGACGCCTAAGCTCCATGCGGGAATTTTTGATGGACCTCAGATCAGGAACTTGATGAAAGATCAGCAGTTTGAGGTATCAATGACGGGCATAGAAAAAGCTGCCTGTAAAGCTTTCAAAGCTCTAGTTAAAAATTTTCTAGGCAATTAAAGAAGCTCAGAATATGTTGCCCTGGTCAATCAGCTCCTAACAAGTCTCAAACATTTGGGAGCTCCAATGTCTATAAAGATCCCCTTTTTACAGTTCCACCTGGATTATTTTCCCCGACAACTATGGGAATTACAGTGGAGAGCAGGGGGGAAAGATTTCACCACGACATAAAAACAATGGAATCCAGGGACCAGTGTAAATGGAACGTAATCATGCTTGCTGACTACTGTTTGTGTTTGAAGCGTGATGCACCAGATGAGAGGAAAAAACGAAAATCGTCAGGGCGTCTTTTCTTGGAAATTAGAATTATTTTCTTTATTATGTTGCATTCTTTATTTTTTTTGTTTTATTAAAAGGATTATAATTTACATACGTTTATTCCTGTCTCTATGATATAACAATAATAATGCATCATTAGATAAAGGTTTTTTTTAAACAAATTCAGGAAAAATGAGGTAATCTCAATGAAAATGGTGTATGCTGTACTGGGAAAATCTTACCTGATTGAACAAAAATACATTCATTTTTGAGCTCAGGAGGTTGGATTCCTTAAGAAACCACAAAGAAATCCTGAGGAACATCAAATCTTTTTTCAAACGCAGGACTGTGTTATTTTCTTCCTAAAGCTTTGTAGCCTGGGAATGTTTGCAAGTATCTCTCTTGCATTGTGCCATCAAAAAGAACATCTGAAATTATGCCACTCTTTTCTCCAGATGTTTTATTTGATGAATGGAGATGTTTGCAGAGTGAAGATCTCTCAAACTTGGTTCGGATGAAGGAATAGATCACTTTTGGCAAAACATTTTCATTCAAACAAACTCTGTAGGCGTTCTAAAAGTGATGATATAGAAAGAAGGTTTTCTAAATCAAAAAGAATCATGACTGAAGACAGAATAGCAGTGCGTGAACGGATGTTTAATTCAAGACTTCATATAAAGTATGGCATGATTGATTTACAGAAACAAGCAACAACTTCTTCAAATGGAAGCAAAGTAATATGCTCTAGCCAAAGCAGCCAGAAAGAGCTATGAGCATTAGTTGGATGAGCAAAAAATGATCTATGAAAAAAGAATAGAGCAAAAAAATTAGGGGAAGAAGAAAAAGATCATCTGAACTGACGGAAATTAATTCCAAAATACAAAAACTGGAAGAATGCAAATTTCATCTAAAAGAAGAAAGGAAAATTGAGTGTAGAAACAAGGACGAAAGACAAATCTTTGCAAGAAGTTACTGTGAAACTGAGAAGAGCAGTGGCAACGAGAGATTTTACTGATGTAACTCTGCCACAGTCTTTACTTGATGCTGCCAACCAAAGGAGGTAAGAAGAAAAAAAGAAAGCTCTACAAGTTGATGAAATTCGGAACAAATTCAGAACAAGCTCGAGCCTCACTAATACGGGATTATTTTAAAAAGAAATAATTTGGTAACTTGTAATTGAATGTTTTCCTTTGTACTTAAAGTTAATAAAATAAAATACAATGAAACATGGCAGGAGATCATTGTCAAAAGTACCAGTGTTTAATAAGTGCTCAGTAATAATACTTTTGTGTTGCCTTTCGATATACTATTTAATTGAAAACTGGTATTTTAAGACAATTGAGTTGGTTAGTGGGTGGGTCCTGGAGGATCTCGCTTGTTCAATATATTTTCTTACTTTCTTCACTTTTTTGTTATTAATTTTTTTGTAGGACCCCTGATTTGATCAGGTTGGAAAAACCTGATTTTAAACTGTTGAATGTGCGAAGATCCATTTGAAATATGAGACCATCACACTTGTTGAATGTTGTGAAGAAAAAGTTAGAAAAATTCTTTTTCACCTTTGAAGAAAGAATTGCCGGAGATGGATAAAGGAGAGAACGGCATATCCATGGAAAGAGAACCCCTCCCCCCTCCCCGCGGCTAGATTTGTTTGATGTACACCGAAAACCAACGAGAGCAACTCCTGCAGAAAATTTGTAAGGAGAGTTCTGTCGACAAATTTGTAAAGGTAAAGTAAGTGAAAATGTGTAAAATAAATATAGTCCCAGTACTTCTTGGGAGCATTGGGGCAAAAAGGGCAGGCTATTTTGCAGATGTCAGCTGCAACATTTTGCCTAATGCCCCCGTAAGGGATACGGCGATTTGCCATCCTGGCCGCCGTGCTGACGGGATCCAGCGCTCCGTCCGGCCCAAGCTTAGCCACTCTTCCTTCCTTCAGATAGCCTGTATTTCTCCCCTACTTCGTCGCTTTTCATACAACCTCTCCCACAACTTTCTCTGGTCAGCCTCTAATTTCACAGGGTAGATGCTGACCTTCTTCTCAAGCCAACCGTCGCGGATCGGGGGTGAGGGGGAAGGGGACAACGTTCCCTAGCCCCTGAGCTCCGGTTCGGGGTGTTTTTTTTTAACAACATGCTTCATACCCACCCATACCTTCCTCACATTCCTTTTCCTCTCCTATTCACAATCTATCTTTTTACGCCGTGTTCAAGGTAAAGCCGCCATGCCGATGGACTGCCCGGCCACCAGGCGGGAGGGGTGGTTCCAAATGGTGGCGCCTGGCTCTGCCAGGCCTGTAAGCACCTCTTGCAGAGGTGATGAGCTATTACGTCCTGCAGAAAATTTAGGGTCACCATGCCCAATGATGCACAACCCCCCCGCAAAAAAACAGCCCTCAACTTTCCTTGTATTATCAACGGAGCCGCCCTGGTGCAGCTCCACCGAAAAAATGGAGGTCACCCTTCCCTGTGCTTGCGCAGGGGACCCTCCATATTTCTCAAACCGGAGAGGAGGCTTACTCCTCTCCTTCGCCTACGGGTGCAGGGGACTCTCCCTCACTCCCTTCACTGGAGGTGCTTTCGGGCACCTCCCTATTTCCTGCGGCAGTCCCTACTGTTCTTTTTAAGGAGACTGCAAAGAAAGCCAGCAGACAGCCCATTGCCGACCGCCCCCTCGTGTAAGCGGCTTGGTAGGGCAAAGCCCCTTAGGGGGGAGAAGGGAGCCAGGCCCCTTTGGTCGCTTCCCTCAAAAGACCTGCTGGCAAGAATTTTAAACCTTGCCGAGGTCAAGGCCTGTGCCTCCCCACACAAGACTAGCGACACTGCCAAGGGGACCTGCGATGTCCTGAGAGGGGATGGCCAACTGGAGGCCCCTCCTGTAAAAGACATGGTCCTTGAGGAAACTTAGCCTCAGACGGTAGGGCATTCCATGGGGCGAATCCGGGCTACGCGCCAAACCCTGAACCCGAATCCGCCCCTATGCAAGGTCCTCCTCAAACGGCTATGGTTTCTGAGGCAGTACAAGGAGGGGAGGGATATCCTCCTGATAGTGCCCCTGCGACCACTAGGACCTTCCTCATTTCGGAGAATGACCTGGCTGATTCCGGTCCATCTGACCTAGGGGCTTCTGCCGGCGGAGGTGAGAAGCGGGTTAATTCCCCGCCCTCCTCTCCAAAAATGAAAAAGACTAAGACAAAAAGACTAAGAAAACTCGGGGTTCCTCTCCATCCCCGGGGGCTGTGGGAACGGATGGGTCTGCTGCCACTTTGGCAAGCGACCAAGCCAAGATCGGCACATCCGGCACCTCTGCCCCCCCGGTTTCGGAACCCCTGACTAAGACTAAACGTGCACAGGGCGGAGCCTCGATGACATCGGGGCCCCTCATTCAGAGGTTACCTGGCGTTTTGGAGCCCGCTGGCTTTAAACGCTTCCTCGTTATTCGATCCACTGATGGCACCATGTTGGCCAAGGGCAACATGATCCATAAGAGGAGAGAATTAGCTAATGCAATTGGTAGAAAGCCGAAGGTGACCCGTTTCTTGGACGGGAGCCTTCTGGCAAATGCGGTGAATCCCGCTGAGGGGGCCAATATAAGTGCTTTGCGGACACTTCATGGCACCCCGGTGAGTGTGACGCCGCACTCTACCATGAACTTTCTGAAAGGAGTAGTTTATCAAAGGAATCTCGTTGACTACTCCATTGAGGACATCACCCTAGAGCTGGCCGACCATTGGGTGGTCAAGGTCGAACGTGTGATGAGAAAACAGGGAGGGGCCTCGAGACCCACCTCTACACTCTTCGTCACGTTCGACTGTGACAAGCTCCATGAGTCGGTGCGTACCGGTTGGTACCGCTACCGTGTGAAGGCCTTCGTGCCACTGCCGTCGCGGTGCTATTACTGTCACCGCTTCGGCCATACGAATCGATTTTGTAGACGTGCAAAGTCGGGGTCCCCCGAAGTCTGTGGAAATTGATCTAAGGCCACACACGATAAGTCTAAATCATGTGTGGCCAAGTGTGTCTTTCGCGGAGAGCCACACATTGCTTTCTCGAAGCAATGTGGTGCATATCTCCTCGAGAAAGAAATCCTGGCCGTTCATGCCCAGGATCGAATCTCATTCCGCGAGGCTAAGGAATTGGTCCTGTCGCGCCAGGCTCTTCTTGGGACCTAATATGCCTTAATAGTTAGAAAGGCACCCTCTGCTCCTGGTTTTCCAGGCCAACGAGCACGGTTGTTTCCGCGCATCTATTCAGAGCCTTTCTGCGGGCTCTACTCAACCCGGGCGCTCCCGTGGTAAAGCTGGTGGTAAAAAGGGTTCATACCCAGCCCTGGCTAAAACCATGGCTCCCTTCTCTTCCCCCAGCGTGACCGTTTCCCGTATAGCGAAACGGCCACGCACCTCCACCGATTCGTTAGTCTAACAGGGGGCAACACCCCTGAAGTTGGTCGCTAGGCCATTTTCCGGGGTTCCTAAAGCTGTCCCCCGAAAGAAGGACAGCAACAAAGGAGCTTCGGCTCCTTTGACCACGCCTAGAGGTGGGGCGAGTGGATCAGAGACGGTGGTTCCTCGAAAATAGGGCCCCTCCCCCTCCGAAGCCGCAACGCCCGCCTAAGGTTTCGAGGCGGAGGGAGGAAAAGACTCGCATGGCGAGCCCAACCTCCCCCAATAAATCCTCGAAGGCGACAGCGCCTTCAACGCTTTGTCCGGCCAACAAGGCCTGGAGTTCTGCCTCCGGGAGGCATACGGCCATTCCCGTGAGGGTCTTCAATTCGAGGAGGGCCCCCGCGTCTCCTCCGAGCTAGGCCTGGAGGGCATATTCCTTCAATGGAATTGCCGTGGACTCCGGGCCAACTGGGAGGAGCTGCGGAGGCTCGTCTCGTCCCGTTCCCCGTTAGCTATTTTTTTGCAGGAGACCATGCTAGGCGCGTGCCCGCTGCCTGCCCTCCCGGGGTATAAGGGTCTTGCGACCCCACCACCGCGGGATGGCCGGGCTGGGGGATGCTCGGTTTACACCCGGCATGATGTCTCCGTTCTTCCTTTCTCTTTAGATACCTCCTTTCAGGCAGTGGCTGTGCAGCTGCACCTGGATAGGAGGTATACTATCATTTCTGCGTACATTCCACCGTCAGCTGACTTCGACGCGGGGGACTTCCGCCGCGTCGTGGCACGGTTGCCGAGGCCCTATCTCTTGCTTGGAGATCTGAACGGCAGGCATCCTCTCTGGGGAGATTACTCCATAAATCCCAGGGGACAAGTCCTTGCCGATCTGATCGAAGAGCTTGAGATGGGTGTCCTAAACGTGGATGAGTTTACGCATCACTGTCCGAGAACCGCTTCATTTTCTTGCCTTGACCTATCTTTGTGCTCTTCGGATGACAAGCCTGATTTTGATTGGGGGGTGGTCGATGACCTCCATGGTAGTGATCACTTTCCCATTCAAATATCCTTTTCAGGGCAACTGCCGCTTGAGAGACCACCTCGGTGGTGCTTGGCGCGGGCGCGGTGGCCTGCATTTCAGGAAATGACTGAATTCTCTATCTCAGTCGAGGAGTTTAGGTCGGTAGATGAGGCCGTTGAGTTCTTCTCCGGGAACCTCATCGCCGTGGGCCTGACTACTATTCCTAGGACGTCTGGCCGTTTTGCACGCCGACCACTCCCATGGTGGTCGGCCGAGTGTGAGACGGCCCTCAAACAGAAGCGTTATGCCTACATGCGCTATAAGCGCCGCCCGAACGATTTCACTGTCGCTGAATTTCGTCGGGCTAGGGCTAGGTTCCGGTATATTTCGAAGCACGCCCGCCGCTCTTTTTGGCGGGCATACGTGTCTCTACTTAACGGGAAGACCCCTTTAGCAGAGGTGTGGAAGCGAGTCAAAAGGATTCGGGGCAAGTTCTCGCAAGACCGCCCTCTCTTGTTCTCCAGGAGAATGGGACCGCAACCCAGGACTCCGCGTCCGTGGCAGAATCCTCAGCGACCGCTTTCTCCGCATTCTCTAGCCGGGATGCTGCTCAGCCAGCATTAAATGCACGTCGTGATGTCGCGGAAGGCCGCCGGCTGTACTTTACCTCCAGAGGCGGAGAACCATTCAACGACAAGTTTACTGTGAGTGAGTTGCGCTCTCTCTCTCGCTTCGTGCAAGGAAACCGCCCATGGTCTGGACGATGTCCCGTACGCCATGCTTCGACACCTGGGTGAGCTACTTTTGCGTTCGACCTTTTTGAAGCACACCTCGTGTCACGCTGGAACCGTGCCAGTGTATACGGATTGCTCCAAGTCCCAAGAGGGGGTCGGCTTCCACGCCATATCCCCTCTGTTTGAAGTTAGCGTGGCTCTACCAGTCGCTGCGTCTGTCTTCACGGTCGAGCTGGTGGCAATACACCACTCGGTACAGGAGATTACGCGACGTGCCCGGTTTGGAGACCAGATTGTGATCTATAGCGACTCACAAAGCGCCCTGAGTGTTCTTGAGGCATTGTAATCTCTGCATCCCCCGGTTTGCAATATCCGTGACGCCACGGTTTTGGCGTCGAGATTATCTTCTGCTGGGTTCCTGGACATGTAGGAATTGTGGGGAATGAGCGCGCCGATGAGGGAGCCAAAGAGTCCACGAGGACTTTGCAACCGGCCTGTGTTGCGCTCTTTCTCACACCGACTACATGGCAGGAATACGGGCAGCTCTTCGGACTGCTTGGCAAAGAAGATGGGAGACGGTTGAAGGGAACTTAAAGTTGCGTGCCATTGCGCCGCAACTGTTCCCATGGACCTATCCCCCAATGCCGCGACTGTTTCCATGGACCTATGTCCCAGTGCCGCTACGGCTTCAGGTCGCTTTCTGTCGTCTCCGAATCGTGCACACTCGTGTGACGCATCGCTATCTGATGAAGCACTCGTCAGCGCCATATTACGACGACTGCGTCGTCCCCTAGACTGTTCTGCACATTCTTGTCGAATGTCCCAGTCTGGGTGATCTTCGCACACGATACCTGTCCCGATACCGGGATGGTCAGGGTCGCTACCGCCTGTCCCTTTTACTCTGGACGAGTTCGAGCACATTGACTTGTGGACTTGTTGACTTTTGGGGGGGAGGACGAGCTTCTCCCCTTTATCTAAGAAGGTTCTATTGTTTTTGTTTTGTTTTTTGTTTGTTGTTGTTTTCCTTGTAGGTTGCACGCTCCTGCACCGGGGTGAGGGGGACCTCCCCCCGCTGCCGGAGATTGCTTCCTGACTGTTAAGTTTTTCTCATTTTTATCATTGTTATGTTTTCATATTTTTATTTTAAAGTAGCCTAGTTCTAGGTTGTCGTGTTTCCGGCGACTTATGCCCAAGTGGGCAGTTGCAAGATGGGCTAAAAAAAAAATGTTGAATAATGCTACACAAAAAAGATACGTCCTTTCGAGTTTTGCTGCCACGGAGACCAAAACCACGAGAAGAGACCAATGACACCTTGCGACCTTCGTTGCCAAGTCAGTCACGGCTTTGACCACCGAGTTTGATTTTGCTATGAACTTTACGAAATACTTTGATGTTACTTCCGACTTTACCCAAATATTTGATTTTACTGCAGGTTATACCTACAAATATAATTTTGCTACGAGTTGTATGAAAGGAGGAATTTGCTATGGATTTTAAGAACGAATTTTATTCATATTCATTTTTACCACAAAAGTATTTACCACACTAGGTTTTACAACAACGTACAATTTTGCTACGAAGTATATCACCACATATATATATTTTTCTATCCTTGAATTACCGCAAAGTGTAAAAAATTTACGGTTAACAAACAAATATATATTATGCACAAGTTCTGCATTTTTCTAAGTTCTACCCTAGATATAATTTTTGATACAAGTTTTATCCCAATTATGATTTTTGCTTCCCTTTTAACCTGGCTTTATTTTGGTAGCGGTTTACCATCGAGTTTGATTTTTTCGAGGTGTTTACCACACAAATGGAATTTACTAAGGGGTTTATCACGAAACTATTCTTTGCTATGGGTTTCACATCAAATTTGATCTTCCTACGAGTTTTACCACCGATTTTCCCCGTGTTTTTGAGTCTTTTTGGCTTGTCTCCTTCCTGACAGTCCACCTAATTTTAAGGTGAGATCCCAACTACGAGGCTTTTCTGCATAAAGCAGCCACCGCCACTTGGAAATTCGCCCACTTGGAAATGGTTTTTGCATACTGCCTAGCCTCTTCCTTTATAGAAATAGTGATGGCACTACTAGATATGAATGGAGCAAAGTAGTAGTAAATGAGCAACATCAACGCTAAGCAGTGTTAAATCAATCTCCCGATATAGAACACCAAATACAATGATATTCAAATGGCATGATATATAACTCAGATGATTGTCACGATATGGCAGATTCCATGATATATGACTGAAGTCATTACCACTGTAATCGAAAATTCCATGATATGTACCTATATAATTCAGGTTAGGTTTGGAAAAGCTAGAAAGAACCGGAGTCAAGATTGTAGAATTTATTGTAGGATCTTTCTACCCATTTTAGCCCTCCAAAGGACGAAATGTTTCGCTGCTTATCGTGACATTTCATCTATAACACTAGGGGAAATTTCGGGATATTTCATTAGATTAAAAAATAATTGATATGAGCAAGTTTTTTACTTAAATTCTTTTAAAATATTTAAATATGATTATCAAATGTTTGTTTTTTTTAAACAAAAATAATTACGAATGGCGAAGTTCAGAAAATACGAGATAATTTTGTAATATTAAGACGTTTGTTTTTTTTGTGGTCAATTGCGGAGCACCACACCCCGCTTTTTCGAAGCAACGTAGTACGTATCTCCTTGAGAAGAAAAGTCTGGCTGTTCAGGCCCAGGATCTTCTTTCTTTCCGCGAGGCTAAGGACTTGGTCCTGGCGAGCCCAGCACTGCCTTAGATGTCTTATGCCTCAATGTTACAAAAGACATCCTCGGCTCCTGGCCTCTCTAGGCCTTCGAGCACGGTTATTTTTGCGCCCATTCGGAACCTTTCTGCGGGTTCTACCCATCCATGGTACTCCCCTGGTACAGCTGGCAGCCTAAAGGGTTCACACCCATCCCGGACTAAAACAAGGGTTCCACCCCTTCTCCCAACGTGACAGTTTCCCGTAAGGCGAAACGGCCACGCGACTCCACCGAGTCGTTATACTCACAGAAGGCAACACCCCTTAAGTTGGTCGTGAGGCTATATTTTGGGGTTTCTAAGGCTGCCATCCAAAAGGAAGACAACAATAAATTAGCTTCAGCTTCTTCGCTCACACCCAGTTGTAGGCTCGGTAATTCAGGAAGGACTCCCGCCTCCGAAGCTGCCCCCGCTTGCCTAAGGTTTCGAGGCGAAGGGAGGAAAAGACTCGCATGATGAGCTTAACATCCCCCAATGAGTCCTTGAAAACATTGTCCGGCCAATAGTGCCCGGCGTTCTGCCTCCGAGAAGCGTACGTCCATTCCCGTAATGGTCTTCTCTTCGAAGAGGGCCCCCGCATCTCCTCAGAGCTAGGCCTAGAGGGAATATTCCTTCAATGGAATAAGCTACCTTTTTGCAGGAGACCATGCTGGGCGCATGCCCTCTGCCCACTCTCCCAGGTTATAAGTGTTTTGCGACCTCACCACCACGGGAAAGGGGCAGGGCAGGAGGATGTGCCATATACAACCCGGCATAATCTCTCTGTTCTTCTCCTTGCTTTAGATACATACCAGTGGTGCTTGGAGCGGGCGTGGTGGTCTGCATTTAAGTAAATGACTGATTTCTTTTTCTCAGTCGAGGAGCTTAGGTCACTAAATGGAGCCGTTGAATTCTTCTCTGTCACCCTTATCCCCGTGGGCCTAACTACTATTCCTAGAACGTGTCTCCGTTTTGCACGCAAACCTCTTCCGTGGTGGGAAGCTGAGTGTGAGGTGGCCCTCAAATAGAAGCGTTATGCCTACATGCGCTATAAGTGCCGCCCGAAAGATTTCACTGTCGGTGAATTCGCCAACCTAGGGCTAGGTTCCGGTATGTTTACAAGCACGACCACTGCTTCTCCTGGCAGGCATTTGTGTTTTCACCTAACGGGAAGACCCCTCTGACAGTGGTGTGGAAGCGAGTAAAAAGGATTCGGGGCAAGTTCTCGCAAGACCGCCCTCTCTCGTTCTCCAGGAGAATGGGACCGCAATCTAGGACTCCGCGTCCGTGGCGGAATCCTCAGCGACCGCTTTCTCTCTATTCTCTAGCCGGGATGCTGCTCCGCCAGCATTCAATGCGCGTCGTAATGACGCGGAAGGCCGCCGACTGGACTTTACCTCCAGAGGCGGAGAACACTTCAAAGACAAGTTTACTCTGAGTTGCGTTCTTCTATCGCTTCGTGCACGAACGCCACCACTGGTCTAGACGAGGACCCGTACGCCATGCTTTGACACCTGGGTGAGCGAGGCATGGTCTTTCTGTTAGATTTGTTCAAAGAATTTGGATAGAGGGTATCCTCCCATACTCCTGGCGAATCGCTACTGTCCTCGCTTTTCGTAAAACAGTGAGAGATTCGCCCTATCTCTAACCTCCTGTGTGTACAAGTTGTTGAAAAAATTGGTAAATGTTAGATTAGCCTTTTTTTCTGGACAGCAGAGGCCACCTTTCTTCTGCACAGTGGGCTTTCGTAAGTTTCGATCTGGTGGAGGCTTATGATAACACATGGCGTTACGGTATCATGGAGACTCTCCGCATGATAGAGGGTGAGGCGACGGCTCCCAATCCTTACTTATATCTGAAATTATGCAAGATCATCGATTCCGGGTACGAGTGGGGGGAGCTCTCTCTTGCGCAATGCAGCAGGAAAAGGGTGTCCCACCATTTGCCGGACGATGTTTGAACTACGTTATACGTAGACGACCTTTCGATCCTTTTTCGTTCTGCTCAGATGCCAACTCTGGAGCTTCGACTCTATAGTCATTGAACCGCCTCTCTCGCTATGCCGAAGCGCACAGGTTTTGCTTTGCCTTGGCCACGACTAAGGTGGTGCACTTCGGCCTTCATCCACGGCTCCACCCTGACCTAGACTTGTTTATAAATGGGTTTCCCTTGGAAGTGCTGATCTCGTCTCTTTTCCATGGTCTTGTATTTGACCAACGCTTCACCTGGGAGGCTCATATTCGCAGCTTTAAAATCTCTTGTACTCGCTCCTTGGATATTCTCAGCTCCGTGTCGTTCAGCGCCGTGTCGTTACTGCCAAAATTTTTCGATTCTTTATTCATTCAAATCCTGACTACGGATGTGAGTTTATGCGACTGCCTCCGAGGGTGTATTCCGGAAGGTGGGCACGATCCCTCCCATTGAGAGACTACTTTTTCTGCGACCTGCATAGTGCATTATTCGCTTGTACGAGTGAGCCCGGTGCTTCCCTCATTCACTATCAGCTCTACCTGCATCCGCAACGGATCAACACCGTGCCTATATCACCAAGAGACACCATTCTTACATTATGCCATTTGGGTTTAGAGTTAGGAAACTCCTTCGAGAGCTCAGTATAGCTCTCACGCCGGTGGCTCCCCTGGTTATGACCAGGACGCCACCCTAGAAGGTACCACCTTTGACTATTTGTCACCATGCCTCTCACCAAAAAGTTCTACAGCACCGGTACTATTGCATTCGGACTTTTTGGAGCACACTTCGTGGTACGCTGGAACCGTGCCGGTGTAAACAGATGGCTCCAAGTCTAAAGAAGAGGTCGGTTTCCATGCCGTATCTCCTCTGTTTGAAGTCAGCGGTACTCAGCAAGGCGCTGCGTCTGCCTTCACGGCCGAACTAGTTGAAATACACCGCTCGGTATGGGATATAACGTAACGCGCCTGGTTTTAAGACTGAATTGTGATTTACAGCGACTCTTAAAGCACCCTCCGTGCTCTCGGAGCATTGGAATCTCGGCATCCCCTGGTTCGCGATATACGTGACACCACGGTTTTGGCGAGCCACGCGAAAGTCGAGATTATCTTCTGCTGGGTTCTTGGACATGTAGGAATTGCGAGGAATGAGCGCGCCGATGAGTGCGCCAAAGAGTCCGCGAGTCTTGGGCGACCAGACCCTCGTTTTGCTATTCCTCACACTGATACATGATAGGAATATCTGTTGGCAAAAATGATGGGAGTCGGTCGAGGGGAACTTAAAGTTAGGTGCCATTGCGCCGCAACTGTTCTCATGGACCTACACTCCCAATGCCGCGACGCCTTGAGGTTGCTTTCTGCCGTCTCCGAATTGCACACACTCGCAGGACGCACCACAATTTTATGGAGCGCTAGCCTGCGCCCTACTGTGAAGACTTTGTTCTTCCCCAGACTGTTCCACACATTCTTGTTTAATGTCTCATTTGGGGCGATCTTCGCAGCACGTTATCTCTCTCTGTCCAGACTGTTGTTTATTGCTCGCATGTTTCTGTGCCTGGTGCAGGCGGGCCTGCCCCCTTATGTCGCAGCGCGCTTCCTTCTCGTTTTCTTTTTTATTTGTTGTTTTTTATCCTGTATCATTTTTTTTCTTTATCTTTTTTATTTGTTTTTAATTTAGCCTAGTAGCTTGCTCCTCCAAGTACAGAGAAAGGCAATGGGGTGAAACCACCCTTCACCAGACTACGATATTCAACAAGAATCTGCCAGACAGTATGGGAGATAATGCCGTCCTCAGAATAAAAATAAGGCGGCGCTGAGTCCCGCGAGTGTGTCCGATTCGGAGACGACAGAAAATAGCTTGAACTCTCAAGCTATTGGGTGGTCGAGCCTCGGGGAAAGTCGAGATGCAAGGGCAGAACAAGGTTGGGTATATTTCACTTTCCCCCTTGACATTAAAACCCCCTTATGCGCACTTCCCTACCACCACATTGATGACGCCATTCCGCCTCTCATCCTTGATCTTTCAAGGATTATATTTTATTTATTCTTTCCCTATTTCTGTGCTTCTTCTCATTTGGGGAATTAAGAGAGAAGTCAAACGCTCATTTTAAGATCGATCCCAGGAGCGAAGGTTTAATTACTCTGGGAGATGGTATCTGCATTGGCCACAATTAGTCATGTCACATTATACGCTGAGTTTCGTGAGAAATGGAATATTGAGGTGCATTTAAATATAAATATACTATCTACTCGTTGGTCAATTACCAAGAAATTATATTTAAATTTAGTGAATATTTTGTTATTGCGATATTTCAAGCAGTAATGTCGATATATTTGGAAACGGTTTTGTTTCGAAACAGGGTTGTCAACTTCCCCGAAATTTGCCATTTCCTCTTCTATTTAGCTTTATATGTTTATATATTTGTTTATATAATTATTTAATTTTAGTTATAGCCATTGCAAATCTAGCGGCCGCCATGCAATCATATTTTGTCCCAAAGATTTTGAAAAATGTTGCGAACAATTTGGGCAACTGTATCTCGTATTGTTGTTTACGTAGAGGAGGGTGGGGGCGGGGGGGGGGACTCGCAAGATTCATGCTTCAAGATTAATGGACATTTTGGGATTCTGGAGTCCTTTTTAAAGAGAACTTGCGATTCGCCTCGAGCTAATAAGGAGAACATTTCCTTTCCCAGCCCGCTTGGCGGTGTCAGGCGTCCTATTGCAAAAGGACTGCAGCTGACATCTGGGGAATTACATCTCCTCTCTACCCGAGCAGGTGAAACTGGGGCTATATTTTCCAAAACTTTACTTCCTCGAACCTCACCACTTTCTTCATATATCTCTCTTTACCATTCTTTTTTGTGGAGATGCCCTCTCGGTTTTAGCTTTGAATGAATCCCCCTCCTTTTTCCTAGGTTTTCTCATTCACTGAAGTAAGTAAAAAGGTGTAATACAGAATGGATACGATTAAAAACTGTGAGAGCGATTAATTTAATTGGGCCGCAGAAGCACAATGAGAAGAAGCATCTTAAAATTCATCGCTATCTCTACCGGAGATGAGCTATTCAGGGAAGTCCCTAATGTACAGCCTGAGGTAAATAATAGTAAAGATGGAGGCTTTCCAACCCGCTTCTGATTGTGTGGAAAGGATACCTGATTGCGCTAAGGATAAGAACCCAACCAGGGACTTTGATAAGACCTATCTCGATTGAGAGCTACCTCCCGGCTTTACAGCTTACGCTGGAACTATTGAATTGCTCTTCAAGTAGTTCGTCCCATGTCTGTCATAAGTTCATCTTTCGAATCCTGGTTCATAACACTTGTGCCTAAGGGTAAATAATTTTGAGGGCCAATAATTACTCGTATGTAGCTTTTAAAAATTTTAAACACCTCTCAGTGGACGTTGCTCTTCCTCTCTCTCTCTATCCGTCTCTCTCTCTCTCTATCTATCTATCTCTATCTCTCTCTCTCCTCGTCTCTAACAAGAAGTCAGCCAGTTAGAATCTCTATCCCTAAACGCCAGGCTAAGTTTATTGAGCTCCATTTCTAGCCATTCGATATCTTTTTGAAGGCTGGGAGGAGGGGCTGGGGACGAAAACTGAACTGCACGCTATGGTGAGTGAGGTTGCGCCAACTTCCTCGTTTCGAAAAAGGAACGGAATCCTCTTAGGTTCCTTACAGTTTTTTCACTGCTTCAACGCACTATCTAGAGAAATTAAGTGGATGATAATTACTACATTTAAATTTTGTCCCCATCAGTGACGTGTAGACCCCTGGCATTTTCCATATTTCCGACTATTCGGCGCATGCTAGCCTCAATCTCTCGGCTCTTTCGGCTGACGCTATTTCCTCCCTCACTTAATTTTGTATGGTCTGTAAATTTGGTTATCTAGATAAAGAATTAAAAAGAGGCCTAACTTGGATCCTTGATGGACTCCGCCCCTCACCGACGGAGATGATCGAGAGGCCTACCCATTGATTATAGTACTCTTCCACCTCGCACAAAACAAATTCTATATCCAGTTATCAATATTTTCAATAATACGAAGCGTTCCTACCTTAATAGAAAGCCTCCGCTGGTGTACTTTATCTAATGCTTTTTATAAGTCTAGATAAAGTATGTTAACCGACTGCTAACGGTCTTACTTGACCATCATGTCGTGGAAATAATTCAGTTGGTAAAGCAACAGCGTTTCTTACGGAACCTCTACTGAGAATCCTTGATTAGATTGTGCGAATCTAGATGGTTCCTCAGCCTAGCTCAAATTGGTCCCTCTACGCCATTCACAATAATGTAGTACTGAAGACAGTCTTATGGTCCGGTAGTTTTACATACAACTTTTATCTCCCTTTTTATATAGATTGGAGTAACATCAGCCATCGTCAGTCAATCGGAGCCTTACCAATGTGCATGAACCAAATGTTGATGACGAATATTTGGGGTCCCACATCTTTCTAGGCCCCTCGCATGAATTGTGGCAAGAAATCGTTTCAATCAGGCGATTTGTGCGGGCTCATATGCCCCAATCATACTGCAACCTTACCATGCCCGTTCTAATCTCTAATTTCTTCGCACAATCTGTTGCATACCCTCTCGATCCATAGCGTCCTACTCGTTCCTCTTTGGTTCTTTGAGTTATGTACCTTCCACATATTCCCTAAGACCACGCTTTTTAACAGCCATATTTTAAAAATCTTACGACTGTGATGCCATTGTCGGTTTTTCTATAAAAAAATAAATCAAGTCATGGTTACAAGTAAGTTGAGAGAGAGGGAAGCAGGAATTTCGAATTCAAGAGAGGAAATCCGAATTAAAAGCGTTTGGCCTCACCGATACGCCCTCCAGCTCAGAACGTCCCCACGAACCCCTTTATGTGTCGAGCTGTCCCTTATAAAGGAAGAGAACGTTTCAGGATAAATGACCATCTTCATAACCACCGTCTTTCCAATCCAGCTAAGTCTTCTAATTTATCTGGTTTGTGAAGTGGACTTGATGTGGACTTAAACAGAATTGTTTTGCTTTGTCTTTTTCCTCTGATTTGCATCTCATCTGTTCTTTGGACTCGGATATTTTCATTTTGTTTTAGTCCCGTTTAAATGCATCGGAAGTAGACGGTATATTGAAAAAAAATGTATTTGTTTTCTGCCAAGAGTTTGTAAAGGACGGATGCGACCAAGATCTTAGGTAATAAAGTCTTTTGTATTAATTTTTGCAATCATGTATCTATTTCCTCTCTATTATTTGTTTCTTTTTATTCCCCTCATTTTTTAATCCCAACTCTTGTTTCCATGGCGACTACCAACAAGGCGATGTCAGGTGATATATGGAGGACTGTATACTATCACCCGGCCTCAATACCCCAATTTGCCCTCCTGCCCCAAATCCTGCATGAGAATATGTCTTATCTTATAGAAATTTTCCATTCTTTTTCTTCACCTCTTTCTTTAAGGCTTTCTCCTTGCAAACTTTCTCGTCTTTTATTGGTCTCGTTGCTATTGCGCTTTAAAACCAAGGAAAACCGAAAAACCCGGTTTCATGGACACAATTTGGGCTCATCGATCTTAAATAATATATTTTACGTCTTTGCATCTCGCTCGTTTCTTTCATCCAAACACTTCATTTCTGTATATCCTACTCTTCCTTATTTACTCTTTTCCATTCATATTCTTCATTTACGTCTGACAGACGCGAATGTCCAATAGACATTATATCAAAAAGGTTCATTGCCCCGAAATCTCCCCTCTGATTCTCCTCAAACCAACCCAAATCAGAAGCGAATTCTACGCTTTTCCCACGTATACATGAGCGCACACGAGATGTACAAGAAATGAAGCGAGAGACGAGATGTACACATACATACGTGAGAGGAGGGTGTCTCTCTGGCGAAGATGTTGAACCAATTTGATTAAGGAAAAACCTTTGACACGCAAAAAGCAACGGACTTCTTTGGATCCTTTCAACGCGTTTCTCAGGGGAACTTTGATGATCAAGGACATTCACATTATTGGGATTAGGATCGAATCACGGAAATGAAATCGCGCTCGGGAAAAAATTTGTGGCGCGGAAGAGAAAATACCTAAAATACCACACGTTCATTGGAGTGATAAGATACTCTGATTAGAGAGTAAAAGTGGTTAATAGATTAATTTCATGGTATCTGTTTAGTCTGTGAATTAAACGTAAGATTCGGATTTAGTATTTGATCCACAAACATATGATTCTGGTTTAGTGTGTGACCTATAGCTCGATTCTAATTTGGTGTATGATCTACATTTTTAAAATATAACTAAATATAAAGTTAAGTTCAGTCTCTAAGACGGATTAAGATAAATCTAAAATAAACATTTAAAGCTTTTTATGATAGATTAAAATGGATGTAACCAGATCCCATTAGAAAAATTTGGATTACGAAAGGCGTGAAAAGTTGGAAAGATGAGAATGTGACTAGATTGCCTTCGGATAGATGAATTAGGATAGACTTTTGGCATTGAATTTAAAGGACACCAACGCAATTACAAAAATTATTCTTAGTCTTCATTTCTAATGGAGAACCTAAGCCAGCAATAATTTTAAGAAATTATTAACGATGAAATGTCGCCAGTAGCATTATTTCAACGCCATTAACTCTTCATGACACTTAACCTGACCCTCATTTAAGGCATCGAACGATCTTGGCAGAGGCAAACATCGGTGCTACCCTAGCCTGCGGTCTATTGTAGAATCCAGAATCAAAGCTGTGAAATGACTTTTAGCGTGCGGTCCACCACAGTATCCGAAATCTACGATGTGAAATGACCTTTACCGTGCGGTCCACCACAATATCCGAAGTCTACGCTCTAAAATGAGGTTTAGCGTGTGGTTTATCAGAGTATCCGTAATATACGCTGTGAAATGATCCGTCCGTTGTAGCACATTATCCAGTGTCTAAGGTGAGAAATGACCTTTAGCCTTCGTTATACCATGGAAGCCAGAGTCTTTAGCGTGCAGTTTACCACAGTATCCCAAGTCCAGGCTGTGAAATGATCTTTAGAGTGCGGTCACCGTATCCGTAGTCTAAGCTGTAAAATGAACTAAACCGTACGTTGTACAGCACTATCCGGAGTCTACGCTGAGAAATTACTTTTATCATTCGGTCTATGACATTATCCGGAGTCTACGCTGTGTAATGACCTCTAGCTTGAGCTCTATCGCAGTATTCGGTGTCTCTGTAGTGAAATTAACTTCAGCGTGCGTTCTACCACGGTATCCAGAACCTATGCTGTGAAATAACCTCTAATGTTAGGTCTAACACAGTATATGAAGTCTCCGTGGCGAAATGAACTTTAGCCTGCGGTCTAGCACAATATCTGTAGTTATGCTGTGAAATTACTGTTATCGGGCAGTCTTTCACAGTATGCGTATTATCTACTATGAAAAGACCTTTAGTATGGTCTACGACACTATCTAAGATCTTCGTGGTAAATTGACCTTTAGCTTGTGGTCTATCACAGTATCCGTAGTCTACGCTGTGAAATGACCTAAATCGTCCGTTTTACCGCAGTATCCAGAGTCTACGTTGATAAATGACCTTTAGTGTACGGTCTACCATGGTATCCAGAGTCTACGCTGTGAAATGTCATTATTGTGGTCTACCACACTATCTTTAGTCTACGGTGTGAAATTAACTTTAGCTTGTGGTCTATCACAGTATCCGTAGTCTACGCTGTGAAATGTCATAAATCGTTCGTTATACGCAGTATATGGACTCTACGCTGAGAAATATTCTTTACCGTGCGGGTTACCATGGCATCCAGAGTCTATGTTGTTTAATGACCTTTATCGTGCAGTCTACAACAGTATCTGAAGTCTATGCTGACAAATGACCTTTACCGTGTGGTCTATAACAGCATCTGGAGTCTACGATGTGAAATGACCTAAACCGTCCGTTTTGCCGCAGTATCTGGAGTCAACGCTGTGAAATGACCTATTCGTACGTTCTACCGAAGTATCCTAGAATAAGCTGAAAAATGACAAAAACAGTCCGATCTACTACGCTTTGAAATGACCTTTAGCGTGCGGTCTAACACAGTATCCGAAGTCTACACTGTGAAATGACTATCACTGTATCCGTAGTCTACCATTTGAAATGACCTTTAGTGTGGCCTACCATACTATCTGTAGTCTACGCTGTGAAATGACCTAAACCCTTCGTCATACCGCACTATCTGGAGTGGCTTCACTGTGAAATGATCTAAACCGTCTATTTTACCTCAGTATCCACAATGTAAGGTGATAAATGATCTTTAGCGTGTTCTCTACCACGGTATCTAAGTCTAAGCCATGAAATAACCTTTAGCGTACAGTCACCGTATTCGTATTCTACACTATGAAATGACCTAAACCGTCGGTTCGACCGCAATATCCAGATTCTACGCTGAGAAATCTTTAAGCTTCTGGCCTACCACGTTATCCAGTCTACGCTGTAAAATGAGCTTTAGTATGCTGCCTACTACATTATTTTAAGATTACGCTGTGAAATGAGCTTTAGCGTGCGGTTTATCGCAGTATCCAGAGTCTATGCTGCGAAATTAGCCTTAGCGTGCAGTTTAGCACAGTATCCATAGTCTACACTGTGAAATGACCTTTAGTGAGGTCTACGACACTATCCCTATTCCACGCTATCAAACGACCTCTAGCATTGGGTCTATCAGAGTGTCTGTAGTCTACGCTCTAAATGAGCTATATCCACAGTCTACGCTCTAAATGAGCTATATCCGCAGTCTACGCTGAGAAATGACCTTTAATGTGCAGAGACCCACGGGATCCATAGTCAACGCTTTAAAATGACTTTTAGCGTGCGGTCTACCACATTATCCCAAGTCTACAATGTGAAATGACATTTACTGTGGGGTTTATCACCGTATCCGTAGTCTACCATTTGAAATGACCTTTAGTGTGGTCTACCATACTATCTGTAGTCTACGAAGTGAAATGAAATTTAGCCTGCGGTCTACCGCAGTATGCGTAGTTTACGCTAAGAAAGGAACTTTAGCGTGCGTTATACAACGGTATCCGTAGTCCACGCTGTGAAATGAACTATACCAGATGGTCTACCACAGTATCCGAAGTCTACGCTATGAAACGATCTCTAGCTTGTCGTCTACCACAGTATCTGTAGTATTCGCTCTGAAATGACCTTTACTGCGCGAGCTCACACAAGCTGTGAAATTATCTTTAGCGTGCGATCTACCACAATACTGCTTGTCTACCCTGTACAATGACATTCAGTGTCGTTAACCACACAATCCGTATTCTACGCTCTGAAATGACATTTAGCGTGCAGGCTATCACAATATCCGTAGTCTATGCTCCGAAATAACCTAAATCTTCCGTTTTACCCTAGTACTTGGAGTCTACGCTGATAAATGACCTTTAATGTGCGGGCTTCCACGGTATCCAGAGTCTAGGCTGTGTAATAATCTTTAGCGTGCTGTCTTCCTCAGTATTTTAATTGTACGCTGTGAAATAACCTTTAGCGTGCGCTCTCTCGCAATATCTGTAGTCTAATCTGTGAATTGACCTAAACCATTATTTCTACAGCAGTATCTGAGCGCAACGCAGAAAATGACTTTTATCGTGCGTTCTCCCCGTAAGGGGCAAGGCAATTTTCTTTCCTGGCTGCCGTGCTGACGGGACTCAGCATCCCGTCCGGCGCCAGCTTAGCCTCCCTTCCTTCTTTCTGACACCCTATCTTCTCACACTTCTTCCTTGCCTTGCATACAACCTCTCCCACAACTTTCTCTGGTCTGCCTCTAATTTCACAGCCTAGACGCCGACCAGTTTTCTCTTACCTAATCAACTCAGATCGGAGCTGAGGTGGAGGGAACAATGCCGTCCTCACCCTTAGCTCCGGTTTGGAGTGGTTGGTTTTTAACAACTTGCTTCATCTTAACCCTCATCTTCATCACATACCCTCTCTTTCTCCTTTCACTGTATTTTAATTTTCTACGCCGTTACTAAGGTGGAACCGCCATGTCGATGGACGGCCAAGTCACTAGGCGGGAGGAGTGGACTCAAATGCCGGCAGCTGGTTTAGCCGGCCTCGTGTTTACTACTCGCAGAGCGGGCTACTGCGTGGGGTGATAAGCGTTTGGTTCCCATGATAATAATAGGGACCCCATGCTCATATATGAAAATTCTCAATCGAAAACCTCCCCTGTAACATCACCGGAGCCGCTCAGCCTTCAGGCAGCCCCACTGAAAGAATGTAGGTGAACTCCCTGTGCTTTTGCAGGGAACCCTCCAAACCTCTCTTCCCAAAGAGAAGGTTTACTCCTGTCTAATATATACGGGTGTATGTGACTCTCCCTCACCTCCCCTTCAGGAGTCACCCTTCGGCGACTCACTTATTTCAGCGGCAGTTTCCCCTTTGTTTTTCCCGTAAGGAGCGCGGCGATTTTCCTTCCTGGGAAAATCGCCGGGTCAACGGATGCGCCCACTGCGGGGCATCGTCTGCATGACCGTGCCTTAGAAGAGGTTTGGTTGCCCAGGTCGTCATTTTGTTTCTGGGAGGTCTGGGCACTGCAGTCCAGAGAATCTCCGTTATGCGGCTCCACTGTTTTTAAAACGACAATGGGAGTCGAAGGGCGCATTACCCCGTTAAGGATGTATGGGCGCTCTTTGGACTCACGATGACGACTTCGTGCATGCCATCAGGTCCAGGGGCAGCCCAAAATAAAATATATACCTATATGGGTAAATTTAACAAACATAACTCCCAGAGACCTGCGGTCTCTGGTAATCGTGCCTTGGACCCTGACGGTAGACGCTTTGATCCTTTTGGGTCAGAAGTCGACCCTGAGTTGGATTACGACCGATTTTTAGTCTTAAAAGTGAACGATAGTCCTCTTATTAAGGCTGACATCTTCGACGTTTACGAGGATTTTGTTGAGAAATGTGGCGAACCTGCCCAAATGGGGCCAGGTAATGATGGTGCATTGATAGTCAAGGCGAAATCAAGCGAACATCATCAACGGATTAAGACTCTACAGTCTTTCGCTTCTGTAGACATGTCCTCTGCTTCGCATTCGACATTTAATACCAGTAAAGGTCTTATCCGATCGGGAGAGTTAATAGATTACGATGTCGACAGGCTGCTATCAAAACTTACCAATCAGAAGGTTGTAAGTTCCCACCGCATTTCCAAGTTTGTAAATAGGGCTAGGTAACCTACCGCCACCATAATCCTGACCTTCAACCGATTGAAACCAATCGAGTACGTTAGGGCTAGCTATCTTAACATCCCAGTCAAGCCTTACGTTGAAAACTCACGATGATGCTTCCATTGCTAACGCTTTGGCCATATAAGCAAGTTTTGTAAACAGGCAAGGCTGTGTGTGAATTATGGATCTGATTATCATGGGACGCCCTGTTCTCAACAGCCGTGCTGCCATAACTGTGGTGAAGAACACCCTGCAATATCACAGCGATGCACTTTCTTTCTCTATGAGAGAAAAGTCATTGCCATTAGAAACAAGAACAGGGTGAATTTTAAAGAGGTCAGAAGAAGAGTAAAGGAGATGTATGTCCAACCTGGTGTGAACTTTTCTGATGCTCTGAGTTCTACCGGGTCAAAGAAAGAGAGAAGTCAGAGACCTCCTACTGGTTCTCATGTGCCTGACCAAGTAAAAATCGCCCCCATCATAAACGTACATGTCCTCGTAATGAACACTCTTGATCAGCACCTAACAGTGCTTCTGAGGTTACCAAGGAGAAAAGGAACCTTCTATCTTCTCCTGGTTCCCCAAGGGTGGTTAAACATCTTGCTACCGCTCCAGAACATGTGGATGTTGATCATGTTGGTCCTCAGGTGGTTTTCATTCCACCTCTGGATATTTACCCTGCCCCTAAAGGATCAAGCTCTTCTTCAGCTCTCAAATAAGTTATCCCTCCACCCCTTTGATACTGCTTTGGAATTCCTTCGATCCCTGAATGAGAAGGAACCAACCTTTGATCCTTCCCAGGAGCCAGCTGTTGTGGACGTTACCCCCTCATCTGGGGAGGACTCCCTAAAGTTGACTCCACATCCTTCTCTATCAGCATCGAATTCACAACTTTTGCCGATGTCCTTGCCACCACCATCGCCTATACCATCTCAACCAACACCACCAGCTGTGTCAACATCGTCTGTTCCCTTGACACCTGGACTGACCCCTGGAGTTGCTTCCATCTCTGCTTCTCCAGTGAAGACAGTTCTCTTTCACATCCACTTATCAAAATCTGATGCGCCACCTCTTAAAGAAAAACCAGAAGCAAAACTCAAGCTTCCGATGCCTCTTCTGTCATACTCCAAGCCTAAGGCTAGTATGACACGAACTACTTCCGCTGGTAGTTCAAATCCAAAATCTCCTACCCCTAAAGGTAGGAAGAAATCTACCGTTATGCTTAAAAGGTAACAATGTTTTCAATTATTCATTGGAACCTCCAAGGTCTCTTCCCTAAGTGGGAAGAGTTCAAGCTCCAGCTTAAGGATTACAATCCCGATTGCATTGCTCTACAGGAGACTTGCTTGGGTACTCTGCGAGTACCCAACATTTCGGGTTTTGTGGGATATTATAAGAACTCCGGAGAACCGATTCATGGTTCTTCTGTTTTTGCTAACAACAAGGTTCCCCACAACCAGCTCTCTCTCAACACAGACCTGCAGGCGGTTGCTGTCCACCTGTTTTCCACTCGAGATTATTCGGTCTGTTCGCTGTATCTTCCTCTTGGCGCGGAAAGAGATTTAGCTGTTTTTCTACAAAGTTAGCTAATTTAATTTCTCCACTCACTCCTTCTTTATTGATTGGAGACTTTAATGTTCGACACCCCCTTTCGGGGGGACCATATTTACAACCCTAGAGGAAATATGATTGAGAGATTTCAGGGTACTAATGATGTCTGCTTTTTTAACGATGGCAGCCACACATCATTTCACATCCAGACGAACAGCCTTGAATGTGTGGACTTGTCTCTCTGTTCACCAAGCTGTAGAGCTGATTTTGCCTGGGCAGTGGATCCTGACTTGCGAGGCAGTGATCACTTCCCTATGGTAATAACACCCTGTACAGGTAGTCCTTCTCCGCCACCTAAAAAAGATGGAATACAAAAAAAGCAAACTGCCCTAAGTTCAGGCACCTCTCGAGCAAAGATGAGTCCTTCCCTCATTAAGATTTTGAAGTGGCTATTGATGATTTTCTAGCCCACGTCAATCATGCAGCTAATTTCTCCATCCCGCTCTCCGGCTCAACTGCTCGTAGACCACAATTGCCCTGGTGTTCTGTTGAATGCTCGAAAGTTTTCACTAAATGTAAACAGGCTTACCAACGTTACGATCGGTCCCCTACGATGGTAAAGAAACTTGCTCGTAACCGAACAAGAGCAGCACGGCGACGCACCCTTCGACGAGCTCGAAAGACCTCGTTGGATGGTTACATCGCATCAATATGTCGGCAGACCCCTGTAGAAAAAATCTGGAAGAGGGTCAAAAAGCTATTGGGGAAATCCAATGGCTTTACAGCTCCCAACATTGTTCAGGCCGGAGAACTGTTGAGAGACTTGTCCCATATTTCCGATGTTTTAGCCGGATCGTTTGCTACTATTTCAAGCCCAGACAACTATTCCATCTAATTCCAGCGCTTTAGGCTCAAACAGGAGCAGCATCTTATCAACTTTATGGAGCCTAACATGGATAATGAGCCTTATAACCGAGCTCTTTTCTATCCATGAGCTCCATAATGCACTGAAGCAATGTGGATCCATCGCGCCCAGATCAGATGGCATTTCCTATGATATGATTAGGAATATGCATCCATCCATCCCATCCATCCCCATTTGCTGGATATCTATAACTTCATTGGATTAGGGGCTGCTTCTCTTCTACGTGGAGGGAGGCTGTGGTTTCACCTTTCCGAAAACCAGGAAAGGATGGGGCGGAACACACCCATTACCACCCCATTGCTTTTACTAGTTGTCCATGTAAATTGTTTGAGAGGATGATAAATACAAGACTCGTCTGGTTTTTGGAGACAAACCATCTTATATATCCCTCTCAATCAGGGTTCAGAAAAAAAAGAGTACCATCGACCTGCTTGTTAGAATGGAGTCTTATATAAGAGATGCTTTTTCAAAAATGCAGCATTCTCTTGCTGTTTTCTTTAATATTGAGAAAGCATATAATACCACTTGGAGGCGTGGTATCCTTAAGCAACTCCATGATTAGGGCCTGTGGGGCTTTCTCCCCAGGTTTGTTGAGCAACTCCTAAAGTGGCGCACACTACGTGTAAAAGTTGAAAATGCCCTATCAGAGCCCGTAGAGCAAGTTGAGGGTGTGCCACAGGGAAGTGTCCTCAGTGCCACCTGCTTCTCTGTGGCCATCAATAGCATTATCGCAAATCTCCCAGCTGAGATTATTTCAACTCTATATGTGAATGACTTAGCGCTTATCTGTTCATCGGCTAGACTTCCATTTGTCATCCGTAAGCTACAGCGGGTTATAAATACCGTAGCTGATAATGCTTCTTCCAAGGGTTTCCGCTTTTCCGCAGTAAAGACCAAGGCTGTCTTCTTTTACAATCATAGATTAGTGACATGGGACCCTCCCTATTTGTGACTCTATAGTGTCCCTGTCACCTTTGAGCCCCATTTCAGATTTCTAGTGGTGATCTTTGATTCGAGGCTTTTTTGGAGGCCTCATTTGGACGCTTTGAAAAGGTCTTGTCTGAGGAAAATGGACATAATGAAATTACTGTCACACACTTCTTGGGGAAATGATCGACGCACCCTGTGGCTCCTGTATTCAGCATTGGTCCAGTCAAAGCAAGACTATGGGTCACAAATGTACTCTTCTGCCTCGTCTTCCATCCTTGAAAAATTAAATACTGTGCGTAACCAGGGTGTGCGCCTGGCTTCTGGAGCCTTCAAGTACTCTCGTGTGTGGAGTCTTTATGCAGAGAACGGAGCTCTTCCTCTTCCTTTTTACAGGCTCAAGTCTAACAACAAATATCTTTTTAGACTTGATCAATTACCATGGTTGCACGTTCAATTTGCGAACATTGGCCTCATATAATAGATTTCCATTCCTGGCTTGCCACTTTGCTCTGCGCATGGCTGAGCACACAGGACGTCTAAGAGAGTTTTATGTGATTCCGTTTTTAATACCAAAGATTCCACCATGGCTCATATCGCATGTAGTGGAAGGCAAGGGGCGTACTGGTATGCCCAAGGATAAGTTCCTGCCTGTAGCCTTGAGAACCATTTATGTTCAACACTCCTTCCAACATCGGCCTAGCACCTTTGTGTTCACCGTCGGGTCCAAGTCATCGGGCGGAGTTGGAGCTACTGCTCTTTTCCCATCTCAGACAACATTGGTTCGCCTACCAAGTGCAGCTTCAGTGTTCACAGCAGAACTTGTTGCCATTCTTACTGAACTCTTTGTTATTGCTCCTATGCCATCTGGTTGTCTTACGATTTTTTCTGATTCTGTTAGTTATCTAAAGGCACTAAGTGCTTTTGGCTCTAGCCATCCGCTGGTTCCAAGATCCAGCGGTGGCTTTTTTTATCTTTCTCTTATTCATAAGATTTCTTTTTGCTGGGTGCCCAGTCACGTGGGGATTCCAGGTAATGAAAGGCCGGATGCTGCGGCCAAGAAAGCGGCATCATTAAGGACACCCCCATCAGCCCCAGTCCCACTTCGTGATGTCTATCCCCTCATCACCGAATATGTAGTCGGCTTATGGCAGAAGATATGAGTTGAGCTTCCTCCCACCAAGCTCCATTCCATAAAACCTTCAGTCATCCCATGGCCACGTACCATGAGAATATGTAGACAGGAGGTTATTTTGGTGCTGACTGAGGATAGGCCATTGCCGCCTCACTCATGGGCACTTGATGAATGGGCAGCCCCAACCTTTGTGCATCCTGTGCTGGGTGCAGCTGTCCACCTTTCACATCTTTGCCGAGTGTCCCCTTTTGAGAAATCTTGGAAGGAGGGTCTTCCCTTTCATTACTGGGCAGATGGCCCCCCAACAAGTTCTGCGGGGCATCTTGTCTGAGACTCATGTCTCTTTCAATGTGAATAATATTTTTAAATTTTTAGAAGAATCTAATCTTTTAGCCAAAATTTTATATATTGTTTCATGATTTTATATTATCTGTTCTTGTATCTATTGTTGATCCATCTATAGTCTGTTTTTATCCTTTGTCGATTTCTCAATAGTTTATTTTTTATATCCTTTTACACCCCTTGATTGTTTTAAATTCCTGTACTTCCATTCTATTGATCTTAATTCCATAGCTATATTTTTGTATATTCTCCAGATGTCTATATTTTTATTGAGAACACTCATGCAAATTACCCGTCCTTGAATTTGAATGCGGGCTAGTCCGGTTGGGCTTTGCAGCATTTATTTTCGGCACTAATCATTCATATCATTTCTACCCTTTGCTTTCCAAGGGGACTGCCAAGAAAGCACGCAGGTGGCCCATAATTGACCGCTCTCGGTGAGGGCGGCTCAACAGGGCGAACCCCATTAAGAGTGCAATGGAAGGCGGGGTCCGTTGGCCCGGGCCTGCATTCGTGTTCGACTAGTTTGCAAGGGGCTAGTGTACCTGTTCCCCTCCCTTCCTTGACGGATGCCGGTTCACCGGCTTTGGAAAGTAAAATGAGAGCCTCGAATGGGATCTGTGATGTCTTGTGTGTGTGGGGGGGGGGGATGGAACAACCTTTGATTACATCGGGGCCCCGTATTTAGATGTTACCTGGCGTTTTCGAGCCCGCTGATTCAAACGCTTCCTCGTTATTCGCTCCATTGATGGCAGCATGTTGGGTAAGGGTAACATGATTCATCAGAGGATAGGCTTAGAGAGCGTGATCGGTTTAGAGCTGAAGGCGACTCAATTCTCGGAAGTATCTATCGCTACGGAGCGGCCATTATTGGTGTTGTTCGGACACTTGATGACACGCCTGTGATCGTGACAACGCACTCTACCATGAACTTCTTGAAAGGAGTAGTTTGTGAGATGAAACTCGTAGACTACTCCATTACATTAGAACTGGACAAAAATAAAGCTCTCAAGGTCGAACGTGTGATGAGAAAACAGATAGGGGCTTCGAGATCCACCCCTACGCTCTTCGTCACGTGGGACTTTTACAAGCTCCCTGAATCGGTGCGTGCCGGTTGGTATCGGTACTGCGCGAAGGCATGCGTGCCATTGCCACCGCTTCGACCATATGAATCTGTCCTGTAGAAGGGAAAGGTCGGGGTTATCCGAATTCTGGGTAATTTATTCCAAGGCCACACACGATAAGTCCAAATCGTGTGCGGCCAAGTGTGTCATTTGCAAAGAGCCCTACCCCGCTTCTTCTAAGCAATATGGTGGGTAGTAGAGCCTGGCTGTTCACGGCCAGGATCGTCTCTAATTTAGCGAGGCTAAGGACTTGATCCTTGCGCACCCGGCGCCGGTTGGGACATATTATGGTTTAATGTTATAAAAGACACCCTCTGCTCCCGTCCCATCCATTCCTACGACCACGGTCGTATCCGCGCCAATTTGGAATCCTTCTGCGGGTTCTACCCACCCTAGAAGCTCGCTCCCCTGGGAGAGCTGGCGTCATAAAGGGTTCACACCCAGCCTAGGCTAAAATGAGCATCCCCCCTCCTTCGCCCTAGGAGCTCGCTTCCCTGGGAGAGCTGGCGTCATAAAGGGTTTACACCGAGCCCAGGCTAAATGAGCATCCCCCCTCCTTCGTGACCGTTTTCACGGCCGCGTACCTCCATCGAGTCGTTAAACTCACAGGAGGCAACACCCTTGAAATTGTCGTGCGGCCATCTTTCGTAGTTTCTAAAGCTGCCTCCCAGAAGGAGGACACCACTAAAGGAGCTTTTGCTCATAAGCCTACACCAAGAGCTAGGCTGGGTAACTCGGAGGCGGTGGATCCTCCAAAGGAGGCACACCCGCCTCCAAAACCGCCCCGCTTGCATAAGGGTTTCAAGGCAGAGAAAGATAAAGACTCGCATGGCGAGCCCAACCTCCCCCAATAAGTCCTTGAAGGCGACAGCGCCCAGAATTCTGCCTCCGGGAAGCGTACGGCCATTCCTGTGTGGGTCTTCTATTCGAAGAGGGCCCCCGGGGCTTTTCCCAGCTAGGCCTGTAGGGCATATTCCTTCACTGAAATTGGCGCAGACGCGGACTCCAAGCGAACCGAGAGGCGCTACGGACGCTCGTCTCCTCCCGTTCTTCGTTAGTTATCTTTTTGTAGGAAACCATGCGGGCGGGACCCTCTGCTCACCTTCTCAGGGTATAAGGGTTTGTGACCTTACCACTCAGGGATGAGAGCCGGCCAGGACTATGCGCCATTTACACCCGGCATGATGTCTCAATTATTCTCTTCGTTTTAGACACATTCGTTAAGGCATTAGTTGTGCAGCTGCACCTGGATAAGAGGTATACCGTTATTTCTGCGTACATTCTACCGCAGCCGACTTCGACGCGGGGGACTTCCACCGCGTCCTCGCACAGTTGCCGAGGCCCTTTCCTTTGCTCAGGGATCTGAAAAGCAGACACCACCTTTGGGGAGACTGCTTGATCAATCTCAGGTCCTTGCCGACCTAATCGAGGAGCTGGAGATAGGTGTCCTAAATGTGGATGAGTTCACGCTTTACCTCCCTAGAACCGCTTCATTTTTCTGTCTTGATATATCTTTGTGCTCTCAGGATGCACTGCCTGATTTTTAGGATGAAGTATTCATTGACCTCGATGGTAGTGATCACTTTCAAATCGAAATATCATTTATTGTGTCGCTGCCGCCTGTAGTCACGCCCCGCTGGTACTTGGCGCAAGTGCGATGTTCAGATTTTCAGGAAATGACTGAGTTCTCTTTTTTCAGTCAAGGAGTTTAGGTTGGTAGATACGGCCGTTGAGTTCATCTCTGAAAACCTCTTCACCGTGGGCAAACATAACTACTATTCCTAGAATTTCTATCCGTTTTGCAGGCCGACCGCTCCCGTCGTGGTCAGCCGAGTGTGAGGTGGACCTCAATCAAAAGTGTTATGCCTACATGCGCTATAGGCGCCGCTCGCACGACTACACTGTGGTTGAATTTCATTGAACCATGGCTAGGTTACAGTATGTTTCAAAGAATGCCCGCCACTCTTCTTAGCGGGCATATTTGTCTTCGCTTAACGAGAAGACCCCTTTAGAAGAGGTGTGGAAGCGTGTCCAAAGTTCTCCAGTTCTCTAGGAGAATGGGACCGCAATCTCGAACCCCACGTCCATGGAGGAATCGTTCGAAACCTATTTCTCCGCATTCTTTAGCCGGGATGCTACTCTGCCAGCATTTAATGCGCGTCCTGATGTCGCGGAAGGCCGCAGACTGGACTTTATCTCCAGCGGCAGGGAACCCTTCACGAGAGGTTTACTTTGACTGAGTTGCGCTCTGCTTCGCTTGCTACGCGGACACTGCCACTGGTCCAAACAATGTCCAGTAAGCCATGCTTCGACATCTGGGTGAGTGAGGCATGGCCTTTCTGTTATATTTGTTCAACTGAATCTCGGTAGAGGGTATCCTTCCCGATTCCTAGCGAATCGCTACTGTTCTCGCTTTTCCCAAACCGGGGAAAGATCACTCTTCTCCAACCGGTTTCCGCCAAATCTCTCTAACTTCCTGCGTGTGCAAGTTGATGCAGAAATTGGTAAATGTAGATTAGCTTTTTGCTGGACAGGAAGGTTGCCTATCTTCTGCACAGTTTGACTTTCGCAAGTTCCAGTCCACTTGGGATGCTCTGCTCCGACTTGAAAATGCCGTCTGCGAGGCCTTCCATCGTAGACAGCAATCCGGAGAAGGCATATAATACTGCATGGCGATATGCTATTAGGGATCCTCTCCGAAAGATGGGGGCTAGGGGAGGCCTCCCAATCTCTATATTTGAATTTTTGTAAGAGCTTGGATTCCGCGTGTGGTTAGGGGGAGGCCCTGCCCGGCCCAATACGGGTGTAAGACGGGGTCCCGCAGCTGTGTATCCTCAGTGTCACTTCATTTGCCCTGAGCATTAACGGCATCATCTCGCTGCTGCTGGAAGATGTTCTCGCTACTTTCTACGTAGACGACATTTTGATCTCTTTTGGCGCGGATAAGATGCCAATTCTGGAGAGTCAACTCTAACAGGCGTTGAACCGCTTCGGCTTTCAATGTCCAAAACTAATGTGGTGCACTTCTACGCCATCAACAGCTCCACTTTGACTCAGACTTGTTTCTAAAGGGGGTTTGCCGGCAAGTGGTGGACTCGCACAGTTTCCTTGGTCTTGTATTTTACACACCTCTCACCTGGGAGGCTCATATTGGTAGCCTTAGGGTTCTTCGTACCTGCGCCATGAATATTCTACGCTTCATGACATTTCTTCAGGACCTGGAGCGCTTCAAAGAGCTACTGCCTTACTTTTTTATCGATCTTTTGTTTGTTCGAATCTCAACTACGACGATGTATACGAAGGGTGGATGCCATTCACCATAACGGCTTTCACCTGGCGACCGTTTTTTCCGCACGTAGATGTTCGGGAGATGTCACTCGCTCTGTGCCGTGCATAGTGCATTGTTTGCATGTACGCGCAAGCCCCGCGCCTTACTCATCCGGAAACAGCTCTCACTGCACCCACCGCTCATCTTAACGGTGCCTATACTGCCAAGAGACAACAGTCATACCATAAGCTCTTTGGGTTTAGGGCTAGGAAACTCCTTAGAGAGCTCACAATAGCTCTCGTGCTGGTGTCCTGTCTGGTTTTGTCCAGGACGACACACTAGAGGGTAGTACCTTTGACTATTTGTCGCACGCATCTCCACCCAAAGCTTATACAACGCCGGAACTATTGTGTTCGGCTTTCTTGGAGCACACTTCGTGTCATGCTGAAACCGTGCCAGTGTATACGGATGGCTCCAAGTCATAATAAGGGTCGGTTTCCACGCGGTATCTCCCTCTTTGAAGTCAGCGGTGCTCTCAGAGGCGCTGTTTCTGTCATCACGGCCAAGCTTGTTGCAATACACCGCTCAGTGCGTGAAATAACGCGCCATGCCCGCTTCTGAGACCAGATTGTGATTTATAGCGACTCACAAAGCGCTCTTAGTGCTCTCCGCTTCCGTGATTTTATTGCGTGACTTTATTTTACTGTTGTATGTCGCATCTTCCTGCACCGGCGGAAGGCGGCCTACCCCTGACAACGGTGCCCACTTTCTTGTTGTCTTTTTGCTTCTTTTCTATAACGTTCTTTTTTATTTATATATTTTTTTTTTTAATATAGTCTAGTAGTATGCTTTGCTGAAGTACGGTAACATATACCCCAAGTAGGCAGTCGCCAGATGGGCTCTTTTAAAAAAACAACAAAAAAAACACCCGTGTGCTTTCTCAGGTCACCCTCTAAACCTCTGACCGGAGAGGAGCCATACTCCTCTCCTAGCCAAGGATGCAGGGGACTACCCATCATCCCCTTCTTTGCTCGCACCCATGGGCGCCTCCCACTTACCAGCGGCAGTCCATCATTTTCTATCAAAGGGGATTGCCCATAAAACACGAAGGCAGCCAAATATTCGGCTTGGAGCATCTCGATAGGGCCAATCCTCTTAGGAGGGCAACGGATGGTGGACCCGTAGTCCCGTACATTCTAACGTCCTGCACTCGTGACTTCTCACTTTACAGGGTACCGGCGTACCGATCCCCCTCTCTTGCCTGACGGATGCCATTTCCCCGGCTCAAAACAAACGACAAAAGGTACCTCGGGTGGGATCTGTGATGTCTTGGAGGAGGATGCTCACATAGAGGCCTCTCTTGAAATGGACACAGGCGCTGAGCTGACCCAGCCCTAGAGGGTAAGATCTTCCATGGGGTCAACCTGGGCTCGGTGCCAAGCATGGAACCCGATTCAGCCCCAGTGCAAGCTCCTCTTCAAACAGCTCGGGTCCCCAAGGCCTCTCGATGAGGGAAGGGATCTCCTCCCCTATCTGGTACCTCTGGGACATCCAAGACCTTCTCCATCTCAGAGAAGTATCTTGCAAAAAGCGGTCCATTTGGCCTAGGTTCTCCTTCCGTCCGAGGAGAAAAGCGGGTTAATTCTTAACCCTCCTGTGATAAAAGTTAAAAATCCCGCAACACAAAACAGACTAAGGGCTCCTCTCCCTCCGTGGGAACGCGGGAAGGACGGGTCCGCTGCTGTTTTGGTAAGTAACCGAACCATGATCAGTACATCTGCCCCCGGCGATTCCCCGTGTGGGTAGTCTACGACTACGCTGGCTCCAAGCGTCGAATCCCTCTAACACTTGATGGCACGCCGATGAGTGTCATCCCACAGTCCACCATGAACTTCGTGAAAGGAGTGGATTATCGGAGGGAACTCATGGACTACTCCATAGATGACATTATCTTAGAGCTGTCCGACCATGAAGAACCTACTTGCCCATGCTGGGGAGATGCCACTCGCTCTTTACCGTGCATAGTGCATTATTCGCCCATATATACGAGCACAGCACATCACTCAGTCCTCAATAGCTCTCACTGCATCCGCAGCTGATCTCGACGGTGTCTATACCACGAGTGACGCCAGTCATACCCTAAGCCCTTTCGTTTTAGAGCTAGAAAACTCCTTGGAGAGCTTCGTATAGCTTTTCGCCGGGTAGCGCCCCTCTTTCTGCCCAGGACACCTCCCTGGAGGGTATCACCTTTGACTATTTTTAGCCACACCTCTGCGGCCAAATCCTCTACAGCACCAGGAGTATTGCGTTAGGGATTCTCGGAACAAACTTCCTGTCACGCTGGAACCGTGCCAGTGTATACGGGTCGCTCTATTGCCAAGAAGGGGTCGGTTTCCACGTTGTGTCCCCTCTGTTTGAAGGCAGTGGGAATGTACCAGGCGCTGAGTCTGTCTTCACGGCCCAGCTGGTTGCAATGCACCCTCGGTACGGGAGACAAGATAGTGATTTATGACGACTCAAAAAGTGCCCTAAGTGCATTCGGGACATTGGAATCTCCGTATCCCCTGGTTCAGGATATCCCTGACGCCATGGTTTTGGCGAGGTGGCAGATGTTGAGATTACCTTCTGCTCGGTTCCTGGACATGTAGGAATTTTAGGTAATGAGCACCCCAATGAGGGCACCAAAGAGTCCGCGAGTACTAGACGACCAGACCAGCGTTTTGCTCTTCCTCATACTGATTACATAGCAGGAATACGGGCTGCCCTCCGGCTTTGCAAAGAAGATGTGAAACGGGCGAGGAGAACTAAAAGTTACGTGCCATTGCGCCGCGACAGTTCTCATGGACCTACCCCATAATGCCGCGACGGCTTCAGGTAGGTTGCTTTTTGTCGTCTACAATTTGGACACACTCGCGGGACGCAATGCAATTTGATGGAACGTTCTACTACAGTATCCGTAGTCTACGATATGTAATGATCTAAACCGTCCGTTCTACCTTTGTATCCGGAGTCTTGGCTGAGAAATGACCTTTAGCCTGTGGTCTACCACGGTTTTCATAGCCTACTCTAGTGAAATGACCTTTAACGTGTGTTCTATTATAGTATTCGAAGTCTACGCTGTGAAATGACCTTTAAAGTGCGGTCTACCCTTCATCGTATAATTTTATTACCTCTTCCTAGCCTTTTTTTCCCTCGCCAGTCCATATAAAATCACCTTCATGTTGTTGTCTAACATTCCTTTGCTTACCTCATCTTTACCTTTTTAACTTGAGTGCTCTTGACCGGTTGTTATGTTAAGTTATGGTAGGTTAGGTTAAGTAGACCGTACGTTGAAGTGTAGCAGATTATTTGTGGCCTTCACAAATGATATACGAAGTGTGTATAGTTAATTAAATGATTTAAGTTAAATTGTTTGAGGTAATTATTTAGCACCAATGAATTTTGCTATAGTGATGACCACTAAAGTACTATTTAGTCTTTTTTGATCATTTGTATTCTAAATGATTATGATTTGTATTATTAAGTGTAAATCATCAACAATAATATATAATTATTCAATTTGTTTCTATCTTCCTGTAATATAATTTTTCATAGTACAAGTAGTGTAAAAGGGCCTAGTAGATCAAACGCTCACGTGTAAAAGTGTCAGTCGACCACACGTTCAAGTGTTAAATTGCATGTAGACCGCATGCTAAAGTAACACCCAAGCATCTCCAATGCTAAAAAAAATGAGACGTGGGCCACAAGAAACTTCCTGATTCCATTGGGCTTTCATAGGTTGGAAAATTCTGAAATTAAATACGCTTAATTTTTAACATATTTTAATGATATTCAAAAGGTTTACAGACAAAAATTTGTTAGTTTTAACTAAATATGAAAATTAATTCTTTATTCAATAAAATATAATATATTTAGGGGGCAATGGCTTCGCCACTACCCCCTACTGGGGGAGCTTGCGCTTCGCTACTAAAATTAAAAGTTAAAATCTAAAACAAAAACAGCCATGGTTAAATTTCTGAACTTTGCTAATTATAATAATTATAAAAAGGAACTGTAAACTAAATTTCCCCCTTTCAAAATATCATGTTGCTAAACTATAGTTATAGAAGAAGATATATAAAAATAAATTTTCTGAGCTTCACCATTTGTAATTCTTTGGGTTTAAAAAAATTCACAAAATTTCGATATTTATATTTATTTCTGAACTTCACCACTTTGTTTTTTGATATTATAAAAGAATTATTAGAAATAACTTTGATAGAAAAACATAAGTCATTACCGAACTAAGATGAAATTATTATTCAACTACTCAAAAAATCCCCCTCTTAAATTATAGATATAGTGATGATGATGATGATGATGATGATGACGATTATAAATGTTTTGCGCAGCGCTCGGTTTGTAGATCAGATATTGAAACTGTGGATCACGTTCAGATTGTAAATCCCATGATAAACCGGCATGACTTTAATTACATTTTAAAACCATCAGGCCCATCTCCGCTGGAATGACCTCACATATGCATTAATGGAACAAGGCATTGTTGCAGAATGAGGTCAGGTTTATAAAAAGCTGTGCACATAAATATATATATGAACCCAACTAATGATGATCATAACCTCATTAGGTCGAGATTTTGATGGCTATAAATAAAAATATATCTATAGTTTTAGGTGCTCTTTAAGCCCTCCTTGTTTCAGCCTTTTGGTGAACAGGAGCTGATCAACGCTTAATAAAACGTTTTTCTCTCCCCTTCGAAAGCAAGATGTGGATTTCACATCTTGCACTGCATTTACAACTCATTTATGACACACTTTTAAAACCCTATTTTTAATCTGGGCTTTTTCCCTTTTTTTTTAAGAAATAGGAAGTTGAATCAATTGGCGAACGATCCAAGCAATGAAACTGAATACATTACCAACAGTGTCCACTCTATGTTTTTGGCCGATAATAGGCACGATTTTGTGTAGCCATATTTGATATGGTTCAATTTTGTGGCGCCCTTTTCGCTGGGGACGTAAAGGTACTTCCGCATGAAACCGCAAATGCAATAAGTGGTCCCTCAAGAGTCGCATACGTGTTAATTCTGTGGGAGGACTCTTGGGAAAAATTGGATTTCCTTTATCCTAACTCTCCCCAACCCCTTCATTTCTCTCCCCTACTTCCGCCCCCCTGCTCCCCTCCCCCTCCCCTCCCTCATCGCTGAAACAAACACTCTCCATGCCAAATTCTAAAATTTCGGTGAAGCGCGTAATTGTGACGAATCTATTCTTTGCCTCCACTCATTGCCAACTTAATATCCTTCATTCCGGAAAGGGATTCTCATTTTTACCCTTACCCAAACTTGGTTTTCGTCATTATAGATGTGATCTTCCTGCAACAGGTCGAGTTCCCACCGGCTGCCATACACTGGGGTGGCAAACGCTGATCGGTGAAAAAACTACTAAATTATTATTATTATTTTTTCCGGCCACGGCAGTATCTGTTAATGCGATTTGCTATAAGATACTTTTTCTTATTTGATATTTTGTTTGCTCATTATTTTTGCTTATTTTTTTATTTTTTTTTACTGCATTCTACGATCGAGCGGGCTGTGGACGAGAGAAGGAGGGAATCCTTCATAAAATCGGATGTCTTAACCCTAAAGAAATTTGGCCTCGTGATGCGATCCCGCGTCCAAGAGAGATTTTATGTTCTCAAATTTGAGTTGAATAAAAGGAGAAAAAAAGTCTTTGATTTGAAACGAGGTGGAGGCGGAATGCAAAATGGGGTTCTTTTAACCCGAGAAAATGAAGTGGGTGTGATTTTATTTTAATATTTCAAAAGGGGAATGGGATGAAGACATCTCTTAGAAAGAGGCTTTAGAAAAGTTAGAAAGCTAAATTTAGAAGAAATTTTACTGGCATGGTGGAATACAACTGTAGCATAGTTGGATAACTGGGTATTTTAAACATTTTAGCGCATATATATATATATATATATATATATATATATATATATATATATATATATATATATAGCGCATATATATATATATATATATATATATATATATATATATATATATATATATATATATATATATATATGAAAAAGCTCACAAAGTGCACGTGAGTCAAAGCTATGCAGATAAACCCACAAATGAAAAGTGAAATTCCGAGCGCTTTCGTCTTTACTCTTAGAGACCTTTTCAAGGAATGAATTAAGGTTCAGAGGTGGGTAGTCTAATCTCCCCTTCACCTATTTAAGGCAATGTATGTTCAGCTTTCTGTTCATTCCTTGAAAAGGTCTTTAAGAATAAAGACGAAAGCACTCGAAATCGTTTTTCACTTTTCCTTTGTGGGTGTATCTGCATATATATATTTATATATATATATATATATATATATATATATATATATATATATATATATATATATATATTTTATATATATATATTTATATATATATTTTATATATATATATATATATATATATATATATATATATATATATATATATATATATATATATATATATATATATATATATATATATATAAATATATATATATATTTATATATATATTTTATATTTATATATATTTATATATATATTTTATATATATATATATATATATATATATATATATATATATATATATATATATATATATATATATATATATATATATATATATATATAAATAAGCAATATCTTTAAAAAACAACTCAAACAAATACAATCGAAACGAAAGCAATCAAGAAGCACGACCCGGTACCCAAGTAGAGCCGAGGCTCCCCTAAGAGGCCCAGTGGGAGCCAACAATGAAAAAAACATCATTACTACAGAGGAGCGCGGTGGCTAAATTGATGCCTAACTTCACTATAAAAGGAAATAACACAGAGTTCATTTATGTATTTCCCCAAATTACAAAATTACAAGGATTTGACTATTTAATAAAATTGCCAACAGCAGCCTGCAAGTGACTCTCGTTACTAGCCCTCGCCCCCAAAACACCACAATGATATGGACTGGGAACTTCGTCTTCATGATCCCGGGTACATGTTGAGGGCAAGGAGGAGTAGCAAAGAAGCGGTTGTTTTGCGGCGAGTTCCCTACCTGCTCTTGGCCAAAATTCTTTCCGTCTGACAAGAAGCAAAAATAGCAGGGTTGAGGGGATGTTTCGGGTTGCTGATAAACTTCATAGCACGTTCCATCCGCTTGTCCTCCATCTTCTGCGACAGAATCAGTCCCTCCTCATCCTGTTTAGGTAGTAGCAGAAGACGTCTGCATTCACTAACTACCTCATGAAAGACTCTGACACTCCCTTGTCCCTGGGTATAGACCTCATTGACATGCTAGATCAAGTTATTGCTTACTTTAAAGAAGTATGAAGGAAATTCAGAGTTAGCAAAGGCAACAAATTACTCACCGTACCATCGATCCCTCAAAGGCGCGCTCATTTTCTCTCCGGCAATACTTTAATATCCATGAACTCCCCACTCGTGTGAGCCATGGCATCACGAACACTGCAAATTAGGTGATGTATAAATTCTAAAGACTCATTGGTATTTTGCACTTTCTCTTTGGTTTCAATGATCACACAATGGTCCTCCAAAATGGTACGCTGCTAGGTCATATTATTGCTTCCTTCACAGAAGCAAGAGTGGAATTCAAAGTTAGCAAAGACAAAAAATTACTCACCGTACCATCGATCCCTCAAAGGCGCGCTCATTTTTTCTCCGGCAATACTTTAATATCCATGAACTGCCCACTCGTGTGAGCCATGGCATCACGAACACTGCAAACTAGGTGATGTATAAATTCTAAAGCCTCATTGGTAGTTTTCACTCTTTCTTTGGTTTCAATGATCACACAATGATCCCCCAAAATGGCACGCTGCTAGGTCATATTATTGCTTCCTTTACAGAAACACGAGTGGAATTCAAAGTTAGCAAAGACAACAAATTACTCACCGTACCATCGATCCCTCAAAGGCGCGCTTATTTGCTCTCCGGCAATAATTTAAAATCCATGAACTCCCCACTCGTGTGAGCCATGGCATCACGAACACTGCAAACTAGGTGATGTATAAATTCTGAAGCCTCAAGGGTATTTTTCACTCTCTCTTTGGTTTTAATGATCCCACAATGGATCCACTAAAATGGCACGCTGCTAGGTCATATTATTGCTTCCTTCACAGAAGCACAAGTGGAATTCAGAGTTTGCAAAGACAACAAATTACTCACCGTACCATCGATCCCTCAAAGGCGCGCTCATTTTCTCTCCGGCAATACTTTAATATCCATGAACTGCCCACTCGTGTGAGTCATGGCATCACGAACACTGCAAACTAGGTGATGTATAGATTCTAAAGACTCATTGGTATTTTGCGCTTTCTCTTTGGTTTCAATGATCACACAATGATCCCCGAAAATGGCACGCTGCTAGGTCATATTATTGTTTCCTTCACAGAAACACGAGTGGAATTCAAAGTAAGCAAAGACAACAAATTACTCACCGTACCATCGATCCCTCAAAGGCGCGCTCATTTTCTCTCCGGCAATACTTTAATATCCATGTACTCCCCAATCGTGTGAGTCATGGCATCACGAACACTGCAAACTAGGTGATGTTTAGATTCTAAAGTCTCATTGGTATTTTTCACTCTCTCTTTGGTTTCAATGATCACACAATGATCCCCGAAAATGGCACGCTGCTAGGTCATATTATTGTTTCCTTTACAGAAGCCAGAGTGAAATTCAGAGTTTGCAAAGACAATAAATTACTCACCGTACCATCGATCCCTCAAAGGCGCGCTCATTTCCTCTCCGGCAATAATTTAATATCCAAGACCTCCCCACTCGTGTGAGCCATGGCATCACGAACACTGCAAACTAGATGATGTATAGATTCTAAAGCCTCATTGGTATTTTTCACTCTCTCTTTGGTTTCAATGATCACACAATGGCCCGCCAAAATGGCACGCTGCTAGGTCGTATTATTGCTTCCTTCACACAAGCCAGAGTGAAATTCAGAGTTTGCAAAGACAACAAATTACTCACCGTACCATCGATCCCTCAAAGGCGCGCTCATTTTCTCTCTGGCAATACTTTAATATCCATGAACTCCCAATCGTGTGAGTCATGGCATCACGAACCCTGCAAACTAGGTGATGTATAGATTCTAAAGACTCATTGGTATTTTGCACTTTCTCTTTGGTTTCAATGATTACACAATGGTCCCCGAAAATGGCACGCTGCTAAGTCATATTATTGCTTCCTTCACTGAAGCCAGAGTAAAATTCAGAGTTTGCAAAGACAACAAATTACTCACCGTACCATCGATCCCTCAAAGGCACGCTCATTTTCTCTCTGGCAATACTTTAATATCTATGAACTCCCCACTCGTGTGAGCCATGGCATCACGAACACTGCAAACTAGGTGATGTATAGATTCTTAAGGCTCATTGGTATTTTGCACTTTCTCTTTGGTTTTAATGATCACACAATGGTCCCCCAAAATGGCACGCTGCTAGGTCATATTATTGCTTCCTTCACAGAAGCACAAGTGGAATTCAGAGTTAGCAAAGACAACAAATTACTCACCGTACCATCGATCCCTCAAAGGCGCGCTCATTTTCTCTTCGGCAATACTTTAATATCCATGAACTCTCCACTCGTGTGAGCCATGGCATCACGAACACTGCAAACTAGGTGATGTATAAATTCTAAAGCCTCATTGGTGTTTTTCACTCTCTCTTTGGTTTCAATGATCACACAATGGATCCCCTAAAATGGCACGCTGCTAGGTCATATTATTGCTTCCTTCACAGAAGCACAAGTGGAATTCAGAGTTAGCAAAGACAACAAATTACTCACCGTACCATCGATCCCTCAAAGGCACGCTCATTTTCTCTCCGGCAATACTTTAATATCCATGAACTGCCCACTCGTGTGAGCCATGGCATCACGAACACTGCACCTAGGTGATGTATAGATTCTAAAGACTCATTGGTATTTTTCACTTCCTCTTTGGTTTCAATGATCACACAATGATCCCCGAAAATGGCACGCTGCTAGGTCATATTATTGTTTCCTTCACAGAAACACGAGTGGAATTCAAAGTAAGCAAAGACAACAAATTACTCACCGTACCATCGATCCCTCAAAGGCGCGCTCATTTTCTCTCCGGCAATACTTTAATATCCATGAACTCCCCACTCGTGTGAGCCATGGCTTTACGAACACTGCAAACTAGGTGATGTATAGATTCTAAAGACTCATTGGTATTTTTCACTCTCTCTTTGGTTTCAATGATCACACAATGGTCCTCCAAAATGGCACGCTGCTAGGTCATATTATTACTTCCTTTACAGAAACACGAGTGGAATTCAAAGTTAGCAAAGACAACAAATTGCTCACCGTACCATCGATCCCTCAAAGGCGCGCTCATTTCCTCTCCGGCAATACTTTAATATCCATGAACTCCCCACTCGTGTGAGCCATGGCTTTACGAACACTGCAAACTAGATGATGTATAGATTCTAAAGCCTCATTGGTATTTTTCACTCTCTCTTTGGTTTCAATGATCACACAATGGTCCCCCAAAATAGCACGCTGCTAGGTCGTATTATTGCTTCCTTCACACAAGCCAGAGTGAAATTCAGAGTTTGCAAAGACAACAAATTACTCACCGTACCATCGATCCCTCAAAGGCGCGCTCATTTCCTTCCAAGCAACACTTTAATATCCATCGACTCCCTATTCGTGTGAGTTATGGCATTACGAACACTGCAAACTAGGTGATGTATAGAATCTAAAGCCTCATTGGCACTTTGTACTTTCTCTTTGTTTTTAATGATTACACAATGGCTTTCCAAAATGCCACGCTGCAAACCTCGCGTATTGAGCGTTATATTGCGGCCAGCTCGCCTGGAACAGCCTCTCCGGCTTAAAAGCAGGGGACGTAGCATGGAAGCCATTTGTATTTCGAACTTGGAGCCATCTATATATATTTAAATATCTGGTGTAAAATTGTGCATCTACCTGTGCAAACTTATATTCATGGTGCTGTGGAAGATTAGTCAGCAGATCTGTGGTGACAAGTGCATCTTGGGCAAATCTATCGGCAATACCGGTCCAAGAGAAGCATAGCTCTTCTCAAAGGAGGTTCAAGGCCATGAGCACGATAAGTATCGTCATCTCTTCGTCTCAAAGAAACCGCGAAATGGTCACCGGATGAAATAAGAGCCGTTGGCGACTGAAAAAACGTTGAACTTATGCGTACATGAACCACATGCACTGTGTACGCCGGATAGCAAGTGTCATTTTCTTTGCCTCAACAATGATGCTTTCTATAAACAGAAGGCCAAAGGCATCAGTCGCCAAACGGAGACCGGTGTAGTAGATCGAATTAACCTTCATTTGAGAGATCGATGTAGCTATCTGGTTGGTAGCACCTCTGGATCTGCTTAAGACACCACCCGGTAGGGTACAAACATCTTTGAACGTTTTCACCATGCCTCTTCTCCCAAAGCCTCCACAGAACTGGGAGTAGAGCCTTAGTTTTTCTTGGAGTACAAATTGTGTCACACTAGAGCCAGCCAGTGTACATGAATGGCTCCAATCCGAAGAAAGGGTCGTTTTTCACGCCTTTTCCTCCTGTCCTCCTTTCCTCATTATTTGAAGCCGGTGAAGATCTTTCGGGTCCATATCTGTCATCACGGCCCAACTACTTGCACTACAAGAGTAGTACGGAAGTCTACTTATCGTGCCCGGTTGGAAGACAAGATAGTGATCAAAAGCTACTTAGAGAGTGCCCTAAAGGTATTGGAATATCCACACCCGCTAGTTCGAAATATCCTGACGTCATGGCCACTGCAAACTGTGAGGATGTATAGATTGTATTATGTTGTATTATGTTGCGTAAAATTAGCGGACTGATGAGGGCACCAAACAGTGAGCAAGAACTGGGCGACCAGACTGATGAGGGCGCCAAACAGTGAGCAAGAACTGGGCGACCGGACTGATGAAGGCGCCAAACAGAGAGCAAGAACTGGGTGACCGGAGTGATGAGGGCGCAATCAGTGAGCAAGAACTGAGCGACCGGACTGATGAGGGCGCCAAAAAGAGAGAAAGAACTGGGCGACCGGACTCATCAGGGCACCAACCAAGGAGCAAGAACGGGGCGACCGGACTGATGAGGGCACCAAACAAAGAGCAAGAACTTGGCGACCGGACTGATGAGGGCGCCAAACAGTGAGCAAGAACTAAGCGACCGGACTGATGAAGGCGCCAAACAGAGAGCAAGAACTTGGCGACCGGACTGATGAGGGCGCAATCAGTGAGCAAGAACTGAGCGACCGGACTGATGAGGGCGCCAAACAGAGAGAAAGAACTGGGCGACCGGACTGATGAGGGCGCCAACCAAGGATAAGAACTGGGCGCCCGGACTGATAAGGGCGCCAAACAGAGAGCAAGAACTGGGCGACCGGACTGATGAGGGGGCCAAACAGAGGTCAAGAACAGGGCGACCGGATTGATGAGGGCACCAAACAGTTAGCAAAAACTGGGCGACTGAAGTGATGAGGGCGCCAAACAGTCTGCAAGAACTGGGCGACTAGACTGATGAGGGCGCCAAACAGTGAGCAAGAACTGGGCGACCGGACTGATTAGGGCGCCAAACAGTGAGCAAGAACTGGGTGACCGGACTGATGAGGGCGCCAAACAGAGAGCAAGAACTGGACGAGTGGACTGAGGAGGGCGCCATACAGTGAGCGAGAACTGGGCAACCGGACTGAGTAGGGCGCCAAACAGTGAGCAAGAACTGGGCGACCGGACTGATGAGGACTCCAAACAGTGAGCAAGAACTGGGCAACTGGACTGATTAAGACGCCAAACAGTGAGCAAGAACTAGACGACCGGACTGATGAGGGCGCCAAACAGTAAGCAAGAACTGGGCGACCGGACTGATGAAGGCGCCAAACAGTGAGCAAGAACTGGGCGACCGGACTGATGAGGGCGCTAAACAGTGAGCAAGAACTGGGCAACCGGACTGATGAGGGCGCCAAACAGTGAGCAAGAACTGGGCGACCGGACTGATGAGGACGCCAAACAGTGAGCAAGAACTGGGCAACTGGACTGATTAGGGCGCCAAACAGTGAGCAAGAACTGCGCGACCGGACTAATGAGGGCGCCAAACAGTAAGCAAGAACTGGCCGACCGGACTGATGAAGGCGCCAAACAGTGAGCAAGAACTGGGCGACCAGACTGATGAGGGCGCCAAACAGAGAGCAAGAATTGGGCGACCGGACTGATGAGAGCGCCAAACAGAGAGCAAGAACTGGGCGACCGGACTGATGAGGGCGCCAAACAGTGAGAAAAACTTGGCGACCGGACTGATGAGGGCGCCAAACAGTGAGCAAGAACTAGGTGACCGGACTGATGAGGGCGCCAAAAAGAGAGCAAGAACTGTGCGACCGGACTGATGAGGGCGCCAAACGGAGAGCAAGAACTGGGCGACCGGACTGATCAGGGCGCCAAACAGTGAGCAAGAACTAAGCGAGTGGACTGATGAGGGCGCCAAACAGAGAGCAAGAACTGGGCGACCGGACTGATGAGGGCGCCAAACAGAGAGCAAGAACTGGGCGACCAGACTGATGAGGGCGCCAAACAGTGAGCAAGAACTGGGCGACCGGACTGATGAGGGCGCCAAACAGAGAGCAAGAACTGGGAGACCAGACTGATGAGGGCGCCAAACAGAGAGCAAGAACTGAGCGACCAGACTGATGAGGGCGCCAAACAGTGAGCAAGAAGGGGCGACCGGACTGATGAGGGCGCCAAACAGAGAGCAAGAACTGGGCAACCGGACTGATGAGGGCGCCAAACAGTGAGCAAGAACTGGGTGACCGGACTGATGAGGGCGCTAAACAGTGAGCAAGAACTGGGCAACCGGACTGATGAGGGCGTCAAACAGTGAGAAAGAGCTGGGCGACCGGACTGATGAGGACGCCAAACAGTGAGCAAGAACTAAGCGACCGGACTGATGAAGGCGCCAAACAGAGAGCAAGAACTTGGCGACCGGACTGATGAGGGCGCAATCAGTGAGCAAGAACTGAGCGACCGGACTGATGAGGGCGCCAAACAGAGAGAAAGAACTGGGCGACCGGACTGATGAGGGCGCCAACCAAGGATAAGAACTGGGCGCCCGGACTGATAAGGGCGCCAAACAGAGAGCAAGAACTGGGCGACCGGACTGATGAGGGGGCCAAACAGAGGTCAAGAACAGGGCGACCGGATTGATGAGGGCACCAAACAATTAGCAAAAACTGGGCGACTGAAGTGATGAGGGCGCCAAACAGTCTGCAAGAACTGGGCGACTAGACTGATGAGGGCGCCAAACAGTCAGCAAGAACTGGGCGACCGGACTGATTAGGGCGCCAAACAGTGAGCAAGAACTGGGTGACCGGACTGATGAGGGCGCCAAACAGAGAGCAAGAACTGGGCGAGTGGACTGAGGAGGGCGCCAAACAGTGAGCAAGAACTGGGCAACCGGACTGAGTAGGGCGCCAAACAGTGAGCAAGAACTGGGCGACCGGACTGATGAGGACTCCAAACAGTGAGCAAGAACTGGGCAACTGGACTGATTAAGACGCCAAACAGTGAGCAAGAACTGGACGACCGGACTGATGAGGGCGCCAAACAGTAAGCAAGAACTGGGCGACCGGACTGATAAAGGCGCCAAACAGTGAGCAAGAACTGGGCGACCGGACTGATGAGGGCACTAAACAGTGAGCAAGAACTGGGCGACCGGACTGATGAGGGCGCCAAACAGTGAGCAAGAACTGGGCGACCGGACTGATGAGGACGCCAAACAGTGAGCAAGAACTGGGCGACTGGACTGATTAGGGCGCCAAACAGTGAGCAAGAACTGGGCGACCGGACTGATGAGGGCGCCAAACAGTAAGCAAGAACTGGCCGACCGGACTGATGAAGGCGCCAAACAGTGAGCAAGAACTGGGCGACCAGACTGATGAGGGCGCCAAACAGAGAGCAAGAATTGGGCGACCGGACTGATGAGAGCGCCAAACAGAGAGCAAGAACTGGGCGACCGGACTGATGAGGGCGCCAAACAGTGAGAAAAACTTGGCGACCGGACTGATGAGGGCGCCAAACAGTGAGCAAGAACTAGGTGACCGGACTGATGAGGGCGCCAAAAAGAGAGCAAGAACTGTGCGACCGGACTGATGAGGGCACCAAACAGTGAGCAAGAACTAGGCGACCGGACTGATGAGGGCGCCAAACGGAGAGCAAGAACTGGGCGACCGGACTGATCAGGGCGCCAAACAGTGAGCAAGAACTGGGAGACCGGACTGATGAGGGCGCCAAACAGAGAGCAAGAACTGGGCGACCGGACTGATGAGGGCGCCAAACAGAGAACAAGAACTGGGAGACCAGACTGATGAGGGCGCCAAACAGAGAGCAAGAACTCAGCGACCAGACTGATGAGGGCGCCAAACAGTGAGCAAGAAGGGGCGACCGGACTGATGAGGGCGCCAAACAGTGAGCAAGAACTGGGTGACCGGACTGATGAGGGCGCTAAACAGTGAGCAAGAACTGGGCAACCGGACTGATGAGGGCGTCAAACAGTGAGAAAGAGCTGGGCGACCGGACTGATGAGGGCGTCAAACAGTGAGAAAGAGCTGGGCGACCGGACTGATGGGGGCGCCAAACAGTGAACAAGAACGGGCGACCGGACTGATGAGGGCGCCAAACAGAGAGCAAGAACTGGGAGACCGGACTGATGAGGGCGCCAAACAGAGAGCAAGAACTGCGCGACCGGAATGATGAGGGCGCCAAACAGTGAGCAAGAACGGGCGACCGGACTGATGAGGGCGCCAAACAGAGAGCAAGAACTGGGCGACCGGACTGATGAGGGCGCCAAACAGTTAGCAAAAACCGGGTGACCGGACTGATGAGGGCGCTAAACAGTGAGCAAGAACTGGGCGACCGGACTGATGAGGGCGCCAAACAGTGAGCAAGAACTGGGAGACCGGACTGATGAGTGCGCCAAACAGAGAGCAAGAACTGGGCGACCGGACCGATGAGGGCGCCAAACAGTGAGCAAGAACGGGTGACCGGACTGATGAGGGTGCCAAACAGAGAGCAAGAACTGGGAGACCGGACTGATGAGGGCGCCAAACAGAGAGCAAGAACTGGGCGACCGGACTGATGAGGGCGCTAAACAGTGAGCAAGAACTGGGCGACCGGACTGATGAGGGCACCAAACAGTGAGCAAGAACTAGGCGACCGGACTGATGAGGGCGCCAAACGGAGAGCAAGAACTGGGCGACCGGACTGATCAGGGCGCCAAACAGTGAGCAAGAACTGGGAGACCGGACTGATGAGGGCGCCAAACAGAGAGCAAGAACTGGGCGACCGGACTGATGAGGGCGCCAAACAGAGAACAAGAACTGGGAGACCAGACTGATGAGGGCGCCAAACAGAGAGCAAGAACTGAGCGACCAGACTGATGAGGGCGCCAAACAGTGAGCAAGAAGGGGCGACCGGACTGATGAGGGCGCCAAACAGTGAGCAAGAACTGGGTGACCGGACTGATGAGGGCGCTAAACAGTGAGCAAGAACTGGGCAACCGGACTGATGAGGGCGTCAAACAGTGAGAAAGAGCTGGGCGACCGGACTGATGAGGGCGTCAAACAGTGAGAAAGAGCTGGGCGACCGGACTGATGGGGGCGCCAAACAGTGAACAAGAACGGGCGACCGGACTGATGAGGGCGCCAAACAGAGAGCAAGAACTGGGAGACCGGCTGATGAGGGCGCCAAACAGAGAGCAAGAACTGCGCGACCGGAATGATGAGGGCGCCAAACAGTGAGCAAGAACGGGCGACCGGACTGATGAGGGCGCCAAACAGAGAGCAAGAACTGGGCGACCGGACTGATGAGGGCGCCAAACAGTTAGCAAAAACCGGGTGACCGGACTGATGAGGGCGCTAAACAGTGAGCAAGAACTGGGCGACCGGACTGATGAGGGCGCCAAACAGTGAGCAAGAACTGGGAGACCGGACTGATGAGTGCGCCAAACAGAGAGCAAGAACTGGGCGACCGGACTGATGAGGGCGCCAAACAGTGAGCAAGAACGGGTGACCGGACTGATGAGGGTGCCAAACAGAGAGCAAGAACTGGGAGACCGGACTGATGAGGGCGCCAAACAGAGAGCAAGAACTGGGCGACCGGACTGATGAGGGCGCTAAACAGTGAGCAAGAACTGGGCGACCGGACTGATGAGGGCGCCAAACAGTGAGCAAGAACTGGGAGACCGGACTGATGAGGGCGCCAAACAGAGTGCAAGAACTGGGCGACCGGACTGATGAGAGCGCCAAACAGTGAGCAAGAACTGGGAGACCGGACTGATGAGGGCGCCAAACTGAGAGCAAGAACTGGGCGACCGGACTGATGAGGGCGCCAAACAGTGAGCAAGAACTGGGGGACCGGACTGATGAGGGCGCCAAACAGAGAGCAAGGACTGGGTGACCGGACTGATGAGGGCGCTAAACAGTGAGCAAGAACTGGGCGACCGGACTGATGAGGGCGCCAAACAGTGAGCAAGAACTGGGAGACCGGACTGATGAGGGCGCAAAACAGAGAGCAAGAACTGGGCGACCGGACTGATGAGGGCGCCAAACAGTGAGCAAGAACTGGGAGACCGGACTGATGAGGGCGCCAAACAGAGAGCAAGAACTGGGCGAGCGGACTGATGAGGGCGCCAAACAGTTAGCAAGAACGGGCGACCGGACTGATGAGGGCGCCAAACAGAGAGCAAGAACTGGGAGACCAGACTGATGAGGGCGCCAAACAGAGAGCAAGAACTGGGCGACCGGACTGATGAGGTCGCCAAACAGTGAGCAAGAACGCGCGACCGGACTGATGAGGGCGCCAAACAGAGAGCAAGAACTGGGCGACCGGACTGATGAGGGCGCCAAACAGTGAGCAAGAACTGGGTGACCGGACTGATGAGGGCGCTAAACAGTGAGCAAGAACTGGGCGACCGGACTGATGAGGGCGTCAAACAGTGAGCAAGAACTGGGCGACCGGACTGATGAGGGCGCCAAACAGTGAGCAAGAACTGGGCGACTGGACCCCCTTTTTTTACAGTTATTCCGTTTTCTGTCCTATTCCAGGACGTGTATAGACAGATGACACATTTTACACAGACTATTCTACGGCGTGTCTAAACTGATGCTACATTTTAACCACATTATTACATAACGTGTATAAATGGAAAGTGATTTAATGAACTGCCAAGTAAGAATCAACTATCTAAGCAAAAGTCATATAAAAAAACTTGTCTGTTAAATTGTGGCAAAAGCAAATATCGAGTTCTTGGTTAAGTTCTAGCTAAATAATTGTGCTTATCCATATTTGAGTGTATTTTCCCCATTAACCTGCAAGTTCAATGATTCAACTCCTCCTCCACCGCATCTTTACTAGGAATTCAATATTTATTCCTAGCTCAATTGGTATATAATTCAAGTACTTAATATGTGGCATTTGTTTAAATCTGTTTCAGCAATTCTTAAAATCACTTTCTATTTATACACTTCATGAAATATTGGTAAGTGTTTCTCACTCTGGTTAAGAATTGAAATTCGATGCTATGTATTGTGTCAATTTCCGATTTTGCACCAACTTTTCAGACAGATTCAATTAAATAAATATTAGGGCCCTTTTTCAGGGCGGTACAGGCAGGAATTCCTTAAAAGAGCAAAGGTGGTCAAAAGTATCAATTTTGATCCCTTTTTCAGAGAAAATTTCAGGAAAGAATAAAGTTATTGAGAAGAAAGATAAAGTTATACGGAAAGTGTTTTTTTAATTTTAATATATTTATTTTTTTACTAAGGAGTCAGATTTCGCAAACTTCTCTTTTAAGTAAAAAAATATGTATTATATCTAACAACCTTTCGTAAATCTGTCTGTCTGTCATTTAAGAGCTAGATACAGAGTAAAACTCTCTAATACAGTGACTCGAATGCATATATTTGGGTCCCTTTCGGGGACACAATAGAATAAATCTAAGTCAGTGGCAAACCTTCACAACGTGAGATCTCATTTGTTCGTTCTAATTGGCGGGTTAATGAAGACAGGCGGAAAAAATGGAAGGCATTTCACAGCCCTGTTTACACTTGGAAGCGCGCACCGCTGAGAGGAGGCAAATTGAAGAGATTAGGCCCATCTCATTTCCAGCGAGACAACTTTCGAGGCTGATTTTATTGGCCTAAGAGAAAACTGAAACCTGTTATTGCCTCTGGCGGAATTGAGGATTCTCGCAAACAAGACAAATGGAAGGGAAACTAAAGTATTTCATGTTTAAAGCGAAAACCAACGATGCTATCAGCCAGAAAGTTGGCGAAACAGATTCATACAGAAATCTGTATGAATTTAGGTCAAGTGAAAATTATTGGAAACTACGAGTGTGAATGTGTGTGTAGGGGATAGGGGGGGGGGACCACTGAAAGTTAACGGAAAAGATAAATGAACCAAAAACTAAGCCTCCAATTTCAATTCTTCTCATTTGTGGATCATATTGAAGCCACAACGTTTTATCTGCAGTTATGATAAATCAGCAGAATGTTTCATAGATGTTTGCATTTTTGATAATATCTTGCCTCCTACATTTTGTTTGACTGGAATTACAATTTATATATGTACAAGCTATGACTTCGCTACTCCTCCCGCTACGGGGGGAGCTTGCGCTTCGCTTCCCTCGCTACCAGCCCTTCGGCCTATTTGATCTTCCAATCGATTGTGATCATCTCTTTACCTCTCACCCCATGTTTCCCATACCCTCTCATCTCCCACTTCCTCTACCCCTATCAAATCACCTACTCCTCCCCCTACCCCATTCCCTCACCTATCCTCATTCCTTCCCTCCTTCCTCCTCCCTATTTTCCCTAATCCCTTTACCCCTCCGACTCACCCTATCTCTCCCTCCTTCTCAAAGGGAGGGCAGGGTGAGGGAGGAGCTCATTCCTAAACTAAACTATAATAAAATTAAAAAAATATTTTTAAAAAATCACGTTCTAAAAATATACATTTACCATCTCTTTCCCCCTCCCTCACTATTTTCCCCCTCGCACCCTCCTCCTCTGCTCTCATCTCTCCCCTCCATCTCCCCCTTCCTCTGCCTTCTCCATATCCCCCGTCTCTTTTTCCCTCTCCCTCTTCCCCAGCTTTATCCCCTCTCCCTCTTCTCCCCCCTCTCCGTCAAGAGGGTGAGGGGTAGAGGAGGTAGTTAGATGGAGATTGAATGATAGATATAGGTCGAAAAAGGGGGGAAGGGGGAAAGGGAAGGGAAAAGGGAGTGGGTGTGATATAAGAGGGGGGGGGAGGGAGAGTGCGGGAGAGAGTTAGGGTAGAATGGTAGAGATGGGGAGAAAGAGGGAAGGGAAAAGGGTGATAGGGAGTAGGAAATGGGAGATAGAGAGTTGATGGACAGAGAGATGGGGAGAGGGAGGGATGGAGGGATGGAGGGAGGGGGAGATGGGGGATGAGGAGAGTGGAATGGGAGAATATAAGGAGGGAGAGAGGTCAATGGGGGGGTATAAGGAAGGGAAGAGGGGAATGGAGGGGAATGAAGGAGGTAGAAGGAGGGGGTAAAAATGCACTGGAATTTCATATCAGTTTACTTGTCCCCTTTTAGAAAAAAATTAAAAAGATTTAAAAAAATCACGTTCTAATATATAAGTTTATGGATATATATGGTAACGCTGTATTCGATTCTTTCCTCAAAATACTCAGTTTTATCAATTTTTCGTCAGTGTCATAAGAAACTTAGGTTACTAGGTAGTTGAAGGGCAGGTCATTGTACAGAACTTTCCCACTTGCGTAGCCTCCACCCTCTGCCCCCTTCCTCCCCAAATATCTTCTTGCTTCACTCACTTATACAAATGCGAATAATAATAATTCTGTCCAAGGGATTAAAGACCCCTATAATGAGATCTTCTCTGAGATACGTGGCTGGTCTGTTCCATTTATGTGTGTTGATCCTTCGTAAGAAACATAAGATTCAGTAGAAAAATGAGTTTCCAGGTGTTAATTTGGCAGCAGTTGTAGAATGTAGCTCTGATAATTCCAGAAATTATCTTTCTTCCAACTTAGAAATACAATTGGAACAGGGCATCGCTGCGTCGAGGAGAAAAGGGCCGATTTACGCTCGTGGATTAAGGGGCATTTAAAGAGGATAGGAGAAAACGAATGGCGGTATTATTTTAAATTCATATAAGAGTTTATACTGTTAATGATACAGAATTCAGAACGAACTTCTTTCACCTGCACAAAGAAAAGAAATTGGTATATGTAGTTAAAAGCTCTTTTGACTTTACTTGTTTGTCATTTATTCTCACACGAACAAGACGGCTAAAACTTTACATTTAGGTATTCATTTTATGCCCCTCAAAACTCTATGGAAATCCTAACTAAAGTTTAGATCTCGAATGAATTACGGCAAACTACGTTTTATCAAGCTTTCCCAGAAGAAGCTTTATGAAATGTCCTGCAATTTTATTTAATTTGGTCCATACTTCAGAAATATGAACCATTTTCTTTATCTGTAGTTATCCTAAACTCGTTCATTTATAAAAATAAAAATAAAAAAAAATAACATAATTTTCCAAAAGCGATTCCTTGGCATTATATCCTGAATAAATGGAGATCTATGATAGATCATAGAGAATGAAGTTCGATATTCTTTAATCTACTAAGTCCATCCTGAATAAAGTACGATAAAAGCTTCCAACCTATGTAGAGAGTGTGGAAGACCACTTTGTTACAATTTTCAAAATGGTCACAGCAAAAAACATTTGTTGTCTTTTTTTTATTCCTAGTGATCACCAAGATTAGCTGAAGGAGAATGAGTGCTAGATTTTTCTTGTGCGCAGCTCGTTGACTTTATTTTCTAATTTCTGTCGTAACCACCGCACATTAGAAAATTACTACATACCGATAAATGTTTTGAAGCAGCAAAAAATATTCCTCAATAAGCAAAGTATGTAAAAAGAAATCTTTTATGTTGCACTTATTAAAATTGTCCCACTTTTATCAAGTTTCTTCCTTTATCTTGTCCGGTGCCATATACACTTGTTCAAACACTCCTATAGCGAAATTTGTGTGAAGGCGAAGAACCAGACCACTCCCCTACTTTGACAGCATTGGTCAAGGGAACGCCTTCTATCAAATGTTTTCTTGAGAATTAAAGTTCGAGAGCACCTGGAAGACCCTATCTTGGAGGAGATATGGATCGAATACACGCTTACATGTTTCCCCTCTGCCAGAGCGCCACAAAAATATATTACACAAAACTCACTGGGGCGTTGTGTCGTCAACTCCCCTGGGGGAAGAAAATTTGAACTTTCTGAGAGATTTTCTCTTTGCCCCATTATAAATCTTCTTTTTTTCTCTCCTTAAGTTTCATTTATTTATCCTAGTGATTCGACCCAAATCACAGTAACGTACATATTACTAAGCCATCTTCGGGTGAGGAAATGTTATGCTTTTATTTCAAACTTATTTCCTAAAATAATATTTATTCTCTAATTCAAACGTAAATACACAATTCTTATTGATTAAAATTTCTTTTTAAAATTTTTCCCTAACTCATAGTTTTCTCCCTCGATTTAATCCAGTAGATAGTTAACCGATTACCTGACGCCTTTTCCCTGCTATTATTACTGAGGAAAGGGAACACAGTTTCTAAAGTTGTCTCGATTGAAGAAAATTAACACGGTTTCTAAAGTTGTCTTTATTGAGGAAAAACGATACAGTTTGTATTGGTCTTTTGTAAGAATTTATTATAGATTTATGCTTAAAATACTCCTAAAACCCCCCCACAGAAATTAACACAAGGGAATATTTTTTCCTTAGAAAAAAATGACAGTTTTGAGGAATCCTCTAAATCTACCAAATATGTGCTGATTCAGGAACACACCTCGTTAAAGATTCCCTGTACGCCTCAGCAGGAAATCGTGGTCATTGAGAGGGAGGAAAAGTTCTGTAGGATTGCGCCCTCTCCAAGTGCATAACACCCTAAATAGTTTCTCTCATATTTTGGTTCCTTAAGACACTGTCAAAAATGGTACAAGTCGTTACTTACTGTCGGGGAATGGTTACCTCCCCCCCCCCCCCGTCCACTCTTGGTGGAGTCACAAGGCGGTTACCGCAAAGACATCCGTCAAAGGCATCGGCGGGTTCAGTGCTTAACCGCAGTGTGGCACAACTCGGTGCCATGAAAGACCCTAAAGGTCAAAATGTAAGATCTTCCCCAGGAGAGTGAGATCCAGTTTCACGTCAAATAAGAAATTGGAGACGTGTTTCTCCCAATCTCGAAGGCTAACGAGGAGCCGATGTTTGACTTCGTGTGAAAAACCGTTTGGAAAGAGAACTCTCCTGGGGCCATCCTCAAGCCCCTCTCCCCCGTGCCACTCCCCCAGTGGGGTAATGAGGTATAAATGAGGAACTCTGAGGAAAATCGTGGTAGTATACGTCAGTCTCTAGGTGACGAAGTCTTCGGATCAAACCAAACTAACGAGACTGGAGAGGTAGTGTACTTGGCTCGCCAGACCAAGAAGTACCCTGCAAGAGAGGCAGGGCTACCTACCTTAAGGGGCTAAGAAGAAGCTTATCCTCGAGCTAAGTCCCTGGGTATCAAACCAACGATAAGTTAACTTTGGTAAGTTCAACTTACTCTCGCCAGAGAGACTCCTCATATCCTGGTGCACCTTAAACACCAGGGGTATTCCTCGTCCTTGAGGAATTAAGAAAAGAAGAAGGAAAAGGCTCCCCCTCGAGCCCGTTATTCGGTGGCCACACCGAACTCTTAAGTTAACTTGGTGAGGAATCAAGTTCAACTTGTTCTCGTCAGAGAAATCCCCCTCCGTTATACTTGCCCTTGAGGAAGACTGGAATTAAGAAAAAGCTCATCCTCGAGCTAGTTCCGGGTTACCAAACCGAACGTTAAGTAATTTATTCTCGCCAGAGAAACCCCCCTCCGTTATCCTCGCCCTTGAAAAAGACCCTCCCCGAGTTCAGTCCTCGTCCATAAGGAAATAAGTAACGAAGGAGAAAAGTTCCTCCTCGAGCTCGTTACTCGGTGATCACACCGCACTCCAAGTTAACTTGATTTAAGAACCAAGTTCGACTCACTCTCGCCAGAGAGACCACGACTGCCTAGGTGTTGCATAAAGCACCATATTGGTCCTGGTCCTTGAAGACCCCCCTCCCGGAAGAACGTGTGGACCCCCAGCTGCTACCCTCGCCAAAACGACCGTTTAATTTCGCCCCTCTACATCCGGACACACGGCACGCGTCGTGAGGCAATAACATTTCTGAGGCCCTTTAAACTCCACATGAGTCCGTAAGCTTAATTCTTACATTATTGTTGTGTGTAGAGAAAACGTTAACCAATTTTTGTAGGTAAACTAATTTAATTAATTTTTGTTTGGGATAATATTCAGAGTATTGCTGTAGTTAATGTATAAATGTTATGTATTCATTTGATAAAGGTAAAATATAAGTATATTTTGGGATTAATGTTCGTTTCTCTTATATATATCCTTACGTGTTTCAGAACGGCTCTGTTCTTTAAGATATTCTTATAATATCAATATATAAAGGCATCTCTTAGCACTCTTAGAGATAGAACAAAAAGGGGGGCAATTCTACGACACTTACAATAAAAATATAATGCAGGAGTACCCAGGTCCGGGGTACATCCACACTGAATTTACAGGTAATTGAGTTTTCTTCATCTCCAACTCCACAACCTTTTCTACCATATACGTTACTTTAATATATTTTAAGCAGTGGCATTGGTTTTATGTTTCTCACCTAAGGTCTATGTGGCTTGGAAAACCTTCTCAGATAGCTCAAAACTCAAAATTTCCATCTCTACTCTCATCAAAAAAGTACTCCTTCTAATCCAGTAGATATAATAATAGGGTTTTAACACTACTAGTATTGTGTTCTGCAACTTATAAGAGAGTGTTTACTCCAGTCTTACAAGTAAGAACTCATTGGATTACTTACACAAGTCATCCTCGAAACAAGTGCTAACCATTCAAGAAACTTAATTCAGCTGATATTACCGCTTACTACTCCAACGCTAGACTACAAGTTATTTTCTGTACTAAAAGACGCTCACCAGCTTCACTTGTAATTCAAGCCAATCCCTCGAAGAACGATATATCCTTGAGGTCTGTCTTTTCTCTACACAAACAACACCTAAAATATCTTTAATTTTACCTCAATTTTGTAAACAACATTAATCTTCTTTATATTCTCCTAAAAAAAACATTTCTATTCGGAAAGGAGTGCACGTTATTGCAAGCCTCTCAGTCATTCTTTAATGAAGAAAAAGGACGCACTCGTATTGTAGCTTTATTGAGGAAAAATAAAACGTGTTTTTTCATGGTATCTTTTCTGAAGTAAAGAGACAAGGTTGCTGGGTGACCAGCCATCTCTTTGGTTCTTATTTTTTATTTTTCCTTATTATTCTTCTGTATTCTTGATGGGGCTCTCGCGCCTCTCTCGTTCATCGGTGTTTTGCATTTCTTGGTTTGCTTTTAGTTGCAGATTTCCTTGGTATGTTTTCTGCTTTGAGTTTGCAATCTCACCTTGCAGTGTATCTTGGGGGCGGTTCTTCCCTCGAATCGGCTATACCGCTTCTAAAGTTGCCGCGGTTGTTTACTCTGTGGTTATGTGGAATATAGATCGCTCTTTTCTCTTCATCGTTCATTATATGATCCAGTTTGTCCCACACCTTAACTGCTCTTTTGTGTGAGGACACGTTCGTAGTTGGGAGTTCTATATCGTTATGAAGATCTCTTATTCTTTTGCACTCACTCCTTCTTGTGTTGGTGATTATGTATACCGCTGAATTTTGCACTTTTTCAAGCTTCATTGCGCTTGTTTTCGAGAGACGGTTCATTGGGATAGCTGGGTAGAGCAATGTGACTTTGCAAATGGCGTTGTATATTTTCTCTAGGTTTTTTTCTCTTTAAGTTTCTGAGTTGGAACAGTTTTACGAGATGTGTTTTTGCTTGGTTGATTCTACTCGCAATATGTTTACAATAGCCACTTCGGATGATCTTTAACCCGAGTATATTTCCTTCTTTTACATAGTGGTATCTCTTCTCTTCAACCTCTACTCTTAAGGTCAGGCGACTCCCCACTGGAATAAAAGAGAACTTCTCTGGATTGGTGCGAATTTTCCATTTTCTTTCAAACTCGTTAATGTTGTCAATTTCGGCCGCTGTGATTCTGGCCATGGTCGGGGGATGTCTATATTTGCTGTTCGCCACTATCGTGATGTCGTCGGCGAATTGGATGTACGTTGTTGTATCTTGGACCGGCCTTGAGATGAACGCCGACCTGTCAGTTATATGATCGCAGAGGCATTTGGTTAGGGCGAGGGTAGCCCTAGTCTTTTGATTTTATATTTTAGGCCAATTTTCCATACTTTACAAACGCCATTTGGACGTCTCTAAATACGATGTCTGTGTAGTTTCTATCGTATTTGGCCTTTGCAAGTGATTCGACCAGAATGGCTAGGGCAGTCTCAGTATTTCTGGTCTTTCTGAATCCGTGCTGATGGTTTGGAATTCGTGTTCTCTCTTCCAAGTGCTTGACGAGTATATCGTTTATAGCTCTCTCCATTAATTTTGGCACTCTCTCTAGTAGTGTAATTGGCCTGAAGTTTCCTTGGTTATTTGGTGGCTTACCGGGTTTCAGTAGTAAGATAATCTTCCCCCTTTTTAGTGCATATGGGAAGCATCCTGCACTTAGAGAGGCGTTGAATACTGCTGCTATCCGTGACAAATGGTGACTGGTGCGCGTATTAGGTTTTCTTTTGTTATCCATGATGCTCCAGGTGCCTTAAGCGTTTTTTGAATTTCTTGTAGGGTTATCGGCTCGATCCCTCACTCTACTAGTAGTGTTGGTGAAACAGCTATGTTGGGGACTATTTCTTGGCGATTTTGTTCCAATTCCTCTACCACTCTTGCTTCGGGGTCGCCGTCAAAATCCTTGTTTTCGTTGGGGAAGATATCAAAAATCCTCCTCCAGTGTTCCTGGAACGCCTCTTCAATTTCTTGGGGCTCTTATTCCAATCCATTCGAGTTTTTGGTAGATTATATCATTACAGACTGCTATAGCGACGCCGTCGTAGTTGATGTCGTTTGTGATCTTGGTGTTTATAGTGTAGTTGAACATATTGATTTTGTTTCTTGATGGATCTATATTGATCTCATTTAGCAGTATGATTTCCGGATCTTCTTTTAAGTATGCTTTGCTCAGAGAGAATCTCTTGTCATTCCATCCAGCTACGTTGTAGCATATTATTTTAAATTTCCTTGCGTGGGCCATTATTTGTGTTTTCTTTCCTTTCTGCTTCCTCTTCTCCCTGCTTTTTGCGCTTCTCGATCGATGGGCTATTTTGTCCTTCCACTTCTTTTTTTCTTGAATTCCTCCTTCTTCAGCGTACAGCGTAGTTCCTGCGGGATTTCTAGGTTGCCTGTTGTTAACATTGCGAATACCTCACGTCCTGAATATGGGCCTTCGTAATCGTATATATATATATATTCCCTTTTCGAAACCTTGTGCCAGGTCTTCATTGTTATCGGGGAAGGGATTTTCCTCAGAGGCGTAGATCTTTAGGTTGAAGTCTTAATGATCATCATCCCTTTCTTTCGCAGGCTTTGGGAAGGGAGCTGGGCTCGGTCCTTCTTTGGTCTGGTTTGCTGCTTTTACTACCTTATTATTGTTGTTGCCTGTGACGACTTCTATCTCCATCTCTTCCTTTTGTCCTTTTTGTGTAGTCTTCCTTAGCCTCGGGTCTCTATTCGTTGCTCTGTTGGTCTCTTTGTTTTTTTCTTTGTTAGAGCCTTTTTCTGTGCTTGGGTTTGTTCTATTTTGGTTGGTTAGTATTGAATGCTTAATATGTCCGCTGATGGTGGGTTTTCGGGGAACCACATCTCGTCTAAACCATTATTCTTCAGCATTAGATTTAATTCCCTTGAATAAGAGCCCAAGTTTGCTACGTTTAACACATGCGCATGCAGAATGCAAGCTAATATATTCAGGAACTCCCCTTGATGACTTCGATAACATTTTTAACCGGCTGGATCTTTTCGGCTGTAGCTTTAGCTACTTTAGCGAATGTAAGGTTTTTACTTTCTTATTCTGCTCTAGCCCTTTCTCTCTTCTTATTCTCAATATGCTTTCTCTTCATCAGGCATGCCATTTCCAGGGTACGATGGTTTCCATTACAGTTTAAACATTTTTTCGACTGTGAACTGCATTCCCGCCACGTATAATTTTTCTCGCTGCACTCAGAGCATCATTTTGTCTCTTACCAGACAGTCCATTGTATTGTGTTTCTCGAGCGCATAGCAATTAAAGCAAGTTAGTATATTGATGAATTCGTCTGTTTTGATTTGATGAGGCGTGATTTTTAGATTAAATGCGAGAATACCCGATTCCCTCGCCCTCACAGCCATATTTGTTTCACGGAATATTACTTTGAAAACGTGGGAATATTCTGTATTGTTTGCATGGTTGATGAATTGAATTATTTGTTTTACCTTTGCTCACGGTTGTGCTCTCTTTATCTCCTCCTTAATCTCGTTCGCATTATGGTCTCCTATCTAGGGGTCAATTTGACGGCAGTTTACGTTTTTGGGAGCCTCTATTTGGGGGGCCGCTTTAGCCTCTAATCCAATCCTTGTTAGTTCTTCTGTGGCTTTTTCTGAAAGGATTTTGTCCACATCTCTATCATTTGGGCAAATAGCAATGTAGGAGTTAGTGTAGTCTAGTAGCCTAATTAGCACTACACCGAGTTCCCCGTAGATTATCCGAACTACATTGGTCCTGTCGAGTTTCTGCGTGCCCTTCTGGACGTGCAAAGGGACCCGTTTAGTGGTGTACATCTTCTTACTATCCGGTTCTTTTCTTTTTCTTCAACAGCTAAGAGAATGAAAAGAGTAAGTAGATATAGTTTGTTGTTCTATCCGTTTATACTGATCAGCTTATTCAGCTAGCCTGTCGGTATTCCTTACTTACCTACCTAGACTCTAGCCCTAGCAGTGTTTGCTCCACCTGACTTGTGGCCGCCGCTCACACGAGATCTAACCCATCCCTGGCTAAGCTTCGGCCTGCGCCGAGTTAGCCGCCCGGTTCAGATATGGCTCCTGCACAAGTAGGTATCTAAGGAGACTTCAAGCTTCCCTACCCGACTCGCCCTAAAGAGAGTGGATAGGAAATCTAGAGTGTGTCTTTGTGGAGAGTCCAGTAATCGTCTCGTCTGACAGTTAAGGTCTCTTCTGTATCTTCTTTCTTGAATTAGCAACGATGCAAAAAACGATGAATTTTGCCTTTCAAAGTTGAAGGTGTTGATTGCGTAAGGTTCTTCTAGAGTAAGGAAAATTTTCCGCTATCCGGCGGAAAAAGGTCTCGGGTACTTAAGCTGCCCTTAATGGTGCAAAAGGGCATGGTTTCTCATGGTTACTATATTGGGGATAAAAGAAACGCCGTCTCTTTCGTCACTTTATTGGGGAAAAGGACATGGTTTATCATTGAAGAAAAGGCACACGGTTTCACACGGTATATTTAGTGAGGGCATCTCACACTGTTTCTTTTTTACTCAAAGCGATAAACAGACAGTTCCTCATGGTTACTTTATTGAGGAAAATGTCACGGTTTTTTATTGGGTTTTTATTATAAAAGTGGACACATTTCACTTGGTGTCTTTATTTACAAAACAATTTGGCAGTACTTTACTTCCGATCGAGTCTTCTGAAGAATGACTTCAGGAGAAACTTAACATTGATTCAGTTTTAGAATCTATCTTCGTGTTCAATAACATATCTATAAAGGTTTTCAAATTCATTTTCCTCATTTAATTAGTGGAAATGCATTTTTTTCTTCATTTAAAATTCGCACAAATCTAAGTAACTAATGTTTGGTCTTAGTTATGATCGCATATTGAAACGCCATTCAGTTTGGTAAGGTGACCCGGTACCAATCCCAGACAGGATTCACTTTGGTATTTTCGAATGTCTGCGTCCAATTATGAAGTATTGCGCCCGCATAATATTTACGTACTTTACGGAGCCTCGAACTTTAGAATTGAGGAATTTTACTACTCCCGTATCCTCTAGCATTTTCAATATTTCCTTTCTTCTTTTTAGTTTCTTTCTTTTGTATGTCCTAACTTTGTTCCTTGTGTGATTCGACTCATATTGCTCTACATAAATTACTTATTATTGTCCCCAATATAAGTGAACACCATTATCGCCAACTCGCCTATTATAGCGGCCCTCCTAACAAGGCTGTGTGTAACAACAGAGTTTTCCGAAAGATCTTTGCAGCATCAGAGCTAAAGAAAGCGTGGTCAATTAAAGGGAGCTCCATTATGTCCCCGGAAGCGTACAAGGAAAGTGTGAATGTGTCTTTTAGCGTCTCTTTTCTCTTGTCTGACTATGAGGGAATAAGTTACCAATTTATATCAAGGTAAACAGTTTATATCGGTGAGTTACCAGTTTATATGAATGGGAAATTATCTGACTCCGAAGATGATTCTTCACGGGTATTCTTATAGTTAGCTGGACTTACCGAAGGTTTACGGGTAATCGAGGTAAGGAAGGACTTTGAGAAAGGACGTAGCAAAAATATACTTTTATTGTAATAAGGGCCTATATTAAATAGACAAGTGGCACGTTAACAAGTATTTTGCGGGTACAAGTAGGCTTTCTTATTGAACGCGAAATATTGAATTCTGGAGCGACAAGACTTAGGCGAATTAGAGGGGGTTCCGTATCGCTAAGATGAAAACGAATTGATCTTAATAACAATTATAATTCTTAATAATTCTTACTGTCTTAATAAAAATTCTAGTAACAATGCTTAATTTTTAATAATTACAATTCGTCTCATTGCTCACCTATATATACGGTTTCATTTCCAGGGGGGCGTGGACAAGACTCGTCTGTGCCACAATCCTCCGATGTTGGGCTCATTTGTTCCACCCCCTGGGCGGAGTTACTGAACAGCCGTGTATTTACCATACTTACATACATAGCTCATATAATTCTAACTCTATTCTATGGCTCGAATTTACAGATATATGTTATAATTTCCTTTGGTAGGAATTTTGTTTACCTAGCTGCTTCGTAAACTCCCGTCTTCTGATAACTCTATCCTGAGACGCGCATTGTTTGTTTATTTGTTTCCTCTTGTTGACTCAGGTGTCCAATTTGATAGCTTTCGTGTTCGTACATTTGTGCCTACCAGCGCTACTCCGATGACCTCTTTTCACATTTTATTTATACAAATTAATATATATAGGTATATGTGAGGGGAGGTCAATAAGTTTTGCAATTCGGATATAAGGAAACGAGATATGAGGAAAAGTGTTATATTATTTTTCAATATAACTACCCACGACTTCAATGCACTTGCGCCACTTGTCCCTGAGGCTTCGAATTCCCAAAAACCAAAAATCTCCCGACTGCTGTTCAATCCACTCCTGGACGGCGAGCTAAACATCTTCATCGTACCCAAACCGGCGTCCACGCAGTGCAACCTTGAGCTGGCGGAATAAAAAGTAGTCGCCTGGGGCCCAGATCTGGACTGTAGGGGGGATGGTTGAGCTCCTCGAATACGCACTCGCGCAGGGTAGCTTGTGCAACTCTGGCCTTGTGGACTTTGACGACGTTGAAGTCGATAATGGGGCATGAGGTTTCTAAGGACCCAACGGGCAGAGACCTTTGTCATGGCAAAATTGTCGTGGATGATGTTCATAACATTTCCATGTGATATTCCAAGTTCTTGCTCGATTTCTTCGACCTTCACTCATCGATTTTCGAGGATCATCCTCTCCACACGGGACACATTGTCCTCGTTGGTCATGTCTGATGGGCGTCCTGGACGGGGGTCATCTTCAAGGGACTCACGACCATGGCGGAACTCCCTATTCCAGCGAGCAATGGTTGCATAGGAAGGGGCGGTGTCGGTATACACTGCAACCATGCGTTAATGGATCTCTTTTGCATTCTTGCCTTCCTTGGTCAAAAATTTGATCACTGCGCGGTGCTCAACCTTCTCCATTATTGAAAAATTTGCGACACAATCTGCGATCAGCTACTGCTTCTTAAATAGACGAGGCAGGAGCGTGCGGCTGCATGTCCTGACTTGTCATAACTTGTCCTAACACCCCCACAAACAGCCATCCCCCTCCCTCTGTTTTGCCTTACCGATTCGCAAAACTTATTGACCGCCCCTCGTTTTCTCCATTTTTGTATACAAATTAATATACATAAATCGACATATGTGTTTTCATTTACTTATTCTCATATTATACACAGTATTCCTGTTATTCATATGGAAGGAAATTTATTCAGATTTGCTAAGTCCACCGACCGCCTATTTTGTGGAGTTTCTCGTTGAGCCTATTAATCCTGAAATTTTTGTGCCAGGAGCGTACCTATGTATAACACGCTCCCTACATGAATTTTATCATTATTCATTCCTAAATTAATTATATATTTCTGCTCAAATTATTTCCTAATGAAACACAATGAAGTATGATGTCGTTTGAAACAAATCACCATTTTAAGGAGATTAATTCCTTCCTGTTTCCCAGATAAAAACTGTAATTATCCGTAATCCTCTAAATATACCATTAATGTCCTGATACAGGAAAGCACCTCGTTAAATATCCGCTTAACGGCGCTTGTTTTCTCCCCTTAAAATCAATTAAACCAATATCCTCCCTTACAAAATTTAATGCCTGTCTGAGCCCCAGTAATTGCAAATTATTGACAGATAATGAGTCCTCGAAGAGAAAATATCGTTTTTAAATGAGCAGGAAAATACTAAGAGGCAATTTCTTTAGAACCAATTGAAAATGTTGATAGTTATACTGCACTTTCAAAAGGACCTGCAATTCAGAGTGGTTATGCCTTACCATGACAATAATGCTCATGTTAATAGATATAATACGAGAATAGATGCCTAAGTCATGGAATCGAGCAGAAAAAAATATATTTGTATGAACTAATTGTACAAAGAATCCACCATATCAGAATATTTCCGGTTTCTAACACCTATTAGCCCGTTTATATCAAGGATTATTGGTAAACAATCTCTCAAATATCAATCAGAAAAATGAAGCATTTTAGAAATAACTAAGAAGTGACACTAGGAACTTGTACAGCCATGTTGACCAGGTCTAGATTTAAGATCTATTTTGCCTGTCTTTTGTCTAGTTTACCCGCGGTCAATACCGCTATTTTGATTTGAACTTTCTTCTTATGGTCATAATTGTTAAGTAATTTACTCTAATTTATATTAAATCATTAGTAGAGATTTCGATATATTTTACTTTGGCATAAAACAAACTACTGAAAGTAATATTTTATGAGTATTGGTTGTGGATAAAAGGACAAATAAGAGAGATATAAAAATCCTTCAAACTGCCAGATTAGAATTTCTTGCTTTTTGAAGTTGAAATTACATAGTTGGCTCCTCATTCTTTTTCATTAACATTTTGCAACTCTTCTCTGTAGAAAGATTGGTACAAGTAGTTACTTACAAGCTACGGAGTACATCCACATTGAATTTACAGGTAATTGAGTTTTCTCCACCTGAAACTCCACCACCTTCCCTAACGTTGACCTTACTTTAATTCATTTTAAGGATTACCATTGGTTTTATGTTGTAATTGAAGTTTCTCACATGGAATCGATGCAGCTAGGAAGACTTCATCAGAGCGCTCCACTATAGAAGAGGCCAATGGCGCAAGAGTCATCTTGCTGAAGACTCAAAACTCCCATCTCTACTTGCATCACACAAGTACCCCTCCTAATTCAGTAGATATAATAATGGGTTTTAGCACTACTAGTATTGTGTTCTGCAACTTATAGGAGAGTGTTTACTCCAGTCTTACAAGTAAGAACCCATTGGATCACTGACACAAGTCATCCTCGAAACCAGTGTTCACCATTCAAGAAACTTAATTCAGCTGATATTACCGCTTACTACTCCAACACTAGACTACAAGTTATTTTCTGTACTAAAAGACGCTCACCAGCTTCACTTGTAATTCAAGCCAATCCCTCGAAGAACGATATATCCTTGAGGTCTGTCTTTTCTCTACACAAACAACACCTAAAATATCTTTAATTTTACCCTAATTTTGTAAACAACATTAATCTTCTTTATATACTTCTGAGTAGAATTTATGTGATTGTAAGCCTATCAGCCATTCATCCCAACATAATTCCCAATACACAATCAAAAACTTCTATTGCAAACCTCAGTATGAGTTTTTGATTTTTATTAATTACCCCGAATCTTTTAATCGGCCTTTTTTTTAGGTAATTTCCCACTACCTCTTATTGGACAATATGACATTGTTGATGTCCTTACTTTTTTACTTTTTCTATCTTTCTCCCTTTTTGACCAATATTACCTCGTTAGGTAGGTATTCTTAATAAGCCTGATTGCTTACTTTTGCTCTATCTCAGTTGATTTGGACTTATCGCCTGTTATTTCCCCAAATAAGAGCATAAAAACAATTTCTTGCAAATAATTTACTTGATATTTGAGCTCGCTTGACCAGAAAAGTCTGTCAGAACACATTAGGAACATTTGGTTCCTCCAGAAATCCGAAGATAAGCTCGTAACGGTCAGAAATTGGTGACTGGTTGAGCGAAGAACTGCTCCCTCGCACGAGGACGAAGCCATCCGATTTGATTAATGTCAGCAACAGCAGCAAAACCCCCCAGATTACTCAAACGAGGCTCGACGCAAGTAATTTAACAGGCAATATTACAACAGAAGGCTAATATTTGCCAAAAAACAATTTTTCTTTATTTTCTCGCTGATAATTTACCAAGATCGAGGCCCCTTCGTGCCCCAGCATGTTCAAATTACTTTTGGCATAGAATAAAATATTTCACATATGCTCAATTAGCTGCGAATTTGTATTAAATATTTATTTGCTCTAATGATTCCCTAGTTATTCAGCACGTTTTTACATTTCACTACTTTCTCTACAGATCTCTCCTTGCTCACCTTCAAAGGGTGAAGCCTTCTTTGATTATAATTTAAATGTTGAGCCGTGAAAAGTTAATATGCCTTCACCGCTCAAGATGAGTCAATAGAACACTTAACAAACCATTTCAAATTTACCTCATTTTAAACAATTTGAACGCAATGAACAAATTCTAAATTTTATTTAATAACTTTACTGGAAATTGACAAGTTGCCAGGATAATTTGAAACACCTACATTGTTATTATATATCCAAGAGAAAATGATAAAAAAGTTACTCTTCAATAACAAAGGCAAAAACGTGATCCATTTTTAGATATATTTTCTACATTCAATCACTTTACATTGAAGGAATCTTGATTTTTGATTATTTTGTTTAGACATTTGATTGATTCGACATTTGCGGCGCATAGTATTAACTTGATTTCGACGATTAGCCTTTAGTTCTTCATCCAGCATTTGTATGCAACCTTTCTTTAAAGTAAGTTTCCCAGTATTTTTACACGACAGATTGAATGTAGTGTAAAAAATGATCGCAAATTATCTCCGCCGTCAGAACATTTAATACAATTACATTGTGTCGAAAATGTGGTCCTTTTGCTCGAACACAAAGATTGAATTGTCTCAGTAAATTGGATAACAAATTTATTTCTTCATTTCCCATTACTCTTTCTCACTGCGCACATTTATTTCACATTTCAAGGTGCAATCCTTCTTACTGCGGATAGACCTTTTGACATTGCCTCGCCATTTGATCAAAGTTCTTCACACAACTCTGGCGTCGCACTGCATCGGACACGCCCGGGGGACTCTATTCATCCAAACCAAACAACTGAATGCATCAATATTACAACCCCCCCCCCTCCCCCCACCAAGCACTGTATTAATTAGGTATTCTATCGAATAGCGGATAGTTTGAGTGCGTAAGAGGTTTAACAAACTCGCTATACCAGGATGACGAGGAATGGTTTAGTTGTGACAAGGTTTAAAAATCCAAAGCAGAGAAGTTAGAACTCGACAGGGTATAAACAGGAAGGTTCTGTTTGACTGGGCAATAGGAAATTTTCCAACGTAAAATAAAAAAAAGCTTAAATCTACATTTTTGTATTTTGCTTTTGGAGTCGAACATAAAAGATACCGATCCTTGATCTCTTACCAGAATTTTCCAGCGTCCGTCCAAGAAATTAATTACCTCGCAAGAGAGCAGCAATACAATGCCCATGTCACATTTTTCTTATTATTTTGAATAAATGTAAGTTTACTCTGATATAATTATTTGTAGGTTCTCTAAATCCTCGACTAATTATGGATGACTGCCACAAGACTGTGCTGCGCTGCGCTCTCTTGCAAAGTAATATTTTCATAAATGCTATGTGGAAAAATTAATTATAGGGATAGAAAATAGCCCGATATTAATGCTAATTTTTGTGATAACGATTGTTCTAAGTTAAATAAATATATTAAGTTAATTAAGCTGAGGGAAGGAAAATTTATGGAAATTTGACAGGCCTGTTTTGAAACAAAACAGATTCAAATTCTTTCGACAGCACCGATTGAAATACCGGAATAACGTAAAAAAAAGAAATCACTAAATTTCATTTATTTTGTTGGTAAATGATTTCATTCTCTCTAACTTATAACTGAATATAGCTTAAACACACTATTTCTCATCAAATAATAATATAATAAATTGTCACCGAATGAAATTCAGCGTAAAATGTGACATGACTAATTGAGGCAACTGTACATGAAATAAGAGAATGGGTTGGTCATTTTTCAGGATGCCATAGACCAGGGGGCCCCAATATGCAGAGTATCGCGGGCCGGATCTACAAGTTGGAGAGGGCCCGAGAGCCGCACTAATCAAAAGCTCTGAAAACCACATATTATAGAGAACAAAAAATTTCAAAGAATTTATTATTAATGAGAAGAGGGGCGTGGGGGGGCATCTGAAAAGAGAAAAGAAGACTAAACACTTATAAAAATATACTTAACCTAACCTAACCAGAACTAGCAAATTCACCTAACCTAACCTATCCATAACTTAACCTATCCTAAAAGACTTTCTTGAGAATTTTTTTTTTTCAAAACACGTTGTAAATGATGGAGGGCCGCACCGATCACTCAGGAAATGATCTGGCGGGCCGCACGCAATGTTAATTTTGACAAGTGGCTGCATGTGTCCCGCAGCCCGCCGGTTGGGGACCACTGCCATAGACAGAAGAAGCACGGATAACTTCCGACAAGAATCAATTTAGAGGCTCTGAGCGAGTGAGCAAAGCTTTTCATAAACCCCACCAATCCTTCGAGCACAATACGAAAAGGGACCCCGAATCCTCTGCAAAGATAGCAGCACCACATGATGAGGTGGACATATGTAGATCCTTCAATGGTATAAAGGATCTGAATGTGACCTTATTTGTCCGTCGGAAAAGGGCTGCTCTACGTAACTACAGCGCCGGACAATGACAGTTATAACGTCCTTGAATCTCTTTTTTACAAGGGAGATTTTGCTGGTAGGTTTGAGTACTTAAGTGCTAAGAAGCGGTTTACGCGGAGTTCTGAAGCTGTACCCACACACAGAGAGGAATCCTACTTTAGATTTATTGTGAGTCGCTATCTAGTGAGTAAATGACTGACACACACACACACACACATCACACACAATCTCATTTACTCTGAACTGACTGCAGCAGAACAACCCAACCCTTCTAATAACCAAATTAGAAATTATCGATGCGATTGCAAAGAATACACGAGCAGAAACACAAGACATGCATACAGGTGCAACTTCGGATGTGACATATCTTATATGAGTATGCATATATAAAATTTAATTAATTTATTACAATGAGGAAACCTTTTTGTACATATATACAGCAAAAATTACTTATAGTACATATAATACACCATTGGAGAACAAACAAAAATATGTACATTAGCAGTTATATTGAAACAAAAATATATGTTTGACGGACTTGCACGAAAAGCCGTTCGTAGTCATATAACTTTAGCCCGTTTGAAATATTACATTGAATGATAAACAAATAATGAAAGAGCGTAGTACGAGCATTATTGAAATGATGGGAAATACAATCGAAACTAAAACATGACATTAAATACAAAAATATAATAATGCAGAAACGTAAAGAGCCTATAGAGGGCAATGAAAGGCGGAGGAACGTGAGATCACACAAAAGCACCCAGTGTGGTAGACCGGGTTAGTGATGGAAGCAGATAACGTTAATGATGCGAGGGTTTCGCTGTTGTTGGAGGTTTATTCACTTCACTTATCTTTCCCAATTTTTTCAGGACCCTCTTTTAAAAATATCCTAGAAGAGGAACTCTAAATCGGTTTAATTTATGACAATAAAAGATAATAATAATAATAAAAAATGCTTTATTAAATTTTGTCGTTTGGTGTCTGTTGGCGAAGCCTTACATTTTTTTTTAGCAATCGTTAATTCTTCTATTTTGGAGAGATTTGGTGTTGTTTTCATTTCTGATATTTGGAGTTGTTACTTTTTAAAGATTTGCGGCGGTTGCTATATTAGCGATTGAGAGTCGTTGCCATTTTTTTATTGAGGGTTAGGCCATTTAGCGATTTACTGGTGTTTCCTTTTTTAATGTGCTTACTACCCCTTTTCGTGTGTTAGCAATTATATGATTTGGCTTGGTTGCCATTTTCGCGATTTGAAGTTTTTACAATTTTCCTATTTGATACCATTATTTCTAACAACGATGATCGCGATGATGATAATCATGACGAAGATACTATTTATGATAACGGTGATTCTCACATAAAATTAAAATCTGAAATATTAAAATCAATTCAGTTAAATTTTGGTTCATTTACATATGTTTCCTTGAATTGTTACGGGGTTCGAAAACTAATCGATCTGGGGGTCTGGGGATACTACTAGATGTTGACTAACCTTCGTATGGTGGATTTTGATTACCAGGGACCAGGGCTGCCATTGAAATTTTACCAAACAACCCAGAATGAACGTTAAAAAACATATTGTACATTAAAAAAACAAATTAAGTAATATTCTAAAACACATTTAATTACTTTAACGCGACAATGTAATGGTATTAATTAATTAATTTTGTTAACGTATGCGTTCTCAGTTACATAAGGGACTTTTCCAAATCAAAACTTTAGCTGACTTATTCTTTTTGTTTTTTGCCTGTTTACTGTTCCGTCTACTACGTTTTTATTAATTCCTTGTTCGGCTCCTATTTTGTACATGTTTACCCACACTTGGCTATATGCTGTTTTGCAAGTAGCTTTTCTTTCGTGGTCTCTGCTTCTAAGGAATTTGTAGCTCTGGTTTTGACACAGTTCATATTAAAAAAAATATTCGTTCTACACGTGCTGAAGAATGAGGCAGCACAGTCAAACAGTTAAAAAACTTAGAGAGCAACGGAAACTTAGAATAATTTAAATTATCTTTTCTGCTATTAAATTTCTTCCAGTATTCAGGAATAGATTTATAACTTAATGGCAGACTGTCTACAAACAATCAAAAACATCCCCACTGATTATCGAACCCATCCAGCTCTTCTCCTCTCAAAAGTGAAGGGAATTTGGGGATCTAATTGTGCTATCGATTTAGGTGATTGTTTGACATTAAGGGTAATTACCGGATCCAAGATTTTCAACTTTCTAATAACCCAATCTTCGGTGAATGGAAACCATTTTTCCATTTGAAGACAGAGTTTCATTAGGAATTCTAAACAATCAGTTTTGAATTTTTGCGTACTAATGTTATATTGACAAATGGATCCTTCATCAAATGTGCCATTGTTCTTCCTCCAAGATATATGTCATCAATGTGTTTGTGATAGTTATTATTGCTAGGATCAATTTCTGATTTTTTTTACCACGAGTATTTCTTCTTTGATTAGCAGCTAAGAATAGATTTGTACTCAGCTGATACATATAAGTAAAGCGTGTGTACGGCGGAAATGCTGCGATTGAAACTCCCAATTTAGTGTTAACATTTTTTTAGCATGTATTGAAAAAATATCAACATGTGTTTAGTTCCTTGCTTGACTAATACATCATAATCCTTTTTTGCTTCATCAATTTTATGTTTTTATTTCGCTTTGAAAATAGAGGGTTAATGAGTCATATTGCTCCAATATAGCCGCGATGACATTTTTCCCGAGACAGTCACCTCGTCTGAGAGTCTTAGTATTTTAACGTGTTTTATGTTACAAAAGTCTTGAAAATAATTCGAACTCTCAGACGTTTGCTACTATGAGAAAAGTAGGAAGAGACGTCCTTTAAAAGATACGCTAAATATACGGGAGAACGTTCACTGTGTGACTTGCACAAAGCGTGACTTGTCATAGCTATTATCCGTACTTTCATCTATCAAAATAGAATTTTTTTGTTGTCTACAAATATTCGTTATTGTTGTTTTCTCGTCAAATGCAATGGCCTCTGGGATAAGATACGTAAGTTTTGTCCGTTTTGGAGCTAATTTACTTGCAATTTTGCTATCAGGAAATGTTCGTGCGCACACTTCTGTTAGATCGTCGACGTGAGAAAATACACTTCTGTTAGATTGTCGACGTGAGAAAATACACTTCTGTTAGATTGTCGACATGAGAAAATACACTTCTGTTGGATCGTCGACGTGAGAAAATGGAACATTGTGTTCAGAAAAGTATCCAGCAATTGACAGTTCAGCTTTAGCTACTTTCTCACCTCCCAATGATGATGGTTTAGGAAAAACAGTGATTTTTTACTGTTGATTTCACGGCTTAGAAATTTGTACAATGTTTTTACTGAATTTTTATGTTGTAAAGCATACTTTTATTGGCATTTTTTAATGTTGTGGTTCAACTTTTGCAAAACTGTCATCTTTACTATTTTGGTCTCTTTGAATGATTGTGTACACTAGTTTTCTTCTTTGTAGCAGATTAATATTTACCACTCATTGTTATGGGTTAATGATCATATAGAAAAAACAATAAGATCTAAAAATTATTAATAGAAAATCAAATTTGCGCTCCTATGATTAAATGAAAATGCTAAGTCTGGAACACACTAATTATTAACTAATATATAAAGCCACACTAATAAATGAACGGTCACTCACAAATAGATGACTTTAGTCTCCCACACTTTAACAAAAAATAACAAATCTAAATCTGCAATTCCCTTATGAATAACTAATAATATTAAGTATATCACAGTCTGAAACACTCTCAATCTTTCACCAGCCACCACTACCCAACGCTATAGCTTGCAAAGCTGCAACGAGACAGCGACATTGGAACGTGTTCTGTACAGGGAATGAACAAGTTTGCAACTCGACTTAAATGCATTTATGTGAACCGAAGATTATTCCAGTAGTTTTTTATTCTTAAATTGATGTTTTTATAAGTGAGAATAAGATATTATTAAACAAATAGTGAATAATTCTGATGGTCTTACTTATTGAAAGTACGAAAAAAAACCCCGATTATACTCTATTACTAAAATAATAACCCAGCAACCATAGGTGGGCGCGATAAGCGATAAATCGATAATCGATAAATCCAAAATTATAATCCAATATTGATTATTGACTAAATAAAGCGTTATTTTATAATACAATATTAAAAATATTTGAATACTCTTTCTTAGTTTCTTACCTGGTGAGGCTATCCTTCATCTCCTCATAGGTTTTGAGGATCCTCCTCACAGCTCGGATCTACATATTTCTGCCTCCAAGGCACGCGCGGTTCGCCCCTGTGCAAAACTGGAAACAAAAACAGAACTGAAATTATCGATTATCGCTAGTTGGGAACCAAAAGTATCGTCGATACCGATTAATCGATAACGAGGAAAAAGATATCGGATTACCCGATATCGTTATCGCGATAACGCCCACCTATGCCAGCAACCTAGATAAAACCCGTTAAACCAAGATTTGGGTGAGAAAACCCAGCAGCAGCAGTGACTTATGTCAAATAAAAGGGGAATCTCCTGGTGACCAACAAGCAAGTAGATACTAGGGGATTCCATGACTGCAACACCAGGGATAAAAGAGAAAACTAATACTTAGGAAGCCAATATTTTCTAAAGAATTGAAGGGGGCTGGGGGGGTGAGAAATCGAAAAGTGATGAATAAAAAGAGAATTGGTATCAGCGGCAAATATTAATAACCAAGATTTCTTAGTTGATTAATTCACAAGAAACCAGCACTGAATTTAGATGGATCCAGATGGAAATTTAGATATGAGCAGGACTTGAGGAATTATAATTTCAGGAATTGAGTCGTGGATTCTTGGAAATGCTTTGCCTTGGGGTGTTGTAAAGACCTCTTGTTTGGCATCATTCAAAGGAAAGAAAGGCAAATATATGGAAAGAGACCATATATATAAAGAACCTGATTTTGCAGACTTATAATTACGCATATATCTTTTTATTAGTAACTTGCAAGCCTAGGGTCGTGTAATAGATAATTATCAATATGAGGAGACTACTGGTTGATGACATAATCCAACCCCGTAAGGGGCGCGGCAATTTGCTATCCTGGCCGCCGTGCTGACGGGATCCAGCGCTCCGTCCGGCCCCAGCTTAGACTCTCTTCCTTCCTTCAGATAGCCTGTATTTCTCTCCTACCTCGTCGCTTTTCATACAACCTCTCCCACAACTTTCTCTGGTCAGCCTCGAATTTCACAGGGTAGAAGCTGACCTTCTTCTCAGCCAATCGTCCCAAATCGGGGCTGAGGGGGGGAGGGGACAATGTCCTCTAACTCCTGAGCTCCGGTCTAGGCTGGTTGGCTTTTAACAACCTGCTTCATCCCCACCCATACCTTCCTCACATCCCTTTTCCTCTCGTCTTCAAAATCTATCTTTTTTACGCCGTGTTCAAGGTGGAGCCGCCATGCCGAAGGACTGCCAGGCCACCAGGCGGGAGGGGTGGTCCCAAATCTCGGCGCCTGGCTCTGCCGGGCCTGTAAGCACCTCTTGCAGTGCGGGCTACTGCAAGAGGTGGTGAGCGATTGCGTCCCGTAAAACAAAGAGGGTCACCATGCCCAATGATGCAAAAAAAAAAACATCTCCCCTAAATTCCCCCTAAAACAAGGGAGCCGCCCTCGTGCAGCTCCACAGAAAAGATGGGGGTCGCCCCCCTGTGCTTGCGCAGGGGACCCTACATACCTCTTTAACCGGAGAGGAGGCTTACTCCTCTCATACGCCTACGGGTGTAGGGGACTCCCCCTCACCGCCTTCTCTGGAGGTGCTTCGGGCACCTCCCTATCTCCAGCGGCAGTCCCTCCTTTGATTTCTAAGGGGACTGCCAAGAAAGCCAGCAGGCAACCCATTGCCGACCGCCCCTCGTGTAAGCGGCTTAGTAGGGCAAAGCCCCTTAGGGGGGAGAGGGAAGCCAGGCCCCTTCGGTCACTTTCCTCAAAAGACCTGCTGGCAAGAATATTGAACCTGTCCGGGGTCAAGGCCTGTGCCTCCCCACTAAAGACTTATGACGCTGCTGAGGGGACCTGCGATGTCCTAAGAGGGGATGGCCAAGTGGAGGCCCTTCCTGTGATAGACATGGTCCTTGAGGAAAACCAGCCTCAGACGGTAGGGCCTTCCATGGGGGGAAATCCCGGCTCGGCGCCAAGCCGAATCCGAATCCGCCCCTATGCAAGGTCCTCCTCAAACGGCTGGGGATTCTCAGGCAGTACAAGGAGGGGAGGGATCTCCTCCGGATGATGCCCCTGCGACCACCAGGACCTTCTCCATTTCGGAGAAGGACCTGGCTGAGGCCGGTCCATCTGGCCTGGGGGCTTCTACCGTCGGGATGAGAAGCGGTTTCATTCCCCGCCCTCCTCTCCAAAAAAGAAAAGGACGAAAAAGACCAAAAAGACGAAGAAGACTCGGGGTTCTCTCCATCCGCGGGGGCTATGGGGACGGATAGGTTTGCTGCCACTTTGGAAAGCGACCAAGCTAAGATCGGCACATCCGGCCCCTCTTCCCCCTCCGGGTACGGTGCTCCTGACCATGACAAAGATCAAAAGTGCACAGGGTGGAGCCTTGATGACATCGGGGCCCCTCATTCAGAGGTTACCTGGCGTTTTCGAGCCCGATGGCTTCAAACGCTTCCTCGTTATTCGCTTCACTGATGGCACCATGTTGGCCAAGGGCAACATGATCCATCATAGGAGAGGATTAGCTAGTGCAATTGGTAGAGAGCCGAAGGTAACCCGTTTCTCGGACGGGAGCCTTCTGGCGAATGCGGCGAATCCCGCCGAGGTGGCCAAGATAAGTGCTCTTCGGACACTTCATGGCACCCCGGTGAGTGTGACGCCGCACTCTACCATGAACTTTGTGAAAGGAGTAGTTTATGCGAGGGAACTCGTTGACTACTCCATTGGGGACATCACCCTAGAGCTGGCCGACCATGGGGCCGTCAAGGTCGAACGTGTGATGATAAAAAAGGGAGGGGCCTCGAGACCCACCCCTACACTCTTCGTCACGTTCGACTGTGACAAGCTCCCTGAGTCGGTTCTTGCCGGTTGGTACCGCTACCGCGTGAAGGCATTCGTGTTACTGCCCCGGCGGTGCTATTACTGTCACCGCCTAGGCCATACGAATCGCTCATGTAGACGTGTGAAGTCGGGGTCACCCGAAGTCTGTGTAAATTGCTCCAAGGTCGCACACGATAAGTCAAATCGTGTGTGGCCAAGTGTGTCAATTGCGGAGAGCCACACCCTGCTTCTTCGAAGCAATGTGGTGCATATCTCCTTGAGAAAGAAATCCTGGCCGTTCAGGCACAGGATCAACTCTCATTCCGCGAGGCAAAGGACTTGGTCCTGGCGCGCCCGGCTCTGCCTGGGACGTCATATGCCTCAATAGTTAGAAAGGCACCCTCTGCTCCTAGCCCATCCAGGCCAATGAGCAGGGTTGTTTCCGCGCCCATTCGGAGCCCTTCTGCGGGCTCTACCCAACCTGGGCGCTCCCCTGGTAAAGCTGGCGGAAAAAAAGGGTTCATACCCTGCCCCAGCTAAAACCAGGGCTCCCTCCTCTTCCCGCAGCGTGACCGTTTCCCGTAAGGCGAAACGGTCACGCGCCTCCACCGAGTCGTTAGACTCACAGGAGGCAACACCCCTGAAGATGGTCGCTAGGCGATCTTCCGGGGTTCCTAAAGCTGTTCCCCGAAAGGAGGACAGCAACGAAGGAGCTTCGGCCCCTTCGCCCACGCCCCGAGGTGGAGCGAGTGGCTCGGAGACGGTGGTTCCTCGAAAATAGGGCCCACCGCCTCCGAAGCCGCAACGCCCGCCTAAGGTTTCGAGGCGGAGGGAGGAAAAGACTCGCATGGCGAGCCCAACCTCCCTCAATAAGTCCTCGAAGGCGACAGCGCCTTCAGCGCTTTGTCCGGCCAACAGCGCCCGGGGTTCTCCTCCCGGGAAGCGTACGGCCAATCCCGTGAGGGTCTTCAGTTCAAGGAAGGCCCCCGCGTCTCCTTCCGGCTAGGCCTGGAGGCCATATTCCTTCAATGGATTTGCCGTGGACTCCGGGCCAACTGGGAGGAGCTGCGGAGGCTCGTCTCGTCCCGTTCCCCGTTAGCTATCTTTTTGCAGGAGACCATGCTAGGCGCGTGCCCCCTGCCCGCCCTTCCGGGGTATAAGGGTCTTGCGACCCCACCACCGCGGGATGGCCGGCCTAGGGGATGCACGGTTAACACCCGGCATGATGTCTCCGTTCTCCCTTTCTCTTTAGATACCTCCTTTCAGGCAGTGGCTGTGCAGCTGCACCTGGATAGGAGGTATACTATCATTTCTGCGTACATTCCACCGTCAGCTGACTTCGACGCGGGGGACTTCCGCCGCGTCGTGGCACGGTTGCCGAGGCCCTATCTCTTGCTTGGAGATCTGAATGGCAGGCATCCTCTCTGGGGAGATTACTCCATAAATCCTAGGGGACAAGTCTTTGCCGATCTGATCGAAAAGCTTGAAATGGGTGTCCTAAACGTGGATGAGTTTACGCATCACTGTCCGAGAACGGCTTCATTTTCTTGCCTCGACCTATCTTTGTGCTCTTCAGATGCACAGCCTGATTTCGATTGGGAGGTGGTCTATGACCTCTATTGTAGTGATCACTTTCCCATTCAAATATAATTTTCGGGGCAACTGCCGCCTGAGAGACCACCTCGGTGGTGCTTGGCGCGGGCGTGGTGGCCTGCATTTCAGGAAATGACTGAATTCTCTATCTCAGTCGAGGAGTTTAGGTCGGTAGATGAGGCCGTTGAGTTCTTCTCCGGCAACCTTATCGCCGTCAGCCTGACTACTATTCCTAGGACGTTTGGCCGTTTTGCACGCTGACCACTCTTATGGTGGTCGGCCGAGTGTGAGACGGCCCGTAAACAGAAGCGTTATGCCTACATGCGCTATAAGCACCGCCCGAACGATTTCACTGTCGCTGAATTTCGTCGGGCTAGGGCTAGGTTTCGGTATATTTAGAAGCACGCCCACCGCTCTTCTTGGTGGGCATACGTGTCTCCACTTAACGGGAGACCCCTCTAGCTGAGGTGTGGAAGCGAGTCAAAAGGATTAAGGGCAAGTTCTCGCAGGACCCCCCCTCCCGTTCTCCAGGAGAATGGGACCGCAATCTCGGACCCCGCGTCCGTGGCGGAATCCTTAGCGACCGCTTTTTCCGCATTCTCTAGCCGTGATGCTGCTCCGCCAGCATTTAATGCACGTCGTGATGTCACGGAAGGCCGCCGGCTGGACTTTACATCCAGAGGCGGAGAACCCTTCAACGACAAGTTTACTGTGAGTGAGTTGCGTTCCGCTCTCGCTTCGTTCGCGGACACCGCCCATGGTCCGGACGATGTCCCGTACGCCATGCTTCGACACCTTGGTGAGCGAGGCATGGCCTTTCTGTTAGATTTGTTCAACAGGATCTGGGTAGAAGGTCTTCTCCCAGACTCCTGGCGAATCGCTACTGTGCTCGCCTTTCGCAAGCCGGGAAGAGATCACTCTACTCCGACCGGTTTCCGCCCAATCTCTTTAACCTCTTGCGTGTACGAGTTGATGGAGAAATTGGTAAATGTTAGATTAGTTTATTTCCTAAACAGCGAAGGCTATCTGTCTTCTGCACAAAGCGGCTTCCGTAAGTTCCACTCCACGTCGGATGCTCTGCTCCGACTGGAAAATGCCGTCTGCGAGGCTTTCCTTCGTAGACAGCACTACGCCACGGTGGTTTTTGATCGGGAGAAGGCCTATGATACCGCATGGTGATACGGTATCATGGAGACTCTCCACACGATGGGGGCGAGGGGATGCCTCCCAATTTTTATATCTGAATTTTTGCGAGATCATCGATTCCGCGTACGGGTGGGGAAAGCCCTTTCTGGCCCAAAGGAGCAGGAAGAGGGTGTCCCACAGGGAAGTGTCCTCAGTGTCACATTCTTTGCCCTGAGCATCAACGGCATCACCTCGGTGCTGCCGGAAGATGTTCTCGCTACGCTCTACGTGGACGACCTTTAAATCTCTTTTGGCGCGGCCCAGATTCCAACTCTGGAGCGTCGACTCCAACAGACATTGAACCGCGTCTCTCGCTATGCCGAAGCGCACAGGTTTCGGTTTTCTTTGGCCAAGAATAAGGTGATGCACGTCTGCCGCCATCCACGGCTTCACCCCAACCCAGATTTGTTTCTTAATGGGGTGCGCCTGGATGTGGTTGAGTCGCTCTGTTTCCTTGGTCTTGTATTCGACCGACGCCTCACCTGGGAGGCTCATATTCGCAGCCTAAGTGGCTCTTGTACCCACGCCATGGACATTCTCCGTTCCGTGACGTTCAGCGCTTGGGGCGCTGATAGGGCTACTGCCTTACTTTTTTATTGATCCTTTGTTCGCTCGAAGCTTGACTACGGATGCGAGTTTTATGCATCCGCACCCGAGCGTTTATTGCGGAAGGTGGATTCGATCCACCACACCGGCCTTCGCCTTGCGGCGGTGCTTTTGGCACTACCCCCATTGAGAGCCTGTTGGTCGATGCTGGAGAGATGCTACTCGCTCTGCGCCGCGTGCAGTGCATCACTCGCCTGTAGGCGCGAGCCCGGCGCCTCCCTCAGTCACCAAAAGCTCTCACTGCATCCGCAGCTGATCTCGATGGTGCCTATGCCGCCGAGAGACGCCAGTCATACCCCAAATCCTTTAGGTTTAGGGCCAGGAAACTTCCTTCGAGAGCTAGATATAGCTCTCAGGCCAGTGGCGCCCCTGGTTCTGCCCAGGACGCCACGTTGGAGGGTATCACATTTGGCTATTTGTCGCCACGCCTCTGCTCCCAAAGCTTGTACTGCGCCGGGAGTATTGCGTTCGACCTTTTTGGAGCACACATCGTGTCACGCTGGTACCGTGCCAGTGTATACGGATGGCTCCAAGTCCCAAGAGGGTGTCGGCTTCCACGCCGTTTTCCCTTTGTTTGAAGTCAGCGGGGCTCTACCAGGCGCTGCGTCTGTCTTCATGGCCGAGCTGGTGGCAATATACCACTCGGTACGGGAGATTACGTGACGTGCCCGGTTCGGAGACCGGATTGTGATCTATAGCGACTCACAAAGCGCCCTGAGTGCTCTCGGGGCATTGGAATCTCCGCATCCCCTGGTTCGCGAAATCCGTGACGCCACGGTTTTGGCAAGCCGGGCAGATGTCGAGATTATCTTCTGCTGGGTTCCTCGACTTGTAGGAATTGCGGAGAATGAGTGCGCCGATGAGGGCGCCAAAAAGTCTGCGAGGACTCTGCGACCGGACCAGCGTTTCGCTCTTCCTCACACTTACTACATGGCAGGAATACGGGCAGCTCTTCGGACTGCTTGGCAAAGAAGATGGGAGACAGTCGAAAGGAACTTAAAGTTGCGTGCCATTGCGCCGCGACTGTTCCCATGGACCTATCCCCCAATGCCGTGGTGGCTTCAGGCTGCTTTCTGTCGTCTCCGAATCGGGCCCACTCGTGTGACGCATTGCTATTTGATGGAGCGCTCGCCTGAGCCCTATTGCAACGACTGCGTCGTCCCCCAGACTGTTCGGCACATTCTTGTCGAATGTCCCAGTCTGGGTGATCTTCGCGCACGACACCTGTCCCGGTACCGGGATGGGCGGGATCGCTACCGCCTGTCCTTTGTACTCGGGACGAGTGCCTGCACTTTGACTGGTGGACTTGTTGATTTTTTGGGGGAGGCTGGCCTTCTCCCTTTCATTTAACCAGGTTTAATTGTTGTTGTTGTTGTTTTTGTTATTGTTTTTGTTATTGCTTTGTTCTTGTTATTGTTATTTCTTTTTATTGTTGTTCTCTGTTCAATTTTTTAAATTAGCCTAGAACTAGGCTGTTTGTTTACGGCGACTTATGCCTAAGTCGGCAGTCACCAGATAGCCCCTTAAATAAAAAAAAAAAAAAAATGACTTTAATCCAATAGATGCAGATTATCCCAGGGTGGTGGCTTTATAGGTGTTGGGATACTCTATGTGTGTTGACTTTGATAAGCCCCAGTGACTGGACGGAACGGGGGATTATATACCCATCCTCCCTGCGAAGTGGTTCCGGCAAGGCTTCAAGTCACTCGAAAGTCCCAAGTTAAATCTCTTTGTGGGGGTCGAACGAGTACCTGTGCCTAATCACCCCTGTTCTTCCGCAGTGTGCAACCAGTTCGCCAACGGAGTTTGGGCAATCGTCGCTGCGGTCGAGCCGGCCAGCTTCGATACCCTCCATTCCTACGCCAACACCTTCCAGATGCCTCTCTTAACGCCCTCTTTCCCTGAAAATGTAAGTATTTAACGCCGTTCATCTCACTGATTTCTTCATAAAGCCCCCCCCTCCTCCTTCTAACGACAAGGGGCAGGTTGCGTGCACTCCTTAGCGCATCGAGTAGTTTCCTCACCTGGCTATTCGCGCTGTTAGCCTTCCAGTCATTTTCATTTCTCCTCACTTCACTACTTTACTCACCTATTTCCAGATGTCATCGTTGGTTATCTCTCTTTAAACTTTTGTCAACCTACCAATCTTTTTTTTTGCAGGAAACTAGTGTGTAATCCAACGAAGGAATATTCTCTCAGTATGTAGAGAGGAAGGTGGAGGGGGGAGAGAATAAGGAAAAGCGAAAGAGAGTAATAAGAATGGGTGAAGCAAGTAAAGGGTGGGGGAAGCCGGTCAATCAAAGTGGGAGGGGTATTTAACTTATTTGCGGGACATGTTCGTATCGTCGGACCCTTAAAACTGAGAAGTGCGAACTTCCGTGTCCTGGATTCGTCCTTTAGTGATTGTTGATTGCTCGTTTGATTGATCCTTATTAGAAATTGTCTTTATTCAAAGTTACTTTACTCGTATTTTTGGGTGGACACGAATAATTACGGGTTAGTTTGCTTTACGACTTCCATCTAGCCAAGAAAATTTGGTACAGATTTTTAGCTAAAAATAACTAGAGATAGATACAAATAGCTAGAAATAGATAGTCTTCAGTATGGATTTAATGAATTTAGAAAATTCTATTGAATGTAATGAGGGTTAAGGCAAGCAGTAGACATATTAGAGGGATCAGAAAGTAATGTCGTATTTTGAAGTTCATGGACACCGAAGTCATCATGTGTAAAGGTTGAAGTTTATTTTCACACATCCATTCGATTTGTGTTTTATTTTTCTTTTGTTGTTGTCTCTGTTGACCCATGGATGACCAAGACCTTTAAAGCCTCCTGTTTGACATTGGTTCACGACTTTCGTGAAGATGACGATGCGATACGAGCGGTGAAGAACGAAGTGTGTGGTGTGGATGCTGAAGGGGTGGTGTGGCGAAATGGCAGACGTGTTTTTTGAGGGTTAAGAAACATGATTTTAGATGGGCATCCTCAGAAAGACCCGATGTTCTTGATACCGACGAAGGAGAAGCTGTGGACTCAACACGAAGATCCTCGACAAAAGGATCATCCAGGACCTTCCGGAACACTGAGAGACTCGGTCGGCCCTTCAAGACTCTTTTTATTGCCACCGATCTGCCATTATGGATCAGGGGAAGGACCTACTGATTAATGTGAGATCCGAACCAGGGGTATCTACGACATATGACAGCGACGGGAATGCGACCCGAATCGCAACTCCATTCGGTGCTTAACCGCAACTGATGTGGTTTAACTTCGGTTAAATCAGAAGCGGCGTTTCCACTCGGCAAAGCCCTGAAGAGGTGTATAAAAAGGTGTATGGAATTTGGATGCCTCTGAAATTATCCCCAAAGGAGGATAAAGAGGTGGTGTGTTCAAGAGTTTGCAGGAAAGAAAAAAATCCTCCTTTCAGGTTCTTGAACCATTTAATAGTAGGGAATGAATCGGAACCACCCAGATGTTGAGGTACCAACTCAATGGTATTTCCATTCGAAGTAATTTCCATTTTGGGGAAGCCACGGAATCGAGCAACTTATTTCAGGAGGGGAAAAGGTCATTGCCAATGCAACGACACCCGTCTTCGATGCCCAACGCAGCTCAGTTCAGGAGAGTTGCACCCCAAGAAGTGTGCTGCAGATGACATCTATAGGGTTGCCTGCTTATCGGGCCCCAATGCCCGTAGGAAGATATGCGGCTCTATATCCTCCACACATTTTCACTTCCTCCACCTTTTCTTCTTAGAGAGTCTCTGTATGAGGTTCCCGCGTCTGTTTTTACTTAAAATCAAGGAGAGCTGCGAGATCTCATGGGTACTCGCTTCCCGAGCAGCCCTCATCGGACGAATAACTCTCACCTAAACTACCGTCCAAAACTAGAGAACTCAATGCACAAATCCTGTAAATCATCGTTTAATTTACACGAAAAAAAGAGCAGAAGATTCTTCGAAATTTGCTTCCGAAAACGTCCGAGTTTCATTTCATAGAACAACAGATGAAAAATGTTAAGAAGATCGTGACGTGTATTTAGAGAAAGGTGGAGTCCAAAAACTAGAGAACGGTAATTCTATCTACACGTATAAATTCGTTCCCTGTGTATGATCATATGTATTGTAGACTGGTACTGAGGGCTAAAAGCCCTGAAGGGCGCATTATAAATACTTATTATTATTATTACTCATACATCAGGATGAAAAGAAGATGTAATGTCGACAATACCCTTCACAAAACAGGTTGTCTAGTTGAAGAGTGAAGCAATGACACTCTGCCATTGCTAGCTATTAAAATCGGTCATAAAGTATGATTTGTGATTTCACGCATAATAAAGCTCCATGAAGATTCCGACTCCTTTAGGTACCTTTATAAAGAAAATAAAATACGAGGGGTGGTCAATAAGTTTTGCAATTCGGATATAAAGATACGAGATATGAGGAAAAGTGTTTTATTATTTTTCAATATAACTACCCCCGACTTCAATGCACTTGCGCCACTTGTCCCTGAGGCTTTGAATTCCCGACAACTAGAAATCTCCCGACTGCTGTTCAATCCACTCCTGGACGGCGAGCTGGACATCTTCATCGTCTCCAAACCGGCGTCCACGCAGTGCAGACTTGAGCTGGCGGAATAAAAAGTAGTCTCTAGGGGCCCAGAACTGGACTGTAGGGGAGATGGTCGAGCTCCTCGAATCTGAACTCACGCAGAGCAGCTTGTGCAACACTGGCCTTGTGGAATTTTACGACGTTGGAGTCGATCATGGGGCATCAGGTTTCTAGGGACCCAACGGGCAGAGACCTTGAAAAATTTGTTACTGATGATCTGTGATCAGCTACAGCTTCTTAAATAGACGAGGCAGGAGCGTGCAGCTGCAGGTCCTGCCTTTTCATAACTTGTCCTAACGCCCGCATAAACAGCCATCCCCCTTCCTTTGTTTTGCCTTACCAATTCGCAAAACCTATTTAGAATGTGGCCGATCACAGATTCAGAGAGTCTAACTCTAAATCCAAAAAATACATCAACTTCAACGGAGAGCATCGCACTATGCCACTCAACTGCCCTGGAAAGAAGGAGAAATAAGGAAGAAAGCAACGAATAATGAAGAAAGAGAAATAATTCTGTCAATCTCCGTTCACACAAAATGCAACAGGGTACCAACCCCCAAGGCTAAATTACATGTTTATTCAGACGCTCATAACTATATTTAGCAGGATCGTCCCCATCACATCCATGGCGGAGGTGTGGAATCGAGATACTGGAGAACTATCAGCAGAACAAGCTGCTTTGGCACTACTTGACAGGAACATCGTCCAGCAACTGTGCCCCAACTTTCCAATCTGTGATGTGTCGAAGGACGAAGGTGTGTGGCCCTAAACTCCCCAAAAGGTACACACGTCTTTAAGCCAGGCCGCCACTGTCGGCGCTGGGCTCGGGGACAATTTTTATTGGGGGATGGTAATGACCTTCCAACTATCCAACTAGAGTGCAATATTATTAAGGTTTGCTATTTGAATAGGAATACGTTTGCCGGGTTCGTCTCAAGAGTTATTTAAAAGATAAACACCTCTACAAAAATAAACTTTAATGCAAGTAATAAAAGAATCAAGGGCACAGATAGATATGGAAATCTAAATAAAAATTAAGAAAACTAGGTCCGGGCAAAATATATAAGTGATCCATTAAGTTGGATTGGAGGAAAGACTTAGCAAGTCTATTGGCGTTACACAAAAGGGGGGAATTCTTCTTAGGACTGGGAACGGAGAGGTGGGACTTACGAGGAAAGGACTCCTGGCTTACTCTGATTGATGAACTGGGGAGGTGGAAGACCAATCGCCAGGTCTTCCTCGATGCGTTCCCGATGCAAAGGCGTCCAGAGAGACTCCGAAGGGAGTTGAGATTACCTCGGCTCCAGGGAGAAGTAATCACAAATCGAGATTCGTCTGCGGGACTGCAGGAAGTCTCAACCAATGTAGTGAGACTAGTGAGGTGAGAGATACCCAGGAGAATCTTCCGGGCGTAAACGGGGTTTCTGTATTCTTCCTCTGACCAGGGCTGATTACACGTAGACGATCTGATGACGAGATCACAAGGGCGGGGGGACCACTTCACGGGGGAAAGATACTCGGATCTGGACGGCAAGAAGCTCGGGCTCTCTCTATCTGCTGAGGATTTGCAGACATCACCTTCGATAGGAGACACAGCCATGGCCATCAGAAAGCTGTGCGCAGCAAGGTGTCCCAAGGGATATTAAACGCGGCTTAAGCAAACATGGACCTTGATAATTTCGGAGCATCAAAGAGGCGAAAGGGAAATAAGCGAGATTCCTTCTACCACAAAAGGGGGGAGATGGACACGGCTGATGAGTCACAGAGCGGGACGGCGTTATCAAAATGATGGCAAGCTGGTAATAAAACACCCTAAATTGACTACAGCTGCGCTGATCTGTCTCGACCAGGGAAATTCTGTGTGATAACGGTGCATTAAGTTTCATCCTCCCACAATGAGCATCACGAAAAAGACAGCCACAACGCCGGACATATCTCTGGATCACCCTCTGCAATTACCGCCCCACACAAGTAAAGTTTAAATAAAGCAGACCTGGTAGAGTATGAGCAGAATTCTACAAAACTTTGCTCATACTTTACCTAGTTCTGCTACAACTTATAAGGGGACAATTGGTTGAAGCAGACGAGAGGTCGAATCCCAAAGCCGCGTGCCAAACTATTTTAACATACAAATCAACCGAATACTTGAATTTACACCGTAAAACGAATAAAAGATATCAAGTAATCATTGTAGGGGGACCGAACGCCCCATAAAACAACATATTGTACCAGATAATCAAAGAAGAATTAAACCAACTAATTTTTGAATGACAACAAGAAAAATGGAATGAATCAATCGAACACTTAGGTTGCGACGCACCACCGAGAGAATTTGGGACAAAACAAGAGATTAAAAGAAATGTCAGCGAAGAAGAAAATTGAGAGAACATTGGTAAAACATATTCAAAATCAGCGACGATGAAAATGAAGACTCTAATATAGAGCTCGAACAGCAGATAATAGACTATCTCAATAATAACATTTAAAGGATGCACCAGAACCACCTAGTGAAATGCGGATGAAAATGAGGATATAATAATGTTTGGAAGCATTCCAAAGCACACGTCATTCCTTCCGAAAATAGCACCAAGACATATCAGGAGTAACGATGGTTAACTATAACAAAGCACTGCGGTGGAGTTTGGGAGAAATGATGAATGTGCTTAATGTCCTCGACGAATTTAAAACATTAAAATTGAGCATCATAACTAAACCGGTGGAGCCACCGAAGAGAAAAGAGAGTTAGCGACCTATTTCTCCCTTGGAATTTGGAGGAAAACTCTTTGAAAAGATCCATGATAGAGGAGTCGTCGAACTCTTTGAGGAGAATGCGTTAAACAAACAACAGGAGGAAATGGCAATCAGCGTCATCCCTGAAAAGATTACGCTAGAGATGAAAATGCGGAGCTATGTAGTATACATCGTTTATAGGGACATATCAATAGCGTTTGACAAAGTAAGTCAGTGTTACAAATGAGTTACAAACAAATCTTGCAACACGTGACGTAGATATATATATATACACGCTTCAACAATGCAACTTTATTTACACTGGGAATAATTTCATCGACTTGGCCCTAGAAGGATGCCTCTGAACAGAGTTCCTAAGGATGCCCGTTTGGTGTTCGCTAAAGAGCATGTGGGAGCTAGTCAAGCTAAATTAAATAAAATACTAAGGTCAGATTAAACAAAAATCGAGCTGTACGGTTGTGAAGACGAACGTTACGTTTGGCGGAGATCTGGCAAAGCCCTCATAGAAAACAACCTTGTCCCCATTGTGCCTACTCTGGAACATGGAGGAGATTCAATTATTTTAGGGGGATGCTTCGCTGCTACTGGCACTGGCGCATTAAAATTGACATATAAGTCAACAAGACAACGATCACAAACATGCCAGGAAATCTATTCAGGAATCCCTAGCACAACACCATTACTGTACTTAAATGGCCTTCTCAAAGCCCAGATTTGAACCCCATCAAACATCTGTAGAAGGAGCTGAAGAAGCCTACCACAAGATAGGCCCTCACAGTAATGTTGAATTTGAAAAGTTTGCTTCAGAAGAATGGAATAAAATCCTTCCCGAAAAGTACACGAATCTGTTACATTTATATATGAAAAGCCTTACGGCTATTATTGAGTCTAATTGGGGGAGGGTCATAACAAATATTAATTAAATGTTGCCATTATTAATGATCTTCCTGTTTTTCTATAACTAAATCATTGTTATATCCGCTTTTATTCTACCGTCTTTATTAATATGCAGGTCGCAATGAAGTAGGAAGCTTATGTAATACCTATGAATTATGCAAAGGAATTTTAAACCTGAATTTTTTTATAAATATGAATCATAAAGTTGTTGCCTATATTTTTTATTCACGGATCTGTATTTTATTCGGCTTGTGTTTTCGCTATTAAAGTTGTGTGAAGCAACACATGATCCTTGATATTAATCGAAGCAAATATTATGGCGGCCACACCGGTTCTTTTATTATCGAATTTCCGCTTCTATAAATCACCCTTGTGACCGAAAGGAAAGTTAAGAGATCACTCGCTCTTCGTCTGTCCTGCGAATGGAGCCAAGCTTTGGTCTCAAGTCACGTTCGGAGGCCAAGTTAAAGCCAACGTAAACTTTCGAACAAATTTACTCGCTGGAAACAGAGGCAAATCGACTTTGAGTAAGCATCATTGTTCGAGGAAAAATGAAAAGGTGATTTTATTTGATTTGATGAAGAATTTAAATTGGAATTAACCACATTTATTATAACCAACTTTAAAGTCAGAAGTTAAAATAATGTAAGAGTGGAATATACAGAAAAAAATCCAAAGGTGTAACTATATGCAATTTCTACGGGAAACTTCTAGTGAGTAGACATGAAAAAGTAAAACAGGAAGACGGCCGGATAAAATTGTGCTCCGATATCGCTGCGAATGACAGCACTTCACGAGCAGAATTCCTCTCCCAACGAGTTTAATGGAATTTATCAGTTATTAGTGAATGCAGGGTTTAGCTTAATTTATTTTTCCTGATAAGTATCCGTTTCTGATAGTTAGAATAAAACTCAAAACAGAGAAAGGTGAAAAAGAGAGCTAATAATAACAAAAACCTACTATGCTTTAGAGAGCGAAGCTCTTTTTGCCCTCCCACGTCAAAAAAAGCGCACGTGAATATTTCCCAAAACAAGAAAATAGAATTGAGACAAAAGGCTCAAGGATACACACATAAAGGGCACATTTAATTCTACCGAGGATTTCCTTTGACAGGACAGCATTCTGAAAATATCCATTCAAATGGTGACACAAACAAACAAAAAATCATAATCCACTTTTCAACACGTCTTATGTGTTCAAATTTAAAAGAATCACTTCCCTTTTATAGATTTCGTAAAAGGAATCAAACTTTAATTCTTTTCACGAGGAGATGGCCCGTTTTTACGAGGCCTTTGGTAGTTTCTTCATAATTGGAGATGGTATCAATGTCCAATCCTGTCGGTTCGCCCAACGCTCAGGAGAAATGACGCCTCTCCACTATTATCTTTACGACCCTCTCATTCAAACGAAATGGATGGAATAAGCTACATTAGAACTCTCCTTCAAATATAGGACTATTTTATGGACAATTGTAGGTTGAATGGTACTCACTGTGTGAGTATTATCTTAGAGCGAGATGGATAAAATTTGAAAGGTTTTCCTCGTTTAATGGAAAATAATTGCTGTAAATTGGTTGTTCTCAAACATGCGCTGAAGGAGGAGAGATACCTTAAGTCAATTTGTGCTGGTATGTGTGGGAAATAAAGTAGAGTGCTAATATTCAGTAAAAACTAAAGCGATTATTCATTAGTTTTACTTGTTGCACAATGTTTCCTTTTGGATTATGAGGGTGTTATTTACACTTAACATTAAAAAGTAGAGTTTATATATATATATATATATATATATATATATATATATATATATTCTGAGTCTCCTGATAAGGAGGACAAGATTGGTGGTTTTGTGCTAGTGAGAGTTCGATATAATATTGGAACAGGCATTTGTGTAAAGCCTCCACAAGCCTTTGGCATTTACAGGTGACCAATTTAGTTCTCGCACTTATCACCGAGTATCTTTTATATTTTTGTTATCTTTCCTGGCATTTTATTATTTCTAGACGAACGGACAACTTGATTACAAGTATATTTTACATTTTGAATAATTAAAACGAGCTGATTACTCCCTAATTCTTTTGTTAATGTAGCGTGATGCACGTTAATTTCTCTTGTCAGTTATTTTGTCTCTTAACGATGCTTCCTCCAAATGTACAGATTTTCTAGAACGATAGCCAAAGGGCATGCTGAAAAGTAGCCTTCCTAAATCATTTTAAGCCACAGGTTGTAGAAGGCCATTGCTCAAGTTTAATACAAACATGAACCTAAAGGAAGAAAATAATTTTGCAACATCCTGACTCCAGAACTAAGAAGGAAAGACCATGACACCAAACACCAATTAAAAAAATCTCATCATTGAGTTTAGTACTTCTCTGGAAGCCACTTTCAGATTGTGAGGAAAGTAAGGTGTGATTGGGCGTTTCCTCTGACTCTTTCTGGTGGAAGCAGCTGATTGTTTCTCTAACGTCTTCGGTCAAGATGATGGCTTCAATTTCCACGTTGCTGTTCCTTTTTTTTCCGACCCATGTATGTGGGTGTGTTCTATCGACTATTTGATTGAATTCTTCTATAAAAGAGGCAAATAGTACACGAGGGAGATAGTGACTCCAATGGAAGAGGCAAATAGTACACGAGGGAGATAGTGACTCCAATGGAAGAGGCAAATAGTACACGGGGGATAATTCTGACTACAATGAAAAGGGCAAATTGTAAACAAGTGATACTGCTGACTCCAATGAAGGATGCTGACTGGATATTTTTTCGGTTTAGTCAACGGTATTCCGCGGAACTCTTTGGATTATTACCCTCCAAAAGTGTCTCTATGAAATTTCCACGACTTACATTTATCCAGCAAGGGAGCCTTGGATGCAGCATGGGCAAACAATTTGCAGCTAACATCCGAAAAATTGCGTGCCACCTACGCCGTAACCCCTGCAGATGGATCTGCGGGTATAGATACGAGGGGCGGTCAATAGGTTTGGCGAATCGGTAGGGCAAAACAGAAGAAGGGGGGTGGCTGTTTGTGGGGGTGTTAGGACAAGTTAGGTCAATTCAGGACCTGCAGCCGCACGCTCCTGCCTCGTCTATTTAAGAAGCAGTGGCTGATCGCAGATCGTCAGTCACAAAATTTTCAAATATGGAGAAGGTTGAGCACCGCGCACTGATCAAATTTTTGACCATGGAAGGTAAGTATGCAAAAGAGATCCATGAACGCATGGTTGCAGTGTACACCAACACCGCCCCTTCCTATACAACCATTGCTCGCTGGAATAGGGAGTTCCGCCATGGTCGTGAGTCCCTTAAAGATGACCCCCGTCCAGGATGCCTGTCAGACGTGTCCAACGAGGACAATGTGGCCCGTGTGGAGAGGATGATCCTCGAAAGTCGACGGGTGAAGGTCGAAGAAATCGAGCAAGAACTTGGAATATCACATGGAAGTGTTATGAACATCATCCACGACAGTTTGGCCATGACCAAGGTCTCTGCCCGTTGGTTCCCTAGAAACCTGACGCCCCTTGATCGACTTCAACGTCGTCAAAGTCCACAAGGCCAGAGTTGCACAAGCTGCCCTGCGCGAGTGCGGAATATAGGAGCTCAACCATCCACCCTACAGTCCAGATCTTGCCCCTAGCGACTACTTTTTATTCCGCCAGCTCAAGGCTGCACTGCGTGGACGCCGGTTTGGGCACGATGTAGATGTCCAGCTCGCCGTCTAGCAGGGGATTGATCAGCATTCGGGAGATTCCTGGTTGGCGGGAATTCGAAGCCTCAGGGACAAATGGCGCAAGTGTATTCAAGTCGAGGGTAGTTATATTGAAAAATAATAAAACAGTTTTCCTCATATTTCGTTTCCTTATATCCAAATTTCAAAACTTATTGACCGCCCCTCGTATGTCTTCTACACATTTTCACATCCTTCATCTTCACCACTTTGTTTGCATCTCTCTCCTTCAAAACTTTCAGGACAGATGCCCTCCTTGATTTTCGCTTCTTAGTTTAAAGTAATAAAATACCTGAATGTAATAAAAAACTTAGGACCAACAGGGGAATCTCCACTGGAATGTATTTGAACAGGAGATCCTAATGAAAGTGGTAAAGTTAAGAGAATCAAAAATGAGGTGAATAATTGTATAAATTCGGGGTGGGATATCGAACTTTGTCGAGGACACGATAGTGGTTATTTCAAGAATTTAAGATGGCCAATAGAATCCGGTTTAGAAATATAGACAGTGTTAGAAATTAGATCCAAATATCACGAATTCATGCTCAGCATGAAGCTCGGTTTGTCTACTTCCAAATGTCTACTTTTATATGGTTACTTCCATATGTCTACTTCCAAATTACTACCTCTATAATGTGTACTTCCAAATGGCTACATCTATGTGTCTACTTCCATATTTCTATTTCTAAATATCTAATCCTCGTATGAAATTTCCCGTTCTTGAATGTTTCATCTCCTCAGGTCCCTAAACCTTCCTCGGGGCTGATGGATTACGCCCTGAGTCTGCAGCCCGATTACCACCGGGCCATTCTTGACATGATCGGATTCTACAAATGGGACCACATCATTTACATCTACGACTCCCATGACGGTAAGTAGAAGAGTTCGGAGATTCGAGGCCCTGGCCTTCAATTAGGTCATGGTAGAATGGGTCCAATTTCTGTAAGCCTCGTTGAATGGCGTTTCCAATCAAACTGAGCAGAAGAAGCTTTTCTTTGAGTCCCCAAGTTGGATTGACGCTTGCAAATAAATGCTTTCTCGCTCCCCGAGATTCAATCAATACTGGTTTGATGGAGTCCTCAATAATGTCATATGAAAACCAAATATATTAAAAGTACATCTTCAGGTCTTGAATGTTTCATCTCCTCCGGTGGGGGTTGTTACGTATGAACAGAAGAATATTTGGGACTAATCTTTAAGAGGCTTCTAAATAATGAGTTAAAATATAGTATGAGTATATCCACTTTAAGCGATATAGGTATGGAGCTTGAAGCTAAATAAAGAGGTTTAACTTATTATTTCCTCCTATATCAGTTTTACTATAATGATTTCTATTGACCAGACAAACTGGACTTCTCAAATATCTTCTTTTATCGGTCAAATGATATACCATAAATATAATATTTTTAAATCCACCAACATTTAGTCTCTTTTGCATGTTGCGAAAGCAGTTTTGCGCTTCATTAAATGGCTAATGATTACGTAATATTGCATAAAGTCAGAGACTTTCAATCAATAATTATTACGTTAATGGAACCGATTGTGGATAAAAACGTGAGTTTCAATAATTATATAAAAGGAAATTGATATTAAATTCGCAGATTTTCCATTTTTATTTAAGAAAGATTAAAATGTAATAGCAATTTATTCATTTAAACGCCAATGCCTTTCGTTCTTGTCGTCTAATGAGCTGTTGGTTTCCTCTCCTCGCATAAGGAGGCGGAGTTGTGGACTAACGAGGAATAGAGTCCCACTCACAAGTGGATTGAAGTTCAGACTTTCGAGGGTTTGTGCAGTTTGTTCGTGTATGGACCCCTAGGTTGGAAAGAATTCCTCACGGCTTAACCACTCAGGGTGGGTAAGGTTTTATTTGCAGTGGTCGTTATTCCTGTAGCATTACAAGGCACTACAAGGATGAAATATAATCTAAAAGGTCTTACGCCCTACTGATTATCTATTTCAAACACCTCTTTTACAAATTTTAATAATAGAAATGGTGTAAGTGTGTCTAACCTCCTTTTAAATAGATTAACACGAGGGCTTTTCACGACATTTGATTTCACGCGTTGACGATCTTATTCGTTAAGTAATTGGCTTCTGCACCGCTGGAGAATCCCTTGGGATGTTACTCCTAGCGAGTAGGAAATTGAAAATAGAAAACAACTTCCTATAATCTAGATTATTGGTCCGATTAAACTTTTGAACATTGATTACTTTCCACCACACTTTTCCTGTCTCCAATGGGAATAAGTTGAGCTTTGTGAGCCTCGTTTTATGATTGTTGTGGCGTGTACACTGATAGTAACCCTCTGTCACCTGTCCGATAACCAACTTTCTTACCGCTCTGCGACCTTTCCTCTAATTCCCAAGGCACATCCTGCCTAATTGCTAGTATTTGGTTATTCGGCCTAGCCTGAATATTTCCGCTATCTACACGTCTGTCCTGACGGAAGGAGGCTAATGCTGTGCACAATAATCAAAATGTGGCCTCACAAGTGAATTATATGAGGAAAGGACCAAACCTCGATTTTGAAATTGAAACTGTCGCGTGATGTATGGAAGCCAGGGATATTTTTTCTTACCTTTACACATCGTTTCGAGAATTTTAAGTCTCTCCGCAGTCGCCCTTGGTTGAGTCACTTTTTCCAGCGCTAGTCCTACCCTTTGCTTTCCAAGGGGACTGACAAGAAGGCAGGCAGGAAGCCTATAATTGATTCCTTCCGGTGGGAGCGGCTCGATAGGCCCAACCTGTTTAGAGAGGCATGGGACGACGAGACTCCTCGGCCCTGATATTCTCGCACGCATATCAGGATTACAGAGGGTCACTATACGTGCCTCACTCTCTTCCCCGACGGATGCTGGTTCGCCGGCCCCGCTTCTTCCAAGCAATGCCACGCTTATCTCTTTGAGAAGGAAATCCTAACCGCTCGGGCCAAGGATCTTCTCTAATTTTGCGAGGCTAAGGCTTTGGTCCTGTCGGGCATGGCGGTGCCTGGGACGTACTATGCCTCAATGTTAAAAAAGACACCCTCTGCTCCCAGCCCATCCAGGCCTACAAGCACGGTCGTTTCCGCGCCCATTCAGAACACTTTTGCGGGTTCTACCCATGCCAGGCGTTCCCCTGGTAAAGCTTGTGGAGCAAAGGGTTCACACTCAGGCCCAGCTAAAACCAGGGCTCTCCTTCCTCCCTCCAGCGTGACCGTTTCCCTTAAAGAAAAAAGGCCGTGACCCTCCATCAAGTCGTTAGACTCACAGGAGGCAACACCCCTGAAGTTGGTAGTGAAACCATCTTCCGGAGCTCCTAAAGCTACCCCCCGAAAGGAGGAAAGCACTAAAGGGTCTTCGACTACTTCGCCCACATCGAGTAGTAGGCTGGGTAGCTCGGAGACGGTGGAAGAGGGATCACCGCCTCCAAAGACATCCCTCCTGCCTAAGGTTTAAAGCCGGAGGGAGAAAAAGAAACGGCCGAGGCCCTTTCTCAAGCTCGAAAATCTGAACGGTAGGAATCATTTTTGGGTAGACTACTCGATTAATCCCAGGGGGTAAAGTCCTTACCGATCTGCTCGACGGGCTGAAGATATGTGTCCTAAGTGTGGATTAGTTTACGCATCACTGCCATAGATACGCGGCATTTTCTTGCCTCGATCTATCTTTGTGCTCACTTGATGCACAGCTTGATGTTGGGGAGGGGGGCGATGAGCTCAATGGTAGTGATCACTTTCCCATTCAAATATCATTTTCTGGGCGGGTGCCCCCTGAGAGCCCTCCCTGGTGGTGCTTGGCGCGGGCGCGGTGGTCCAGATTTCAGGAAATGATGACTTATCTAGGTCAGTTGAGGAGCTTAGGTCGGTAGATGAGGCCGGTGAGTTCTACGGAAACTCTTCGCCTCGGGCCTTACTACTATTCTTAGAACGTCTGGCCGTTTTCCACGCCAACCCCTCCGAGCAGGTCAGCCGAGTGTCAGGTGGCCCTCAAACAAAAGCGTTTGGGCTACCTGCGCTATAAGCACCGCTCGAACGATTTCACTCCCTGTGAATTTCGTCGAACTAGGCTAGGCTCCGGTATATTTCGGAGCACGCCCGCCGCTCTTCTTAGCGTGTATACATGTCTTCGCTTAACGGGAAAAACCGTCTAGTAGAGGTATGGAAGCGAGACAAATGGATTCGGGGCAAGTTCTTAAAAGATTCTCCTTCCGTTCGCCAGGAGAATATGAGCGCAATCGCAGACTCTGCGTCCGTGGTGGAATCCTTCGCGACAGCTTTCTCCGTATTCTCTAGCCAGGATACTGCTCAGCCAGAATTCAATGGGCGTCGTGATGTCGCGAAAGGTCGCCGGCTAGACTTTAACTCCTGGGGCAGAGAACCCTTCAACGACAGGTTTACTTCGAGTGAGTCGCGTTCCGCTCCTTGTTCGTGCATCTCGGGACCACCCCTGGTCCAGACAATGTCAGATACGCCATGCTTCGACACCTGGGTGAGCACAGCATGGCCGTTCTTTTATATTTGTTCAACAGGATGTGGGGATCTGGGTAGAGGGTATCCCCCTAGATTCCTGGCAAATCGCTATTGTGCTCGTTTTTCGCAAACTGACAGGTTTTCGCCTTTCCACCTAACGTTCTGCTTGCTCTAGTTGATGGAGAAATTGTAAATGTTAGGAGAGTTTTTTTTTCTGAACAACGGAAGCTATCTGTCTTCTGCACAGTGTGGCCCCCGTAAGTTCCTCTTCATTTCAGATCCTGTGCCCTAACTGGAAAATGGCGTCTGCGAGGCCTTCCTTCGTAGACAGCACTACGCCACGCTGTTTTTCGATCTGGAGAAGCCTAAAGATACCGCATAGCGATACGGTATCATGAAGACTCCCCACACGATAGGGGCGAGGGGGCGCCTCCCAATCTTTATATCTGAATTTTTGTGAGATAGTCGATTTCACGTACGGGTTGAGGATGCCGTCCCTGGCCCAATGGAGCAGGAAGAGGGTGTCCCGCAGGGAAGTTCCGTCAATGTCACACATTTTTCCCTGGTTATCAACAGTATCACCTCAGTGGTGCCAGAAGATGTTCTCGCTACGCTCTACGAAGTCGACCTTTCGATTAATTTTGGCGCGGCCCAGATTACAACTCTGGAGCGTCGACATAAACAGGCATTGAATCACGTCCCTAGCTATGCCCTAGCAGGCTTTGGTTTTCCTTGGCCAAGACTAAGCTGTGCATTTACTCCGCCATCCACAACTCTACCCTGACCCTAACTTCTTTCGAAATGGGGTGCGCCTGGAAGTGGTTGAATAGCAGTCATTCCTTGGTGTTGTATTTGACTGATGCCTCACCTGGGTGGCTCATATTCGCAGCCTTAGGGTCTCCTGTACCCGGGCTATCGATATTCTTCGTTCCGTGACGTTTAGCGCCTAGATTGCTGATGGGGAAACTGCCTTGCATTTTTATCGATCCTTTGTTCGTTCGAAGCTCGACTACGGATGCGAGTTTTATGCATCCGCAGCCGACAATGTATTGCGAAAGGTTGAATCAATCCACCCCACCGACCTTCACCTGGCGACCAGTGCCTTCCGCATTCCTCCATTGAGAGCCTACTTGTCGATACTGGGGAGATGCTACTTGCTCTACGCCGTGCACAATGCATTATTCGCCTGTACGCCTGAACCTGGCTCCTCCCTCAGTCGCCACCAGCTCTCACTGCATCCGCAGCTGATGTCGACAGTGCCTATGCCGCCGAGTGACTCCATTCATATTCTAAGCCCTCTCGCTTTGGGGCTAGAAAACTCCTTCGAGAGCTAGGTATAACTTTGGGGCCTGTAGCGCCCCTGGTTCTGACCAGGACGCCACTCTGGAGGATACCACCTTTGACTATTATTCGCCACGCCTCTGCTCCCAAAGCGCCAAGAGTATTGCATTCAGCCTTTTGGATCACACTTCGTGTCACGCTGGATCCGTGCCAGTGTATATGGATGGCTGCAAGTCCCAAGAGGGGTTCGGGATTCCCTTCTGTTTCAAGTCAGCGGGGCTCTGCGTCTGTCTTCACGGCCGAGCTGGTTGCAATACACCGCTTGGTATGAGAGATAACGCGACGTGCCTGGTTTGGAGACCGGATTGTGATCTATCTCGAGTCAGAAAGCGCCGTGAGTGCTCTCGGGGCATCGTAATCTCGGCATCCTGTGGTTCGGGATATCCTTGACATCACGGTTTTGGCGAGCCGGGCAGATGTCGAGATTATCTTCTGCTGGGTTCCTGGATATGTAGGAATTGCGGGGAATGAGGGTGCCAAAGAGCCCGCGAGGACTCGGTTTCCGGACCACCGTATCTCTCTTCCTCACACCGATTACATGGCCGGAATATGGGAAGCTCTTCGGACTGCTTGGCAAAGAAGATGGGAGACGGTGAAGGGGAACTTAAACTTACGTGTTATTGTGCCGCGACTGTTCCCATGGATCTACCCCCCTTCCCCGATGCCGCAACGGCTTCAGGTTGCTTTCTGTCGTCTCCAATTTGGAAATACTCGCGGGACGCACCGCCATTTGAAGGAGCACTCGCCTGCGCCTTGCTGTGAAGACTGCGTTGTCCTCCAGACTATTAGGCACATTCTTGTTCAATGTCCCAGTCTGGGCGATCTTTGCGCACGTTACCTGTCTAGGTACTGGGACGAGCGGGGTCGCTACCGCATGTCCCTTGTACTCGAGACGCGTTCGTGCACCCTGACTTGTGGACTATACGACTTTTTGGAGGATGCTTGCCTCCTCCACTTTATTTGCCTGTTTGTTGTGTGTCGCATCTTTGCCCAATGGGGGTAGGCGTAACTACCCGTGACGCCGGAGCTTACTTCTTTCTTGCCTTTCCTTTTTTTGTAATTTCTTTAGCCTAATAATATGCTGGGTCGAGTCCGGCGACTTATGCCCAATTAGGCAGTCGCTCAATGAGCTCCTAAAAAAAGAAAACCAATCTTGGCTCATTCCGATCCATTAACTACTTATCTTTCTTTTCGGTTTGTAGGCAAATCTTCCATCCATTTTGCTACTTTTATTGGAATTCCAATCGCTTTTACCATTTGTATCAATCTTTTATACCGAACCTTGTAGAAGACTTTTTAAATTCCAGGTTCCTATTTTTCAAGAGAGCGGTCAGCCATTATCTGGGTTTCTAAATCCATACTGTGAATCATTTTCCAATTTTGTTTCATAAGGTGGTACTCGTAGGTAGACTAATTTCTCGGCATTTCTTCGACTCAAGCAGCTTCCTTACAACAGAGGTCAAACTAATCAGTCTAATTATCTAGATTTTCCTTCTCATTCTCTCCTAGATATGCAACTCCCTTCTCCCCATCGAGTCGAAATCCCGTTTACTCTTACGTGAGAATTAGTTAGAAATGGATCAAGAAATCTCATGTTTAGGTTAATTTTTCATTTAAAAGCTCTTGACGTAGATTTGTCTTGTACTCCAAGATCAACTGCCGACGTTGCAGAACGGGGCCAGGATCGAGAGAGATGAGCGCTCCTCGCGGCCAAGTAGAAAGGAGCTCCGGCACCAATGACCTCGGCAGAATTGCCCTTTCTTACCAATCTATGAATTCGCCCCACACAAAAGTGGAGTCCCCCTTTGCCACGCCTATACACGATAACACAGACCCTCGACTCCTTATTACTGAAAATAGTCTCGACTATTTTGCTAATTGCTTTCCGCACATTTTCAATTTCCCTCAATTTTTCACTTTACTCATAATCGATATACAAAGATGTAAAAAAGGAATAAACAAAAGAGAAGATGACATACAACGAAAGAAAATGAGATATGTAAGATTAAAAAAAATAATATTAACTAAAAATATACACAAGTTATTGCATCACACAGAAGCAAACAAGAATTGTTTAGATGAAAGGCAACAAGTTTGGTCCATTTATTTTTTCTCATCGAATTCCAACCCGAGAATTGGATTTGGAAACCTTTTTTATCCAATCAGTGGCGGCGGAAAGATGACCTGAGGCGCTGGGACGCGATTTCGAAACTCGACGGGTTGATGGCAATTTGGAATGAAATTGCATGGAGTTAATTGGCTCTTAGCTGGGCCGGGGTGGGCAGGTGCGGTTGTAGGCATTGGTACTGAGTTTTTGTAACGCGGCGTCTGATGAATTCTAAACCATTTACAAATTGGGGACTTTTTCTCATCTTTTCTATTTCTATGCAAGTTTGTTTTCAGTTTCCATTTGTTTTGTTTTGCGTTTTTTTAACTGTTTTATTTACTTTCCAAGAGAAAGGTATAGTAAAGGAAAACCTTCAGGACAAAATTTATGCAAAGTAAAACTTGTCATTATGTTTAGAAAGGATTTCCTTTTGATTAGGTTGTAAACTTCCCTCCAGATTACACCTGGAACATAAGTTGAGGGTGGAGTGTCTGAAAGAGGAATAATTATTTATTTGGGAATAATCCCTGCTCCTGTCAACAGAATAATTGTCTCATTTAAAGATCAAAACAATACATCAATTGATTCTTTATCTGATCAATTGGAGTGTTTTAACGTAGTGTCAAAAGCTCTACCAAGACAAACTCGTTTAAAAGGTGCAAAAGTATTAGGAAACTCTTGTTAATCAAAGAATGAGGGGAAACTCTTCACTACATAATAAGCAACCCTTATTTTATCAAAAAAAAACCACGGAGTTGAATAGAATTAGTCTAAACGTATTATTATTATCTGGAATTTTCTTAAAGGGTCTGCGAAACAAAATTCCCATTTCGTTTTTCATAATCATTCAGGTCACTTGATTACACGTAATTAACGACCTTGAGATTCCTCAATCAGTTTATGCTTAACTAAGGGATCCATATTAGATTTTACTATTACAGTTTCTGAGGTTTTGAGTGCCCCAATTTTATCTCTAGTCTTAGTCCTGTATAATTGAAAGAAACGCTTGGGAACTTTTTAGCTTTACTTAGCCTTATATGCTACGAGGGGTGGTCAATAAGTTTTGCGAATCGGTAGAGCAAAACAGAGGAAGGGGGATGGCTGTCTATGGGAGTGTTAGGAAAAGTTAGGACAAGTGTGGACCTGCAGCCGCACGCTCCTGCCTCGTCTATTTAAGAAGCAGTAGCTGATCACAGATCGTCAGTCACAAAATTTTCAACAATGGAGAAGGTTGAGCACCGCTTAGTGATCAAACTTTTGACCAAGGAAGAGCAAGAATGCAAAAGAGATCCATGAACGCATGGTTGCAGTGTACATCGACACCGCCCCTTCATATGCAACCATTGCTCGCTGGAATAGGAAGTTTCGCCATGGTCGTGAGTCCCTTGAAGATTACCCCCGTCCAGGACGCCCGTCAGACGAGACCAACGAGGACAATGTTACCCGTGTGGTGAGGATGACTCTTGAAAATCAACAGGTAAAGGGCGAAGAAATCGAACGAGAACTTGGAATATTACGTGGAAGTGTTATGAACATCATCCACGATAATTTGGCCATGACCAAGGTCTCTGCCCGTTGGGTCCCTAGAAACCTGACACCCCATGATCGACTTTAACGTCGTCAAAGCTCAGAGAAGCTGCTGCTCCTGTACAACCAAGACCCGGCGGGATTTGAGTCACGCATAGTGACAGGTGATGAAACGTGGGTCCATCACTGGGATCCCGAGACCAAGCTCTAAAGCATGGCCAGGAAGTACAGGGGCTCTCCGACTCCCATCAAGTTCCGGACCCAACCCTCAGCCGGAAAGATCATGGCCACCATCTTCTGGGATTCTAAAGGAGTGTTGATGGTGGAATATTAGCCTCGTGGAAGGACCATCACAGGCCAATATTACCCCGAGGAACTGGCTGGGTTGAAGAAGTGCATCCATCAGAAGCGGTGCGGCAAGTTGACACTCGGTGTCCTACTCCTTCACGACAATGCCCCTGTCCACAAGGCCCTAGCTGCGCAAGCTGCCCTGCGCGAGTGCGGATTCGAGAAGCTCAACCATTCCCCCTACAGTCCAGATCTGGCCCCTAGCGACTACTGCGTGGACGCCGGTTTGGAGACGATGAAGATTTCCAGCTCGCCGTCCAAGAGTGGATTGAACAGCAGTCGGGAGATTTCTGGTTGTTGGCAATTTGAAGCCTCAGGGACAAGTGGCGCAAGTGCATTGAAGTCGAGGGTAATTATATTGAAAAATATTAAAACAGTTTTCCTCATATTTCGTTTCCTTATATCCGAATTGCAAAACTTATTGACCGCCCCTCGTACTTTAATTTCATAATATCATTTTGCTGACCTTATTAAGTTTTAGGGGATGAAGGAAATTCTCAAGATTGCATTCACTAGTGAGAACGTTGCATGGACGGATGACTAATGGAGACAATGCCACTTCAGTCACGAATCTAAGTTCAATTTGTTCAGATTTTCGATGGAATTCAGATCAGAAGATTGACTTTACCATTCCAAAACATTAACTTTCCAGATAGGAAGCCAATTCTTACTTTGTTTTTTTTTTGTAGAGATAAGACGACTCCAAAAATATTTGCGATTCCGATTCCGAGTCCGATTTCGGTTATAAGTTACGATTCCGATTCCGATGCCGAGGCCGATTCCAATTTCTTCACAAAATGGAATATTGATACTTCAATAATAATTAATAAAGTTAGTTGTTATATAAGCTAAATAGAATATAGTAAACAAATAAATGCAAGATGATCATTGTGCCTAAGTTTATCAAGTATCTGCTAACAACTAATCTTCTGATATAGAACCTTATGCTGGAAGTTAGGTATCGTCAGTCGTCACAACCAAGTAAATTTAGATTTTTGATAGCGAATAATGCACAGTTGATGTGGAAATTGTAAGTCAAATCAGACTAATTCGATAATATCAACTAATAACGACTAATGTATTAAATACTATTAATATTCATCTATTATGATAGTGTTACTCAACATTTAACAGGCTGGGAGTAGGAAGCGCGCATGCAGCATAAGTTACCTCTATGGTGGTTGTTAGGCAACTGACCAACAGGGCTGCCCTCTGCTGAAATAATTTTAGCAATAGTACCAAAACTTACTCTGAAAAGTAACAAAATTGGTAAAATCAGACCTAATCTAATTAAAACATAAAACAAAAGTAAAATGGTATCAAGAAGTGTTTCTTTGCAGCAAAAAGGTACCAAATTTGTACAAATCATGGTATAAGAAGTGTTTCTTTACGGCAAAAAGGTACCAAATTTGTACAAACATGCCAACTTTGGCAGCGCTGCTGAACAAAGCTCTAACATCTTAGAATTGCATCAGCTGTTCTAAATGAGGCCTAATCAGGCCTTAATTTCATGCATATAAACAATTAAACATAAAATACTTTTCTTATACACTCAGATCTTAAATATTAATTGATATTAAATAGTGATGCATTCTTGTCAATTAATCTAAATCTATTAGTAAATAACTTATTAATGTTATAATTTCACTGAATAATAAGATAGATGAGTAGATACATAACTTGATTGATACCAACGCGAAATAAACAATGTTTAAAATTTTGATTCAGCTATTTGAAAAGTAGGAAAGGAAGTTTAAAACTTAAAAAAACACTTGAAAGAGTCTGTACTGAAATTTTGAAGGAATCTGTTTTTGGAATCGGAAAACTATGATTAATTTTAGCGATTCCGTTGCCGATCTCGATGCTGATTACCCCCGAATTATCGATTCTTACGATTCCCGATTCCGATTAATCGTTCCATCTATAGTTTTTTGTGTATGTTTGGGGGTCATTGTCTGGTTGAAATGTCCATCTTGGTTTCCAAAATTACCCTGCCCTGCACATTACGCGCTCATTCTTCCTTCGATTAGGTCCTTCTTCCAACCCCTGCTAGGCAAAAAGAACCCCATACCATGAGCCACGACCGAAATTGACTGTAGGGATTTTATTCTTTGGCACATAAACTGCACACTTTTTTTTCCAGACATTGCTGAATGAATTTTGACCAGAAAGTTCAATTTGTGTTTCATCTGACCAAAGCATCTGTTCCCAGAACGTTGCCGCTATAGGTGAATGTTCATTTGCTAGGGACAAGCGAGCTATACAGTGTTTTCTTAAGGAGTGGAGTCTTTCTTGGAGTGTGAGAAAAGAGATCATAACGACGCACCGTTCTACTTGTTGTATTTTTACTACTTCAACTTCACTTATTTCCAGATTTTGTTGCAGCTCTCTAAGAGTAGTCTGAGGTTTATCACTGACTGTTCTCGCGAGTCTTTGAGCTACACACTCCGTTAACCAGAACGATCCCAAGGATGAATTGTCTTCGCAGACCATTTCGAAAAACCTTTGGTCGTCACTCTTTTCCAATTTTCTTTTTTCTCCCTTATACATTATTCTTTCGATTCCTTTTCTCCCCCTTTAATCCCATAAGCTTCTTACTTATGAATTATGACTCAATTTTTTCGAAAATGTTTTGTTTTCATTTAATAAGATGTGACCCTCTGTCCAGGACCCCATTTTCTTTACAAATGAGCACAGGTTCAAGTGAGAAAATTCCCCCTTTTCCCCAATTCTATAACGCGCCCCAAGTAGTTTTTATTCTCAATACTTCAAATACGTAACTTGCAAACATTTTCTCTTCCCCTAACTTCATCAGTTTCCCTTCGAACTTCTCGTCAACAAACGTTTTCGAGATTCTCAAATTATGTTTGAGACCCAAGTGGATTATTTTACTATGGACCATATAAATTGTTGGCAAGCTACAATTAAATCCATCAGGGATAGATGGCATTAGGTTGAATAAGGAGTGGGTGATGTAAATATGGTTTAAGGTACGTTTGAACTTCATCCTCGAGGAGCTGACAGGATGTCTGTTGTAGACCTGAACTATCGGAAGCTAACACAACCCACTCTGTTACGCACTCAGCACAATTAGGCGGGTTTAGCTAGGGAGGACAGACAGAATAATACCAAAAAATTAAAGAGAAATAGGATGAATAAATGGCTAGTCACAACATAAAGTAGGTCGTCGAAGTTCTAGTTTCTAGCTGCTCGGGGTTACTCCTTTGAGGAATATAAAGGAACCTCTTAGGACCGGAAATACATGAACTCTTGTGACTACGTCTAGACACACCTTCGGTAATGAAAGAGCTCGGGTAAATCCCTTAGGGGTCAGTTATCTCCAAACGATCGGGTCAACCATGTGGTCAAGGGGCAAGACACTCGGTCCCCTTTTTGCCAATTCTTTGTCTAATTCTGAAAAGGGTCTATAACGTTTTTATGTTACCCCTCACTCCTTACTGACAAGGGTCCATGTGGCTAATCATGCTTACTACAACCTCCTTCATCGCTGCCTATTCTTTTTGAGGGCTTTAACCTCTTTTAAATTCCTTACACCTTTCTCTATGCTCTACATTCTTATCCCTCCTCTAAACTTAAATAGGAACACACTTCGTTCAAAAGTGTTAGAACCTAGTAAGTTCTCGCAGGAACCCTCTCCTGTTCGCCAGGAGAATGGGACCTCACTCTCGTCCCCTGCATTCGTGGCGGAGTCCTTTGCGACTCCTCCCTCCTCCGAATTCTCTCTTAGGGATCCTGCTCCGTCAGGATTCAGTTAAGGGATCCAAATCCATTCTCTTGATTCCCACAAATTTCCCTTTACATGTTTATCTTTTTAAATGCCTCTTTTATTCCACTCTACACCATTACACACATTTCAAATTAAGTTTCTACAATAACTCATGGACAGCATTGCATGTCATCTTTTTCATTTAGACATCCTGTGAAGAAGTACCCTTTTTGACCTTTTTGCTGTGGAATACCCCCCACATCAGCCTCACTTACTCACATATTACCATACTTTTGAACAAGATTATCAAAGATATCTGCCACATACAAGATAATACCTATTCATTACATTCTCTTGAATGTATTCATAAAAATACATTCATCATCATAAAAAACGATCAGTGCGGCTGGCTTTATTAAGCATGCGTGGAAGACACTTCTTTTTCACTCTAAGCAAGTGATCAAAGGCAATTCCTTTTAAAACAAGTGGCCATAGCCAATTCACTCTAAAGCAAGTGACCGAAGGCAATTCGCTCTAAAGCAAGTGACCGAAGGCAATTCATTATTAAGCAAGTGACCGAAGACAATTCACTCTAAACAAGCGACCTTGACCAATTTTTCATTAATTTTGACCGAGTCGAGGTCACCGCGATAATGAAACCGTAAAAATATATAATTTTCTCTACGAACCAGAATGGCCAATAAAAGAGATTTTAAGCCGAAGATTGAATGGAAGCAGGACTCTGCCAGGGCTAGAATTTTGTATAAAAAGTGATAAGGGGAAAGGGACGGTTCCTTACCCTATCCTTTCAAAAATATGGAATTAGAGAAGGCAAAATGAGGAGGGAAGGGGTTATATTGAGCTCGTTTGTGATTCCTTGCTGCGAACAAAGCTCAAATTCAAGAGGGAATTAAAGTTGAAGTGAAAGAGGCAGTTGCAAGGAATCTAATTTGGCAAGTTTCGGATTTCCAATAACATTCCAGAGGACAGATTTCAGTTATCGGAGCTCCTTCACCTTTGTGTATTTGTGTGCAAATTTCTAAGTGCATCTAATTCTGTTATGGCGTATGGTGCTTTAAGAATGATCATAAAACGTGTGTGTATGGTTCTGTATGCAAGTGGACTTCTGTACCTATACATATCAGCGGGAGAGTGGTAACTAATTTAATGCGCATAGAGCTTTGCCGTGTGTGTATGTGGGGGGTGGGGTATAAGGAAAGGCCTAATGCTTAAGATCAAGCTTATTTGGTGCCACTTCTCAACCTAGAAGGCCTAGAAAAGCATCATCGTTCCCCAAATGAGAAGTGATCACAATCGTCAGCAGTAACCCAGTGACCAGTGTTGGTAGAGAGATTTTCTAATTTGACCCTTATAACGATCGAAGACGAGATATGGTCGTTTTATCTGATTTTCTGGCATAATTGGTCGAGTATAGTCGTGTTTTAGTCGAGCGGTAGTCTTCGCTTTAAATCATCCTTTGACAAAACTGGATTTCGCTAAGTTTTATGGTTGTAAGACACATCCGTGGCTACCATTGCGACCATGATTGTACTTCATGTTGTTATCTGGATCGATATAAATTTCAGTCTTATGTTGAAAATAATCAACAAGTACAATAATCTTGTGTTTCGTCTTAATTTAATGACACTGGCGGCAAACACTTAAAATAAGCTTATCAAATTGGTAACAATTGGTCGGCTCTTCCGTGGGCACGGAAGAGAATTCCATCTCTAAATTGTGGATATTTTTCGGAAACGGCGCAGATAATACGAATATACCACGGCCATAAAGAACTATAATCTCGGATAATACTTCTAAGAATCCACGTCTATTATTATTAGGTTAGGGCAGCAACTAGGAGAAACCAATCGGGCAGGGGCATAAAGAGGCGACTGGGGTACGACTGACTCAAGAGGGACAAGCTGAGGTGTTAAATTAGGATGGAATTGTAATTAGGGGATTTTTTATATGGATTTCCACGTATTCTAATTATGAGAATTTTAAAATAATAATAGGAAGAGAAGAAAAACAGAAGATGATAAAAATAAATGACAGGATTAGAGAGGTTTGGCGAATGACAAAGGAAAAAAAAAAGCAAAAAGCCGTAGACGTAGTTCTTGTACGACGGTGCAGAAAGTAACCATATACCTTTTACCTGGTACGGTACGGGGAGATCACGACTAAGGTAGTTCAGTTCAACTTTGAAGAAGAAGAAGAAGAAGAAGAAGAAGAAGGAATGAAGACAAAAACAGAGACTAACAGGATCAGCGGGGGGAGGGGGAGTGATGCAAAATTAAGCTACCCTATTGTGGATATAAGCTAATCGTTGGCTTTGTGCCAAAGTTTGTGCACCCCCTGAATCAAAGGACGACTATTCGATTAAACCAGGCGTTTGTTAAGAAAAGATTGAAAAATGAGGTGAATTATTTGAATTATGAATAAAACTCAAGGACTCATCTTTGGAGTTACCAAAGAGAAACAAACAGTTTGAGAATGTCGATGTAATCCACTTGTAAACACTGCTCGAACTTCAAAAATATTTCCTCTACTAAATTTCTACCTTTTCTCCATGACGCTAACAATTAATATCTCCCCCCCCCCGCCTTAACAGAGTAGGGGCTATCTCTTTGGAGTCCACCCCCACCTCTGTTTAACCATCAGGTGTAACGAAGCAGAGACACGATTACAAATTAGCAGGTAGAGGCAGCGAGCCGCTTTGCAAATACTGGGGGGGCTGCCCAGCCATTGATCACATTTGCTGGTCTCGCAGCTGAGCGCTGGATCACTCCGCCGCGCCTAAATCATGGAAGGAATGATCTATTGGAGTCATGGGACAAAAGCGACGCTACACCAATTTTGTCTTCCTTATTGCGCACATACTGCTTGCTTATCGTGAGATCTTACATGTGCATTAATAGGCGAACATATCTAAAATAAAGAGTAATTAATACACACATGGAAAAGATAGATTTGGTTTCAATAACTGAAACTCATTAAATTTGACTTAATTCGGATGATTTTCTTTGGCGCCACTCTGGCAACTCCCACCAAGCTACATTCAATTTCACACAAAAAAAATACACCAAATAAAAAGCAAATAAACGAAAGAGGTTTAAAATGAGTTGGATTTCTGTTTTAAACATGAATCGAAATCATTTTCAACCTCTTCTCTTCATGTTAGCCTAAAACCATTCAAATGGTTCTATAAATCCCGAAAAAGTGATCATGAGAAGGAGGAAGGTCAAGAGAATCTATAGGATGAAACGCTCTTTCCTAAACGACCTCCTTCAACAGAACTTTGGTCCTTCGAGGTGTGTGGGGACGATCATTATGGTGATGGAGGTTGACCTCCCTTCTATTGCCGAAAGACGGTCGCCTTTCATCGAAAGGGGCTTTCAAACGACCGAGTCTATTTCGATAGAGATTAATTGTTTGATTGATATCTCCATTTTTTAATGAGCAATTTGTTCAATAACCCACCAAACACTCAACATAATCCTCTTTTGATGGATCTTACTTTCGGTTGTTGAGAAATTTTGCCTCTATGAATGATCTACCAACGGTGGCGTTGATCTTTATGGTTGAGGATCTAGTTCTCATCACCAGTACCGAGCGTTCCCCAAAAAGGGCCTGAAAATAATGGTTGACAGCAAACAACACTCTGTTTTTGAGATTCACGGCACCCATTTTCCAATCCAAGGAACCTTATTACCCTTCCTTTTTATTTGGCCAAAATCAGTCGTATGGGTTAAATTGAATTGTTCTGAAAGTTCCCTCGAAGTTGTAGCAGAATTTAGTGTGACAACAGCATCAAACTCTTCAAATAACATAAGAGTAATTTGGGACGACCTTCTCTCGGCCCCATAAATGCTCTGAATGGATTTTGCCGCTCTTTTTGCATTCACACTTTCATGAAACTCATAGAGTAAAACAATGCTAATGTCACCTTTAGATGGAAGGATTATGAGGAAGATTATGACTAATAATACGTGATGAAAAGTTATTTATTACTCATTGTAGCCTTCCTAAAGGATAACAATAGGCAATACTTTAATTCGTTACAACCTGATATATATATATATATATATATATATATATATATATATATATATATAGATTAGTGTAGTTGGGTAGCAGTCTTTCTTGAATGCAAATTTTGTTGAAGACCATTGTGTATTTTGCCTTAATTAATTTCCTTTGGCAACTTTCTCTTCTTCTAACTATCTCTTTCATTCCATACTAGTTTCAGTATGTAGTTTATCATACCCTCTCCAGTCGTATACTGAGAATGCAATGGTTACAAAAGTCTATAAATAGCGTACAGATCAGAAAAACAAAAATAATAAACCACAAAGAAAGACAAAACGGGAGAAAAAAGGTCATTTGTCAGAGGATGCGAGTCTAAGATCATTGACTAAGCTGTTTACGATGAGGTTACGGAAATGGGGCTGCATTTCAATTGCCCATTTGACAAATTCAAATTGGGAATTTCTCCTATTAATATAGATTCTACTATTTTTTTTTTACGGAAATCTTTACAATTATATTGATTTGTTCCTTTGAATAGTCAATTTGGTGGTTGAGATTGCTAATATCATTAAAAATACTGGATGCGGTACTGCCTCGTCTGATATCACCTTTATGTTCATAAATTCGTTTTGTGAACGAATTCCCGCAATTGCGGGAAAGGAGGGCGCCAAAGACTTCGCGAGGACTGGGCAACCAGACCAGCGTTTCGCTTTTCCTCATAACGATTACATGGCAAGAATACGGGCTGCGGCTTGGCAAAGAAGATGGGTGAAGGTTGAGGGAAACTCAAAGTTAAGTGCAACGACTGTTCCCGTGGACCTACCCCCAATGCCGTGACGGCTTCAGGTGGCTTTCTGTCGTCTCCGGATTGGACACAGTCGCGGGACGCACCGCCATTTAATGGAGCGCTCGCCTGGACTCTACTGTGAACACTGCGTTGTCCCCCAGACTGTTCGGCACATTCTCGTTGAATATCCCAGTCTGGGTGATCTACGCACATGTTACCTGTCCCGGTACCGGGACGAGCGGGTTCGCCACCACTTGTCCATTTTACTCGGGACTGCTTTTGCACACAGACCTGTAGACTCTACGACCTTTTGAAGTAGGCTAGCCTCCTGCACTTTCTTGGACTGTTTTTTGTTGGTCGCTTGTTCCTGCCCCGAGGGCAGGCGGGCCTACCCCCGATGCCGGTGCGTGCTTCCTTCTTGTTGCCTTTTGCTTTCTTTTCGTTTTGATTTATGTTGTTTTATTTGTCTGTTCCTTAGCCTTTGTTCATTTTTTATCTTTCTTATTTGTTATTGACCTATTGTTATTTGTTTTTTCATCTAGCCAAGTACTAGGCTTTGGTGTGATTACGGCAACTTTTTCCCTAGTAGGCAGTCGCTAGATGGGCTCCTAAAATTTAAAAAAAACACCCAAAACCCCGTTATTAATGGGACTGACTTTTTCGGGCTCTTTTCTCTCTGGTCCTTTCTCCCCTTCTTTTCCATACTTTATCTATCTTTCACTTTTTTCCCAACTGAATATTTATTTTTACATGTCTATTATTTTTCTTCTTTTATTTAAGAATTGTTGATTGCTTTGTTTATTTTGTTCAAAATAATGTTGACTTTTCTAATATTTCGCCACACATTGTTACCATAAAATGAACATCGACGCTCATCAGATTGAAGGCGTCCCTTCATCCCTCCCCTCCTAAAAGGAACCCCCCCTCTTATCTTGCAGGCCTTCTCCGTCTCCAGGATCTCTTCCGCTCGATGAGAACCAGCGGAGCCTCCTTCTCCTTCAGGGCGGTCCAACGCGTCGCCTCGTCCTCGGAGGCACTTGAGTTCCTACACACCCTCGAGAGCAGTAGCAGGTACGTCCTCGAGTTCGAAATATACCCCAGAGGGTCTCAGAGGGTCTCCAGAGTGTCTCGAAAATGAACCACGGGGCATAGGTCAAACAAGCAAAATAATATTAAGGATTTTTCTATGGCGCTCTTCAAGACTGCACTCATAGAGGAGCGCCATCGATCGGGGGAATGATGGATAGAAGAGGTGACTTCAAGAGATCCTTGAAGGCACCAAAGGAGATAAATTAGCGTATCGCAGCAAGTGAATCTTCCCATATTCTTGGGGGCAAATGGAGGGACAGCAGGATTACACATTCAGCACAGGTGACTACGAGGAACAATAGGTAGGGTTGCGGAGTTCAGGGAGGGAAGGTGTCAGTGAGGATTGTCTGTAGGGAGGATGAGACATTGACATAGAAGGGCATATGTAAACATAAAAACCTCAAATGAGACTCTTGATCAGAAGGAGTAAATAAAGTTGCTCGAGACGTCCCCGGCAGAGAAGAAGCCCAGTTGGAGATGTGGAAGAGTGGAAGTCTGTAGATACTTCAAGGAGAAAGAAGTTGCAGAAGTGAAGCGAGGCGGGAGGTAACAAAGGCATAAATGGCGATCTCAAAGGTGTTGGAGTCAAAGTGAGGACGAATTGGAATTTGCCAATTTCACATAAACACAGGTTCGAATTGGTATTTGTTACTTATCCAAAGACTCATCTTCGAATTGGAATTTGCCACTAGCCCATAAACACAGGCTTTAATTTGGATTTGCTACTTTCCAAGAAACAGGTTCTAATTGGGAATTGCCACATACGCATAAACACAAGTTTGAATAGGGATTTGCCACTTCCACCTGAACCCAAGTTTGAATGGGGATTTGACACCTACAAAAAAATGCAGGTTTGAATGGGGATTTGCCACTTGCCCCTAAACCACAGTTTGAATGGCAATTTGCCACTTCCCCCTAAACCCAAGTTTAAAATGGGGATTTGCCACTTCTCCCTAAACATAGCTTTGAATCGGGATTTGCCAATCCCCCCTGAACCCAAGTTTGAATGGGAATTTGCCACTTTCCCCTCAACCCAAGTTTGAATGGGGATTTGCCACTTCCCCCTAAACCCAAGATTGAATGGGGATTAGCCACTTCCCCCTGAACCCAAGTTTGAATGGGGATTTGCCACTTCCCTTTAAACCCGAGTTTGAATGTGGATTTGCCACTTCCCTCTAAAGCCAAGTTTGAAAAAGGATTTGCCACTTCCTTTTAAACCCAAGTTTGAATGGGGATTTGCCACTCCCCCTAAACCCAATTTTAAATGGGGATTTGCCACTTACACCTAAACCCAAGTTTGAATGGGGATTTGCCACCTACAAAAAATGCAGGTTTGAATGAGGATTTGCCAATTCCCCCTAAACCACAGTTTAAATCGGAATTTGCGACTTCCCCCTAAACCCAAGTTTAGATGGGGATTTGCCACTTCTCCCTAAACCCAAGTTTGAATTGGGATTTGCCACTCTCACCTAAACCCAAGTTTGAATGGGACTTTGCCAATTTCCCCTGAACCCAAGTTTAAATGAGGATTAGCCACTTCCCCCTGAACCCAAGTTTGAATGGGGATTTGCCACTTTCCTTTAAACCCAAGTTTGAATGGGGATTTGCCACTTCCCTCTAAATCCAAGTTTGAATTGGGATTTGCCACTTTCTTTTAAACCCAAGTTTGAATAAGGAATTGCCACTCCCCCCTGAACCCAATTTTGAATGGGGATTTGCCACTTCCCCCTAAACCCAAGTTTGAATGGGGATTTGCCACCAACCAAAAACGCAGGTTTGAATGGCGATTTGCCACTTTCCCCTAAACCCAAGTTTGAATGGGGATTGGCCACTTCTGTCTAAACCCAAGTTTGAATGGGGATTTGCCACTCCCCCCTAAAACTAAGTTTGAATGGGAATTTGCCACTTTCTCCTGAACCCAAGTTTGAATAGGGATTTGCCACTTTCCCCTAAACCCAAGTTTAAATATGGATTAGCCACTTTCCCCTAAACCCAAGTTTGAATGGGGATTTGCCACTTCCCCCCAAAACCCAAGTTTAAATAGGGATTGGCCACTTCCCACTGAACCCAAGTTTGAATAGGGATTTGCCACTTCTTTCTAAAGCCAAGTTTGAATGGGGATTTGCCACTTTCTTTTAAACCTAAGTTTAAATAGGGATTTGCCACTCCCCCCTAAACCCATTTTTGAATGGGGATTTGCCAATTCTCCCTAAAACCAAGTTTGAATAGGGATTTGCCACTTCCACCTAACCCAAGTTTGAATGGGAATTTGCCCCTTTCCCATGAACCCAAGTTTGAATGGGGATTTGCCACTTCCCCCAAAACCCAAGTTTGAATGGGGATTTACCACTTCTTCCCAAACCCAAGTTTGAATGGGAATTTGCCACTCCCCCCCGAACCCAAGTTTGAATGGGGATTTGCCACTTCCCCCTGAACCCAAGTTTGAATATGAATATGCCACTTCCCCCTAAACCCAAGTTTAAATGGGGATTTGCCACTTCCCTTTAAACCCAAGTTTGAATGGGGATTTCCTAATCACCCCTGAACCCAAGTTTTAATGGGGATTTGCCACTTCCCCCTAAACTCCAGTTTGAATGGAAATTTGCCACTTCCCCCTAAACGCAGGTTTGAATGGGGATTTGCAACTTTCCCCTAAACCCAAGTTTGAATGGGGATTTGCCACTTCCCTCTAAACCCAAGTTTGAATGGGGATTTGCCACTTCTCCCTAAACCCAAGTTTGAATAGGGATTTGCCACTCCCCCCTGAACCCAAGTTTAAATGGGAATTTGCCACTTTCCCCTGAACCCAAGTTTGAATAGGGATTTGTCACTTTCTCCAAACCCAAGTTTGATTTTGGATTTGCCACTTCTCCCTAAACCCAAGTTTGAATGGGGATTTGCCAGTTTCCCCTAAACCTAAGTTTGAATGGAGATTTGCCACTTCCCCCTGAACCCAATTTTGAATGGGAATTAGCCACTTCCCCCTAAACCCAAGTTTGAATTGGGATTTGCCACTTTCTCTAAACCCAAGTTTGATTTTGGATTTGCCACTTCTCCCTAAACCTAAGTTTGAATGGGGATTTGCCACTTCTCCCTTAACCCAAGTTTAAATGGGGATTTGCCACTTCCCCCTAAACTCAAGTTTAAATGGAGATTTGCCACTTCCTCCTGAACCCAGGTTTGAATGGGGATTTGCCACTTCCCTCTAAGGCTAAGTTCGAATGGGGATTTGTTACTTCCTTTTAAACCCAAGTTTGAATGGGGATTTGTCACTCCCCCCTGAACCAAATTTTGAATGGGGATTTGCCACTCCCCCCTAAACCCAAGTTTGAATAGGGATTTCCCACTTCCACCTGAACCCAAGTTTGAATAGGGATTTGCCACCAACCAAAAACGCAGGTTTGAATGGGGATTTGCCACCCTCCTCTAAACCCAAATTTGAATGGGGATTTGCCACTTTCTCCTAAACCCAAGTTTGAATGGGGATTTGCCGCTTCTGTCTAAACCCATTTTGAATGGGGTTTGCCACTCCCCCTTAAACTAAGTTTGAATGGGAATTTGCCACTTTCCCCTGAACCCAAGTTTGAATGGGGATTTGCCACTTCCCCCTGAACCCAAGTTTGAATGGGAATTTGCCACTTCCATCTAAGGCCAAGTTTGAATGGGGATTTGCCACTTCCTTTTAAACCCAAGTTTGAATGGGGATTTGTCACTCCCCCCTGAACCAAATTTTGAATGGGGATTTGCCACTCCCCCCTAAACCCAAGTTTGAATAGGGATTTGCCACTTTCACCTGAAACCAAGTTTGAATAGGGATTTGCCACCAACCAAAATCGCAGGTTTAAATTGGGATTTGCCACTTCCCTCTAAACCCAAATTTGAATGGGAATTTGCCACTTTCCCCTGAACCCAAGTTTGAATGGGGATTTGGCACTTTCCCCTAAACCCAAGTTTGAATATGGATTAGCCAATCCCCCTAAACCCAAATTTGAATGGGGATTTGCCACTTCCCCCCAAACCCAAGTTTGAATGGGGATTAGCCACTTCCCTCTGAACCTACTTTGAATAGGGATTTGCCACTTCCCTCTAAAGCCAAGTTTGAATGGGGACTTACCACTTCCTTTTAAACCCGAGTTTGAATGGGGTTTTGCCACTCCTCCCTAAACCCAATTTTGAATGGGGATTTGACAGTTTCCCCTAAACCCAAGTTTGAATAGGGATTTGCCACTTCCACCTAAACCCAAGTTTGAATAGGGATTTGCCACCAACCAAAAACACAGGTTTGAATGGGGATTTGCGACTTCCCCCTAAACCAAAATTTGAATCGGGATTTGCCACTTTCTCCTAAACCCAAGTTTGAATAAGGATTTGCCACTTCTGTCTAAACCCAAGTTTGAATGGGGATTTTCAACTCCCCCCTAAAACTAGGTTTGAATGGGAATTTGCCACTTTCCCCTGAACCCAAGTTTGAATGGGGATTTGCCACTTCCCCCTAAACCCAAGTTTGAATGGGGATTTGCCACTTCTCCTTAAACCCATTTTGAATGAGAATTTGCCACTCCCCTTCTGAACCCAAGTTTAAATGGGGATTTGCCACTTCTCTCTAAGCCCAAGTTTGAATATAAATTTGCCACTTCCATCTAAACCCAAGTTTAAATGGGCATTTGCCACTTCCCTTTAAACCAAAGTTTGAATGGGGATTTCCTACTCACCCCTGAACCCAAGTTTGAATGGGGATTTGCCACTTCCCCCTAAACCCAAGTTTGAATGAGGATTTGCAATTTTTCCCTAACCCAAGTTTGAATGGGGATTTGCCACTTCCCCCTAAACCCAAGTTTGAATGAGGATTCGCAATTTTCCCCTAACCCAAGTTTGAATGGGGATTTGCCACTTCCCTCTAAGGCTAAGTTCGAATGGGGATTTGTTACTTCCTTTTAAACCCAAGTTTGAATGGGGATTTGTCACTCCCCCCTGAACCAAATTTTGAATGGGGATCTGCCACTCCCCCCTAAACCCAAGTTTGAATAGGGATTTCCCACTTCCACCTGAACCCAAGTTTGAATAGGGATTTGCCACCAACCAAAAACGCAGGTTTGAATGTGGATTTGCCACCCTCCTCTAAACCCAAATTTGAATGGGGATTTGCCACTTTCTCCTAAACCCAAGTTTGAATGGGGATTTGCCACTTCCCCCTGAACCCAACTTTGAATGGGGATTTGCCACTTCCATCTAAGGCCAAGTTTGAATGGGGATTTGCCACTTCCTTTTAAACCCAAGTTTGAATGGGGATTTGTCACTCCCCCTTGAACCAAATTTTGAATGGGGATTTGCCACTCCCCCCTAAACCCAAGTTTGAATAGGGATTTGCCACTTTCACCTGAACCCAAGTTTGAATAGGGATTTGCCACCAACCAAAATCGCAGGTTTGAATTGGGATTTGCCACTTCCCTCTAAACCCAAATTTGAATGGGAATTTGCCACTTTCCCCTGAACCCAAGTTTGAATGGGGATTAGCCACTTCCCTCTGAACCTACTTTGAATAGGGATTTGCCACTTCCCTCTAAAGCCAAGTTTGAATGGGGAGTTACCACTTCCTTTTAAACCCGAGTTTGAATGGGGATTTGCCACTCCTCGCTAAACCCAATTTTGAATGGGGATTTGCCAGTTTCCCCTAAACCCAGGTTTGAATAGGGATTTGCCACTTCCACCTAAACTAAGGTTGAATAGGGATTTGCCACCAACCAAAAACACAGGTTTGAATGGGGATTTGCCACTTCCCCCTAAACCAAAATTTGAATCGGGATTTCCCACTTTCCCCTAAACCCAAGTTTGAATGGGGATTTGCCACTTCTCCTTAAACCCATTTTGAATGAGAATTTGCCACTCCCCCCTGAACCCAAGTTTAAATGGGGATTTGCCACTTCTCTCTAAGCCCAAGTTTGAATATGAATTTGCTACTTCCCTCTAAACCCAAGTTTAAATGGGCATTTGCCACTTCCCTTTAAACCCAAGTTTGAATGGGGATTTCCTACTCACCCCTGAACCCAAGTTTGAATGGGGATTTGCCACTTCCCCCTAAACCCAAGTTTGAATGAGGATTTGCAATTTTCCCCTAACCCAAGTTTGAATGGAGATTTGCCACTCACCCCTGAACCCAAGTTTGAAAAGGGATTTGCCACTTCCCCCTGAACCCAATTTTGAATGGGGATTAGCCACTTCCCCCTAAACCCAAGTTTGAATGGGGATTTGCGGCTTTCTCTAAACCCAAGTTTGATTTGATATTTGCCACTTCTCCCTAAACCCAAGTTTGAATGGGGATTTGCCACTTCCCCCTAAACCCAAGTTTGAATGAGGATTTGCAATTTTTCTCTAACCCAAGTTTGAATATGGATTTGCCACTTCCCCCTAAACCCAAGTTTGAATGAGGATTTGCAATTTTCCCCTAACCCAAGTTTGAATGGGGATTTGCCACTTCCCTCTAAGGCTAAATTCGAATGGGGATTTGTTACTTCCTTTTAAACCCAAGTTTGAATGGGGATTTGTCACTCCCCCCTGAACCAAATTTTGAATGGGGATTTGCCACTCCCCCCTAAACCCAAGTTTGAATAGGGATTTCCCACTTCCACCTGAACCCAAGTTTGAATAGGGATTTGCCACCAACCAAAAACGCAGGTTTGAATGGGGATTTGCCACCCTCCTCTAAACCCAAATTTAAATGGGGATTTGCCACTTTCTCCTAAACCCAAGTTTGAATGGGGATTTGCCGCTTCTGTCTAAACCCATTTTGAATGGGGTTTGCCACTCCCCCTAAACTAAGTTTGAATGGGAATTTGCCACTTTCCCCTGAACCCAAGTTTGAATGGGGATTTGCCACTTCCCCCTGAACCCAACTTTGAATGGGGATTTGCCACTTCCATCTAAGGCCAAGTTTGAATGGGGATTTGCCACTTCCTTTTAAACCCAAGTTTGAATGGGGATTTGTCACTCCCCCCTGAACCAAATTTTGAATGGGGATTTGCCAATCCCCCCTAAACCCAAGTTTGAATAGGGATTTGCCACTTTCACCTGAACCCAAGTTTGAATAGGGATTTGCCACCAACCAAAATCGCAGGTTTGAATTGGGATTTGCCACTTCCCTCTAAACCCAAATTTGAATGGGAATTTGCCACTTTCCCCTGAACCCAAGTTTGAATGGGGATTAGCCACTTCCCTCTGAACCTACTTTGAATAGGGATTTGCCACTTCCCTCTAAAGCCAAGTTTGAATGGGGAGTTACCACTTCCTTTTAAACCCGAGTTTGAATGGGGATTTGCCACTCCTCGCTAAACCCAATTTTGAATGGGGATTTGCCAGTTTCCCCTAAACCCAGGTTTGAATAGGGATTTGCCACTTCCACCTAAACCAAGGTTGAATAGGGATTTGCCACCAACCAAAAACACAGGTTTGAATGGGGATTTGCCACTTCCCCCTAAACCAAAATTTGAATCGGGATTTGCCACTTTCCCCTAAACCCAAGTTTGAATGGGGATTTGCCACTTCCCCCTAAACCCAAGTTTGAATGGGGATTTGCCACTTCTCCTTAAACCCATTTTGAATGAGAATTTGCCACTCCCCCCTGAACCCAAGTTTAAATGGGGATTTGCCACTTCTCTCTAAGCCCAAGTTTGAATATGAATTTGCTACTTCCCTCTAAACCCAAGTTTAAATGGGCATTTGCCACTTCCCTTTAAACCCAAGTTTGAATGGGGATTTCCTACTCACCCCTGAACCCAAGTTTGAATGGGGATTTGCCACTTCCCCCTAAACCCAAGTTTGAATGAGGATTTGCAATTTTCCCCTAACCCAAGTTTGAATGGAGATTTGCCACTCACCCCTGAACCCAAGTTTGAAAAGGGATTTGCCACTTCCCCCTGAACCCAATTTTGAATGGGGATTAGCCACTTCCCCCTAAACCCAAGTTTGAATGGGGATTTGCGGCTTTCTCTAAACCCAAGTTTGATTTGATATTTGCCACTTCTCCCTAAACCCAAGTTTGAATGGGGATTTGCCACTTTCCCCTAAACTCAAGTTTGAATGGAGATTTGCCACTTTCCCCTAAACCCAATTTTGAATGGGGATTTGCCAATTCCCCCTAAATCCTAGGTTGAATTGTGATTTGCCACTTCCCCTTAATCCCAAGTTTGAATGGGGATTTGCCACTTCCCTCTAAGGCTAAATTCGAATGGGGATTTGTTACTTCCTTTTAAACCCAAGTTTGAATGGGGATTTGTCACTCCCCCCTGAACCAAATTTTGAATGGGGATTTGCCACTCCCCCCTAAACCCAAGTTTGAATAGGGATTTCCCACTTCCACCTGAACCCAAGTTTGAATAGGGATTTGCCACCAACCAAAAACGCAGGTTTGAATGGGGATTTGCCACCCTCCTCTAAACCCAAATTTAAATGGGGATTTGCCACTTTCTCCTAAACCCAAGTTTGAATGGGGATTTGCCGCTTCTGTCTAAACCCATTTTGAATGGGGTTTGCCACTCCCCCTAAACTAAGTTTGAATGGGAATTTGCCACTTTCCCCTGAACCCAAGTTTGAATGGGGATTTGCCACTTCCCCCTGAACCCAACTTTGAATGGAGATTTGCCACTTCCATCTAAGGCCAAGTTTGAATGGGGATTTGCCACTTCCTTTTAAACCCAAGTTTAAATGGGGATTTGTCACTCCCCCCTGAACCAAATTTTGAATGGGGATTTGCCACTCCCCCCTAAACCCAAGTTTGAATAGGGATTTGCCACTTTCACCTGAACCCAAGTTTGAATAGGGATTTGCCACCAACCAAAATCGCAGGTTTGAATTGGGATTTGCCACTTCCCTCTAAACCCAAATTTGAATGGGAATTTGCCACTTTCCCCTGAACCCAAGTTTGAATGGGGATTAGCCACTTCCCTCTGAACCTACTTTGGATAGGGATTTGCCACTTCCCTCTAAAGCCAAGTTTGAATGGGGAGTTACCACTTCCTTTTAAACCCGAGTTTGAATGGGGATTTGCCACTCCTCGCTAAACCCAATTTTGAATGGGGATTTGCCAGTTTCCCCTAAACCCAGGTTTGAATAGGGATTTGCCACTTCCACCTAAACCAAGGTTGAATAGGGATTTGCCACCAACCAAAAACACAGGTTTGAATGGGGATTTGCCACTTCCCCCTAAACCAAAATTTGAATCGGGATTTGCCACTTTCCCCTAAACCCAAGTTTGAATGGGGATTTGCCACTTCCCCCTAAACCTAAGTTTGAATGGGGATTTGCCACTTCTCCTTAAACCCATTTTGAATGAGAATTTGCTACTCCCCCCTGAACCCAAGTTTAAATGGAAATTTGCCGCTTCTCTCTAAGCCCAAGTTTGAATATGAATTTGCTACTTCCCTCTAAACCCAAGTTTAAATGGGCATTTGCCACTTCCCTTTAAACCCAAGTTTGAATGGGGATTTCCTACTCACCCCTGAACCCAAGTTTGAATGGGGATTTGCCACTTCCCCCTAAACCCAAGTTTGAATGAGGATTTGCAATTTTCCCCTAACCCAAGTTTGAATGGAGATTTGCCACTCACCCCTGAACCCAAGTTTGAAAAGGGATTTGCCACTTCCCCCTGAACCCAATTTTGAATGGGGATTAGCCACTTCCCCCTAAACCCAAGTTTGAATGGGGATTTGCGGCTTTCTCTAAACCCAAGTTTGATTTGATATTTGCCACTTCTCCCTAAACCCAAGTTTGAATGGGGATTTGCCACTTCCCCCTAAACCCAAGTTTGAATGAGGATTTGCAATTTTTCTCTAACCCAAGTTTGAATATGGATTTGCCACTTCCCCCTAAACCCAAGTTTGAATGAGGATTTGCAATTTTCCCCTAACCCAAGTTTGAATGGGGATTTGCCACTTCCCTCTAAGGCTAAATTCGAATGGGGATTTGTTACTTTCTTTTAAACCCAAGTTTGAATGGGGATTTGTCACTCCCCCCTGAACCAAATTTTGAATGGGGATTTGCCACTCCCCCCTAAACCCAAGTTTGAATAGGGATTTCCCACTTCCACCTGAACCCAAGTTTGAATAGGGATTTGCCACCAACCAAAAACGCAGGTTTGAATGGGGATTTGCCACCCTCCTCTAAACCCAAATTTAAATGGGGATTTGCCACTTTCTCCTAAACCCAAGTTTGAATGGGGATTTGCCGCTTCTGTCTAAACCCATTTTGAATGGGGTTTGCCACTCCCCCTAAACTAAGTTTGAATGGGAATTTGCCACTTTCCCCTGAACCCAAGTTTGAATGGGGATTTGCCACTTCCCCCTGAACCCAACTTTGAATGGGGATTTGCCACTTCCATCTAAGGCCAAGTTTGAATGGGGATTTGCCACTTCCTTTTAAACCCAAGTTTGAATGGGGATTTGTCACTCCCCCCTGAACCAAATTTTGAATGGGGATTTGCCACTCCCCCCTAAACCCAAGTTTGAATAGGGATTTGCCACTTTCACCTGAACCCAAGTTTGAATAGGGATTTGCCACCAACCAAAATCGCAGGTTTGAATTGGGATTTGCCACTTCCCTCTAAACCCAAATTTAAATGGGAATTTGCCACTTTCCCCTGAACCCAAGTTTGAATGGGGATTAGCCACTTCCCTCTGAACCTACTTTGAATAGGGATTTGCCACTTCCCTCTAAAGCCAAGTTTGAATGGGGAGTTACCACTTCCTTTTAAACCCGAGTTTGAATGGGGATTTGCCACTCCTCGCTAAACCCAATTTTGAATGGGGATTTGCCAGTTTCCCCTAAACCCAGGTTTGAATAGGGATTTGCCACTTCCACCTAAACCAAGGTTGAATAGGGATTTGCCACCAACCAAAAACACAGGTTTGAATGGGGATTTGCCACTTCCCCCTAAACCAAAATTTGAATCGGGATTTGCCACTTTCCCCTAAACCCAAGTTTGAATGGGGATTTGCCACTTCCCCCTAAACCCAGGTTTGAATGGGGATTTGCCACTTCTCCTTAAACCCATTTTGAATGAGAATTTGCCACTCCCCCCTGAACCCAAGTTTAAATGGGGATTTGCCACTTCTCTCTAAGCCCAAGTTTGAATATGAATTTGCTACTTCCCTCTAAACCCAAGTTTAAATGGGCATTTGCCACTTCCCTTTAAACCCAAGTTTGAATGGGGATATCCTACTCACCCCTGAACCCAAGTTTGAATGGGGATTTGCCACTTCCCCCTGAACCCAAGTTTGAATGGGAATTTGCCACTTCCATCTAAGGCCAAGTTTGAATGGGGATTTGCCACTTCCTTTTAAACCCAAGTTTGAATGGGGATTTGTCACTCCCCCCTGAACCAAATTTTGAATGGGGATTTGCCACTCCCCCCTAAACCCAAGTTTGAATAGGGATTTGCCACTTTCACCTGAACCCAAGTTTGAATAGGGATTTTCCACCAACCAAAATCGCAGGTTTAAATTGGGATTTGCCACTTCCCTCTAAACCCAAATTTGAATGGGAATTTGCCACTTTCCCCTGAACCCAAGTTTGAATGGGGATTTGGCACTTTCCCCTAAACCCAAGTTTGAATATGGATTAGCCAATCCCCCTAAACCCAAATTTAAATGGGGATTTGCCACTTCCCCCCAAACCCAAGTTTGAATGGGGATTAGCCACTTCCCTCTGAACCTACTTTGAATAGGGATTTGCCACTTCCCTCTAAAGCCAAGTTTGAATGGGGACTTACCACTTCCTTTTAAACCCGAGTTTGAATGGGGATTTGCCACTCCTCCCTAAACCCAATTTTGAATGGGGATTTGACAGTTTCCCCTAAACCCAAGTTTGAATAGGGATTTGCCACTTCCACCTAAACCCAAGTTTGAATAGGGATTTGCCACCAACCAAAAACACAGGTTTGAATGGGGATTTGCGACTTCCCCCTAAACCAAAATTTGAATCGGGATTTGCCACTTTCCCCTAAACCCAAGTTTGAATAAGGATTTGCCACTTCTGTCTAAACCCAAGTTTGAATGGGGATTTTCAACTCCCCCCTAAAACTAGGTTTGAATGGGAATTTGCCACTTTCCCCTGAACCCAAGTTTGAATGGGGATTTGCCACTTCCCCCTAAACCCAAGTTTGAATGGGGATTTGCCACTTCTCCTTAAACCCATTTTGAATGAGAATTTGCCACTCCCCTTCTGAACCCAAGTTTAAATGGGGATTTGCCACTTCTCTCTAAGCCCAAGTTTGAATATAAATTTGCCACTTCCATCTAAACCCAAGTTTAAATGGGCATTTGCCACTTCCCTTTAAACCAAAGTTTGAATGGGGATTTCCTACTCACCCCTGAACCCAAGTTTGAATGGGGATTTGCCACTTCCCCCTAAACCCAAGTTTGAATGAGGATTTGCAATTTTTCCCTAACCCAAGTTTGAATGGGGATTTGCCACTTCCCCCTAAACCCAAGTTTGAATGAGGATTTGCAATTTTCCCCTAACCCAAGTTTGAATGGGGATTTGCCACTTCCCTCTAAGGCTAAGTTCGAATGGGGATTTGTTACTTCCTTTTAAACCCAAGTTTGAATGGGGATTTGTCACTCCCCCCTGAACCAAATTTTGAATGGGGATTTGCCACTCCCCCCTAAACCCAAGTTTGAATAGGGATTTCCCACTTCCACCTGAACCCAAGTTTGAATAGGGATTTGCCACCAACCAAAAACGCAGGTTTGAATGGGGATTTGCCACCCTCCTCTAAACCCAAATTTGAATGGGGATTTGCCACTTTCTCCTAAACCCAAGTTTGAATGGGGATTTGCCGCTTCTGTCTAAACCCATTTTGATTGGGGTTTGCCACTCCCCCTAAACTAAGTTTGAATGGGAATTTGCCACTTTCCCCTGAACCCAAGTTTGAATGGGGATTTGCCACTTCCCCCTGAACCCAACTTTTAATGGGGATTTGCCACTTCCCCCCAAAACCCAAGTTTGAATGGGGATTAGCCACTTCCTTTTAAACCCAAGTTTGAATGGGGATTTGTCACTCCCCCCTGAACCAAATTTTGAACGGGGATTTGCCACTCCCCCCTAAACCCAAGTTTGAATAGGGATTTGCCACTTTCACCTGAACCCAAGTTTGAATAGGGATTTGCCACCAACCAAAATCGCAGGTTTGAATTGGGATTTGCCACTTCCCTCTAAACCCAAATTTGAATGGGAATTTGCCACTTTCCCCTGAACCCAAGTTTGAATGGGGATTAGCCACTTCCCTCTGAACCTACTTTGAATAGGGATTTGCCACTTCCCTCTAAAGCCAAGTTTGAATGGGGAGTTACCACTTCCTTTTAAACCCGAGTTTGAATGGGGATTTGCCACTCCTCGCTAAACCCAATTTTGAATGGGGATTTGCCAGTTTCCCCTAAACCCAGGTTTGAATAGGGATTTGCCACTTCCACCTAAACCAAGGTTGAATAGGGATTTGCCACCAACCAAAAACACAGGTTTGAATGGGGATTTGCCACTTCCCCCTAAACCAAAATTTGAATCGGGATTTCCCACTTTCCCCTAAACCCAAGTTTGAATGGGGATTTGCCACTTCTCCTTAAACCCATTTTGAATGAGAATTTGCCACTCCCCCCTGAACCCAAGTTTAAATGGGGATTTGCCACTTCTCTCTAAGCCCAAGTTTGAATATGAATTTGCTACTTCCCTCTAAACCCAAGTTTAAATGGGCATTTGCCACTTCCCTTTAAACCCAAGTTTGAATGGGGATTTCCTACTCACCCCTGAACCCAAGTTTGAATGGGGATTTGCCACTTCCCCCTAAACCCAAGTTTGAATGAGGATTTGCAATTTTCCCCTAACCCAAGTTTGAATGGAGATTTGCCACTCACCCCTGAACCCAAGTTTGAAAAGGGATTTGCCACTTCCCCCTGAACCCAATTTTGAATGGGGATTAGCCACTTCCCCCTAAACCCAAGTTTGAATGGGGATTTGCGGCTTTCTCTAAACCCAAGTTTGATTTGATATTTGCCACTTCTCCCTAAACCCAAGTTTGAATGGGGATTTGCCACTTCCCCCTAAACCCAAGTTTGAATGAGGATTTGCAATTTTTCTCTAACCCAAGTTTGAATATGGATTTGCCACTTCCCCCTAAACCCAAGTTTGAATGAGGATTTGCAATTTTCCCCTAACCCAAGTTTGAATGGGGATTTGCCACTTCCCTCTAAGGCTAAATTCGAATGGGGATTTGTTACTTCCTTTTAAACCCAAGTTTGAATGGGGATTTGTCACTCCCCCCTGAACCAAATTTTGAATGGGGATTTGCCACTCCCCCCTAAACCCAAGTTTGAATAGGGATTTCCCACTTCCACCTGAACCCAAGTTTGAATAGGGATTTGCCACCAACCAAAAACGCAGGTTTGAATGGGGATTTGCCACCCTCCTCTAAACCCAAATTTAAATGGGGATTTGCCACTTTCTCCTAAACCCAAGTTTGAATGGGGATTTGCCGCTTCTGTCTAAACCCATTTTGAATGGGGTTTGCCACTCCCCCTAAACTAAGTTTGAATGGGAATTTGCCACTTTCCCCTGAACCCAAGTTTGAATGGGGATTTGCCACTTCCCCCTGAACCCAACTTTGAATGGGGATTTGCCACTTCCATCTAAGGCCAAGTTTGAATGGGGATTTGCCACTTCCTTTTAAACCCAAGTTTGAATGGGGATTTGTCACTCCCCCCTGAACCAAATTTTGAATGGGGATTTGCCACTCCCCCCTAAACCCAAGTTTGAATAGGGATTTGCCACTTTCACCTGAACCCAAGTTTGAATAGGGATTTGCCACCAACCAAAATCGCAGGTTTGAATTGGGATTTGCCACTTCCCTCTAAACCCAAATTTGAATGGGAATTTGCCACTTTCCCCTGAACCCAAGTTTGAATGGGGATTAGCCACTTCCCTCTGAACCTACTTTGAATAGGGATTTGCCACTTCCCTCTAAAGCCAAGTTTGAATGGGGAGTTACCACTTCCTTTTAAACCCGAGTTTGAATGGGGATTTGCCACTCCTCGCTAAACCCAATTTTGAATGGGGATTTGCCAGTTTCCCCTAAACCCAGGTTTGAATAGGGATTTGCCACTTCCACCTAAACCAAGGTTGAATAGGGATTTGCCACCAACCAAAAACACAGGTTTGAATGGGGATTTGCCACTTCCCCCTAAACCAAAATTTGAATCGGGATTTGCCACTTTCCCCTGAACCCAAGTTTGAATGGGGATTTGCCACTTCCCCCTAAACCCAAGTTTGAATGGGGATTTGCCACTTCTCCTTAAACCCATTTTGAATGAGAATTTGCCACTCCCCTTCTGAACCCAAGTTTAAATGGGGATTTGCCACTTCTCTCTAAGCCCAAGTTTGAATATAAATTTGCCACTTCCATCTAAACCCAAGTTTAAATGGGCATTTGCCACTTCCCTTTAAACCAAAGTTTGAATGGGGATTTCCTACTCACCCCTGAACCCAAGTTTGAATGGGGATTTGCCACTTCCCCCTAAACCCAAGTTTGAATGAGGATTTGCAATTTTTCCCTAACCCAAGTTTGAATGGGGATTTGCCACTTCCCCCTAAACCCAAGTTTGAATGAGGATTTGCAATTTTCCCCTAACCCAAGTTTGAATGGGGATTTGCCACTTCCCTCTAAGGCTAAGTTCGAATGGGGATTTGTTACTTCCTTTTAAACCCAAGTTTGAATGGGGATTTGTCACTCCCCCCTGAACCAAATTTTGAATGGGGATTTGCCACTCCCCCCTAAACCCAAGTTTGAATAGGGATTTCCCACTTCCACCTGAACCCAAGTTTGAATAGGGATTTGCCACCAACCAAAAACGCAGGTTTGAATGGGGATTTGCCACCCTCCTCTAAACCCAAATTTGAATGGGGATTTGCCACTTTCTCCTAAACCCAAGTTTGAATGGGGATTTGCCGCTTCTGTCTAAACCCATTTTGATTGGGGTTTGCCACTCCCCCTAAACTAAGTTTGAATGGGAATTTGCCACTTTCCCCTGAACCCAAGTTTGAATGGGGATTTGCCACTTCCCCCTGAACCCAACTTTGAATGGGGATTTGCCACTTCCCCCCAAAACCCAAGTTTGAATGGGGATTAGCCACTTCCTTTTAAACCCAAGTTTGAATGGGGATTTGTCACTCCCCCCTGAACCAAATTTTGAACGGGGATTTGCCACTCCCCCCTAAACCCAAGTTTGAATAGGGATTTGCCACTTTCACCTGAACCCAAGTTTGAATAGGGATTTGCCACCAACCAAAATCGCAGGTTTGAATTGGGATTTGCCACTTCCCTCTAAACCCAAATTTGAATGGGAATTTGCCACTTTCCCCTGAACCCAAGTTTGAATGGGGATTAGCCACTTCCCTCTGAACCTACTTTGAATAGGGATTTGCCACTTCCCTCTAAAGCCAAGTTTGAATGGGGAGTTACCACTTCCTTTTAAACCCGAGTTTGAATGGGGATTTGCCACTCCTCGCTAAACCCAATTTTGAATGGGGATTTGCCAGTTTCCCCTAAACCCAGGTTTGAATAGGGATTTGCCACTTCCACCTAAACCAAGGTTGAATAGGGATTTGCCACCAACCAAAAACACAGGTTTGAATGGGGATTTGCCACTTCCCCCTAAACCAAAATTTGAATCGGGATTTCCCACTTTCCCCTAAACCCAAGTTTGAATGGGGATTTGCCACTTCTCCTTAAACCCATTTTGAATGAGAATTTGCCACTCCCCCCTGAACCCAAGTTTAAATGGGGATTTGCCACTTCTCTCTAAGCCCAAGTTTGAATATGAATTTGCTACTTCCCTCTAAACCCAAGTTTAAATGGGCATTTGCCACTTCCCTTTAAACCCAAGTTTGAATGGGGATTTCCTACTCACCCCTGAACCCAAGTTTGAATGGGGATTTGCCACTTCCCCCTAAACCCAAGTTTGAATGAGGATTTGCAATTTTCCCCTAACCCAAGTTTGAATGGAGATTTGCCACTCACCCCTGAACCCAAGTTTGAAAAGGGATTTGCCACTTCCCCCTGAACCCAATTTTGAATGGGGATTAGCCACTTCCCCCTAAACCCAAGTTTGAATGGGGATTTGCGGCTTTCTCTAAACCCAAGTTTGATTTGATATTTGCCACTTCTCCCTAAACCCAAGTTTGAATGGGGATTTGCCACTTCCCCCTAAACCCAAGTTTGAATGAGGATTTGCAATTTTTCTCTAACCCAAGTTTGAATATGGATTTGCCACTTCCCCCTAAACCCAAGTTTGAATGAGGATTTGCAATTTTCCCCTAACCCAAGTTTGAATGGGGATTTGCCACTTCCCTCTAAGGCTAAATTCGAATGGGGATTTGTTACTTCCTTTTAAACCCAAGTTTGAATGGGGATTTGTCACTCCCCCCTGAACCAAATTTTGAATGGGGATTTGCCACTCCCCCCTAAACCCAAGTTTGAATAGGGATTTCCCACTTCCACCTGAACCCAAGTTTGAATAGGGATTTGCCACCAACCAAAAACGCAGGTTTGAATGGGGATTTGCCACCCTCCTCTAAACCCAAATTTAAATGGGGATTTGCCACTTTCTCCTAAACCCAAGTTTGAATGGGGATTTGCCGCTTCTGTCTAAACCCATTTTGAATGGGGTTTGCCACTCCCCCTAAACTAAGTTTGAATGGGAATTTGCCACTTTCCCCTGAACCCAAGTTTGAATGGGGATTTGCCACTTCCCCCTGAACCCAACTTTGAATGGGGATTTGCCACTTCCATCTAAGGCCAAGTTTGAATGGGGATTTGCCACTTCCTTTTAAACCCAAGTTTGAATGGGGATTTGTCACTCCCCCCTGAACCAAATTTTGAATGGGGATTTGCCACTCCCCCCTAAACCCAAGTTTGAATAGGGATTTGCCACTTTCACCTGAACCCAAGTTTGAATAGGGATTTGCCACCAACCAAAATCGCAGGTTTGAATTGGGATTTGCCACTTCCCTCTAAACCCAAATTTGAATGGGAATTTGCCACTTTCCCCTGAACCCAAGTTTGAATGGGGATTAGCCACTTCCCTCTGAACCTACTTTGAATAGGGATTTGCCACTTCCCTCTAAAGCCAAGTTTGAATGGGGAGTTACCACTTCCTTTTAAACCCGAGTTTGAATGGGGATTTGCCACTCCTCGCTAAACCCAATTTTGAATGGGGATTTGCCAGTTTCCCCTATACCCAGGTTTGAATAGGGATTTGCCACTTCCACCTAAACCAAGGTTGAATAGGGATTTGCCACCAACCAAAAACACAGGTTTGAATGGGGATTTGCCACTTCCCCCTAAACCAAAATTTGAATCGGGATTTGCCACTTTCCCCTAAACCCAAGTTTGAATGGGGATTTGCCACTTCCCCCTAAACCCAAGTTTGAATGGGGATTTGCCACTTCTCCTTAAACCCATTTTGAATGAGAATTTGCCACTCCCCCCTGAACCCAAGTTTAAATGGGGATTTGCCACTTCTCTCTAAGCCCAAGTTTGAATATGAATTTGCTACTTCCCTCTAAACCCAAGTTTAAATGGGCATTTGCCACTTCCCTTTAAACCCAAGTTTGAATGGGGATTTCCTACTCACCCATGAACCCAAGTTTGAATGGGGATTTGCCACTTCCCCCTAAACCCAAGTTTGAATGAGGATTTGCAATTTTCCCCTAACCCAAGTTTGAATGGAGATTTGCCACTCACCCCTGAACCCAAGTTTGAAAAGGGATTTGCCACTTCCCCCTGAACCCAATTTTGAATGGGGATTAGCCACTTCCCCCTAAACCCAAGTTTGAATGGGGATTTGCGGCTTTCTCTAAACCCAAGTTTGATTTGATATTTGCCACTTCTCCCTAAACCCAAGTTTGAATGGGGATTTGCCACTTTCCCCTAAACTCAAGTTTGAATGGAGATTTGCCACTTTCCCCTAAACCCAATTTTGAATGGGGATTTGCCAATTCCCCCTAAATCCTAGGTTGAATTGTGATTTGCCACTTCCCCTTAATCCCAAGTTTGAATGGGGATTTGCCACTTCCCTCTAAGGCTAAATTCGAATGGGGATTTGTTACTTCCTTTTAAACCCAAGTTTGAATGGGGATTTGTCACTCCCCCCTGAACCAAATTTTGAATGGGGATTTGCCACTCCCCCCTAAACCCAAGTTTGAATAGGGATTTCCCACTTCCACCTGAACCCAAGTTTGAATAGGGATTTGCCACCAACCAAAAACGCAGGTTTGAATGGGGATTTGCCACCCTCCTCTAAACCCAAATTTAAATGGGGATTTGCCACTTTCTCCTAAACCCAAGTTTGAATGGGGATTTGCCGCTTCTGTCTAAACCCATTTTGAATGGGGTTTGCCACTCCCCCTAAACTAAGTTTGAATGGGAATTTGCCACTTTCCCCTGAACCCAAGTTTGAATGGGGATTTGCCACTTCCCCCTGAACCCAACTTTGAATGGAGATTTGCCACTTCCATCTAAGGCCAAGTTTGAATGGGGATTTGCCACTTCCTTTTAAACCCAAGTTTGAATGGGGATTTGTCACTCCCCCCTGAACCAAATTTTGAATGGGGATTTGCCACTCCCCCCTAAACCCAAGTTTGAATAGGGATTTGCCACTTTCACCTGACCCCAAGTTTGAATAGGGATTTGCCACCAACCAAAATCGCAGGTTTGAATTGGGATTTGCCACTTCCCTCTAAACCCAAATTTGAATGGGAATTTGCCACTTTCCCCTGAACCCAAGTTTGAATGGGGATTAGCCACTTCCCTCTGAACCTACTTTGGATAGGGATTTGCCACTTCCCTCTAAAGCCAAGTTTGAATGGGGAGTTACCACTTCCTTTTAAACCCGAGTTTGAATGGGGATTTGCCACTCCTCGCTAAACCCAATTTTGAATGGGGATTTGCCAGTTTCCCCTAAACCCAGGTTTGAATAGGGATTTGCCACTTCCACCTAAACCAAGGTTGAATAGGGATTTGCCACCAACCAAAAACACAGGTTTGAATGGGGATTTGCCACTTCTCCCTAAACCAAAATTTGAATCGGGATTTGCCACTTTCCCCTAAACCCAAGTTTGAATGGGGATTTGCCACTTCCCCCTAAACCTAAGTTTGAATGGGGATTTGCCACTTCTCCTTAAACCCATTTTGAATGAGAATTTGCTACTCCCCCCTGAACCCAAGTTTAAATGGAAATTTGCCGCTTCTCTCTAAGCCCAAGTTTGAATATGAATTTGCTACTTCCCTCTAAACCCAAGTTTAAATGGGCATTTGCCACTTCCCTTTAAACCCAAGTTTGAATGGGGATTTCCTACTCACCCCTGAACCCAAGTTTGAATGGGGATTTGCCACTTCCCCCTAAACCCAAGTTTGAATGAGGATTTGCAATTTTCCCCTAACCCAAGTTTAAATGGAGATTTGCCACTCACCCCTGAACCCAAGTTTGAAAAGGGATTTGCCACTTCCCCCTGAACCCAATTTTGAATGGGGATTAGCCACTTCCCCCTAAACCCAAGTTTGAATGGGGATTTGCGGCTTTCTCTAAACCCAAGTTTGATTTGATATTTGCCACTTCTCCCTAAACCCAAGTTTGAATGGGGATTTGCCACTTCCCCCTAAACCCAAGTTTGAATGAGGATTTGCAATTTTTCTCTAACCCAAGTTTGAATATGGATTTGCCACTTCCCCCTAAACCCAAGTTTGAATGAGGATTTGCAATTTTCCCCTAACCCAAGTTTGAATGGGGATTTGCCACTTCCCTCTAAGGCTAAATTCGAATGGGGATTTGTTACTTCCTTTTAAACCCAAGTTTGAATGGGGATTTGTCACTCCCCCCTGAACCAAATTTTGAATGGGGATTTGCCACTCCCCCCTAAACCCAAGTTTGAATAGGGATTTCCCACTTCCACCTGAACCCAAGTTTGAATAGGGATTTGCCACCAACCAAAAACGCAGGTTTGAATGGGGATTTGCCACCCTCCTCTAAACCCAAATTTAAATGGGGATTTGCCACTTTCTCCTAAACCCAAGTTTGAATGGGGATTTGCCGCTTCTGTCTAAACCCATTTTGAATGGGGTTTGCCACTCCCCCTAAACTAAGTTTGAATGGGAATTTGCCACTTTCCCCTGAACCCAAGTTTGAATGGGGATTTGCCACTTCCCCCTGAACCCAACTTTGAATGGGGATTTGCCACTTCCATCTAAGGCCAAGTTTGAATGGGGATTTGCCACTTCCTTTTAAACCCAAGTTTGAATGGGGATTTGTCACTCCCCCCTGAACCAAATTTTGAATGGGGATTTGCCACTCCCCCCTAAACCCAAGTTTGAATAGGGATTTGCCACTTTCACCTGAACCCAAGTTTGAATAGGGATTTGCCACCAACCAAAATCGCAGGTTTGAATTGGGATTTGCCACTTCCCTCTAAACCCAAATTTGAATGGGAATTTGCCACTTTCCCCTGAACCCAAGTTTGAATGGGGATTAGCCACTTCCCTCTGAACCTACTTTGAATAGGGATTTGCCACTTCCCTCTAAAGCCAAGTTTGAATGGGGAGTTACCACTTCCTTTTAAACCCGAGTTTGAATGGGGATTTGCCACTCCTCGCTAAACCCAATTTTGAATGGGGATTTGCCAGTTTCCCCTAAACCCAGGTTTGAATAGGGATTTGCCACTTCCACCTAAACCAAGGTTGAATAGGGATTTGCCACCAACCAAAAACACAGGTTTGAATGGGGATTTGCCACTTCCCCCTAAACCAAAATTTGAATCGGGATTTGCCACTTTCCCCTAAACCCAAGTTTGAATGGGGATTTGCCACTTCCCCCTAAACCCAGGTTTGAATGGGGATTTGCCACTTCTCCTTAAACCCATTTTGAATGAGAATTTGCCACTCCCCCCTGAACCCAAGTTTAAATGGGGATTTGCCACTTCTCTCTAAGCCCAAGTTTGAATATGAATTTGCTACTTCCCTCTAAACCCAAGTTTAAATGGGCATTTGCCACTTCCCTTTAAACCCAAGTTTGAATGGGGATTTCCTACTCACCCCTGAACCCAAGTTTGAATGGGGATTTGCCACTTCCCCCTAAACCCAAGTTTGAATGAGGATTTGCAATTTTCCCCTAACCCAAGTTTGAATGGAGATTTGCCACTCACCCCTGAACCCAAGTTTGAAAAGGGATTTACCACTTCCCCCTGAACCCAATTTTGAATGGGGATTAGCCACTTCCCCCTAAACCCAAGTTTGAATGGGGATTTGCGGCTTTCTCTAAACCCAAGTTTGATTTGATATTTGCCACTTCTCCCTAAACCCAAGTTTGAATGGGGATTTGCCACTTTCCCCTAAACTCAAGTTTGAATGGAGATTTGCCACTTTCCCCTAAACCCAATTTTGAATGGGGATTTGCCAATTCCCCCTAAATCCTAGGTGGAATTGTGATTTGCCACTTCCCCTTAATCCCAAGTTTGAATGGGGATTTGCCACTTCCCTCTAAGGCTAAATTCGAATGGGGATTTGTTACTTCCTTTTAAACCCAAGTTTGAATGGGGATTTGTCACTCCCCCCTGAACCAAATTTTGAATGGGGATTTGCCACTCCCCCCTAAACCCAAGTTTGAATAGGGATTTCCCACTTCCACCTGAACCCATGTTTGAATAGGGATTTGCCACCAACCAAAAACGCAGGTTTGAATGGGGATTTGCCACCCTCCTCTAAACCCAAATTTAAATGAGGATTTGCCACTTTCTCCTAAACCCAAGTTTGAATGGGGATTTTTCGCTTCTGTCTAAACCCATTTTGAATGGGGTTTGCCACTCCCCCTAAACTAAGTTTGAATGGGAATTTGCCACTTTCCCCTGAACCCAAGTTTGAATGGGGATTTGCCACTTCCCCCTGAACCCAACTTTGAATGGGGATTTGCCACTTCCATCTAAGGCCAAGTTTGAATGGGGATTTGCCACTTCCTTTTAAACCCAAGTTTGAATGGGGATTTGTCACTCCCCCCTGAACCAAATTTTGAATGGGGATTTGCCACTCCCCCCTAAACCCAAGTTTGAATAGGGATTTGCCACTTTCACCTGAACCCAAGTTTGAATAGGGATTTGCCACCAACCAAAATCGCAGGTTTGAATTGGGATTTGCCACTTCCCTCTAAACCCAAATTTGAATGGGAATTTGCCACTTTCCCCTGAACCCAAGTTTGAATGGGGATTAGCCACTTCCCTCTGAACCTACTTTGGATAGGGATTTGCCACTTCCCTCTAAAGCCAAGTTTGAATGGGGAGTTACCACTTCCTTTTAAACCCGAGTTTGAATGGGGATTTGCCACTCCTCGCTAAACCCAATTTTGAATGGGGATTTGCCAGTTTATCCTAAACCCAGGTTTGAATAGGGATTTGCCACTTCCACCTAAACCAAGGTTGAATAGGGATTTGCCACCAACCAAAAACACAGGTTTGAATGGGGATTTGCCACTTCCCCCTAAACCAAAATTTGAATCGGGATTTGCCACTTTCCCCTAAACCCAAGTTTGAATGGGGATTTGCCACTTCCCCCTAAACCTAAGTTTGAATGGGGATTTGCCACTTCTCCTTAAACCCATTTTGAATGAGAATTTGCTACTCCCCCCTGAACCCAAGTTTAAATGGAAATTTGCCGCTTCTCTCTAAGCCCAAGTTTGAATATGAATTTGCTACTTCCCTCTAAACCCAAGTTTAAACGGGCATTTGCCACTTCCCTTTAAACCCAAGTTTGAATGGGGATTTCCTACTCACCCCTGAACCCAAGTTTGAATGGGGATTTGCCACTTCCCCCTAAACCCAAGTTTGAATGAGGATTTGCAATTTTCCCCTAACCCAAGTTTGAATGGAGATTTGCCACTCACCCCTGAACCCAAGTTTGAAAAGGGATTTGCCACTTCCCCCTGAACCCAATTTTGAATGGGGATTAGCCACTTCCCCCTAAACCCAAGTTTGAATGGGGATTTGCGGCTTTCTCTAAACCCAAGTTTGATTTGATATTTGCCACTTCTCCCTAAACCCAAGTTTGAATGGGGATTTGCCACTTCCCCCTAAACTCAAGTTTGAATGGAGATTTGCCACTTTCCCCTAAACCCAATTTTGAATGGGGATTTGCCACTTCCCCCTAAACCCTAGGTTGAATTGTGATTTGCCACTTCCCCCTAATCCCAAGTTTAAATGGGAATTTGCCACTTCTCCCTGAAGCCAGGTTTGAACGGGGATTCGCCACTTCCCCCTAAACCCAAGTTTTAATGGGTATTTGCCACTTCTCCCTAAACCCAAGTTTGAATGAGGATTTGCCACTTTCCCCTAAACCTAAGTTTGAATGGAGATTTGCCACTTACCCCTGAACCCAAGTTTAAAAAGGGATTTGCCACTTCCCCCTGAACCCAATTTTGAATGGGAATTAGCCACTTCCCCCTAAACCCAAGTTTGAATTGGGATTTGCCACTTTCTCTAAACCCAAGTTTGATTTTGGATTTGCCACTTCTCCCTAAACCTAAGTTTGAATGGGGATTTGCCACTTGTCCCTTAACCCAAGTTTAAATGGGGATTTGCCACTTCCCCCTGAACTCAAGTTGAAATGGAGATTTGCCACTTCCTCCTGAACCCAAGTTTGAATGGGGATTTGCCACTTCCCTCTAAGGCTAAGTTCGAATGGGGATTTGTTACTTCCTTTTAAACCCAAGTTTGAATGGGGATTTGTCACTCCCCCCTGAACCAAATTTTGAATGGGGATTTGCCACTCCCCCCTAAACCCAAGTTTGAATAGGGATTTCCCACTTCCACCTGAACCCAAGTTTGAATAGGGATTTGCCACCAACCAAAAACGCAGGTTTGAATGGGGATTTGCCACCCTCCTCTAAACCCAAATTTGAATAAGGATTTGCCACTTTCTCCTAAACCCAAGTTTGAATGGGGATTTGCCGCTTCTGTCTAAACCCATTTTGAATGGGGTTTGCCACTCCCCCTAAACTAAGTTTGAATGGGAATTTGCCACTTTCCCCTGAACCCAAGTTTGAATGGGGATTTGCCACTTCCCCCTAAACCCAACTTTGAATGGGGATTTGCCACTTCCATCTAAGGCCAAGTTTTAATGGGGATTTGCCACTTCCTTTTAAACCCAAGTTTGCATGGGGATTTGTCACTCCCCCCTGAACCAAATTTTGAATGGGGATTTGCCACTCCCCCCTAAACCCAAGTTTGAATAGGGATTTGCCACTTTCACCTGAACCCAAGTTTGAATAGGGATTTGCCACCAACCAAAATCGCAGGTTTGAATTGGGATTTGCCACTTCCCTCTAAACCCAAATTTGAATGGGAGTTTGCCACTTTCCCCTGAACCCAAGTTTGAATATGGATTAGCCAATCCCCCTAAACCCAAATTTGAATGGGGATTTGCCACTTCCCCCCAAAACCCAAGTTTGAATGGGGATTAGCCACTTCCCTCTGAACCTACTTTGAATAGGGATTTGCCACTTCCCTCTAAAGCCAAGTTTGAATGGGGAGTTACCACTTCCTTTTAAACCCGAGTTTGAATGGCGATTTGCCACTCCTCCCTAAACCCAATTTTGAATGGGGATTTGCCAGTTTCCCCTAAACCCAAGTTTGAATAGGGATTTGCCACTTCCACCTAAACCCAAGTTTGAATGGGGATTTGTCACTCCCCCCTGAACCAAATTTTGAATGGGGATTTGCCACTCCCCCCTAAACCCAAGTTTGAATAGGGATTTGCCACTTTCACCTGAACCCAAGTTTGAATAGGGATTTGCCACCAACCAAAATCGCAGGTTTGAATTGGGATTTGCCACTTCCCTCTAAACCCAAATTTGAATGGGAATTTGGCACTTTCCCCTAAACCCAAGTTTGAATGGGGATTTGCCACTTTCCCCTAAACCCAAGTTTGAATATGGATTAGCCAATCCCCCTAAATCCAAATTTGAATGGGGATTTGCCACTTCCCCCCAAAACCCAAGTTTGAATGGGGATTAGCCACTTCCCTCTGAACCTACTTTGAATAGGGATTTGCCACTTCCCTCTAAAGCCAAGTTTGAATGGGGAGTTACCACTTCCTTTTAAACCCGAGTTTGAATGGGGATTTTCCACTCCTTCCTAAACCCAATTTTGAATGGGGATTTGCCAGTTTCCCCTAAACCCAAGTTTGAATAGGGATTTGCCACTTCCACCTAAACCCAAGTTTGAATAGGGATTTGCCACCAACCAAAAACACAGGTTTGAATGGGGATTTGCCACTTCCCCCTAAACCAAAATTTGAATCGGGATTTGCCACTTTCCCCTAAACCCAAGTTTGAATAAGGATTTGCCACTTCTGTCTAAACCCAAGTTTGAATGGGGATTTTCCACTCCCCCCTAAAACTAAGTTTGAATGGGGATTTTCCACTCCCCCCTAAAACTAAGTTTGAATGGGAATTTGCCACTTTCCCCTGAACCCAAGTTTGAATGGGGATTTGCCACTTTCCCCTAAACCCAAGTTTGAATATATATTAGCCAATCCCCCTAAACCCAAATTTGAATGGGGATTTGCCACTTCCCCCCAAAACCCAAGTTTGAATGGGGATTAGCCACTTCCTTTTAAACCCAAGTTTGAATGGGGATTTGTCACTCCCCCCTGAACCAAATTTTGAACGGGGATTTGCCACTCCCCCCTAAACCCAAGTTTGAATAGGGATTTGCCACTTTCACCTGAACCCAAGTTTGAATAGGGATTTGCCACCAACCAAAATCGCAGGTTTGAATTGGGATTTGCCACTTCCCTCTAAACCCAAATTTGAATGGGAATTTGCCACTTTCCCCTGAACCCAAGTTTGAATGGGGATTTGGCACTTTCCCCTAAACCCAAGTTTGAATATGGATTAGCCAATCCCCCTAAACCCAAATTTGAATGGGGATTTGCCACTTCCCCCCAAAACCCAAGTTTGAATGGGGATTAGCCACTTCCCTCTGAACCTACTTTGAATAGGGATTTGCCACTTCCCTCTAAAGCCAAGTTTGAATGGAGAGTTACCACTTCCTTTTAAACCCGAGTTTGAATGGGGATTTGCCACTCCTCCCTGAACCCAATTTTGAATGGGGATTTGCCAGTTTCCCCTAAACCCAAGTTTGAATAGGGATTTGCCACTTCCACCTAAACCCAAGTTTGAATAGGGATTTGCCACCAACCAAAAACACAGGTTTGAATGGGGATTTGCCACTTTCCTCCAAACCCAAATTTGAATGAAAATTTGCCACTTTCCCCTAAACCCAAATTTGAATCGGGATTTGCAACTTTCCCCTAAACCCAAGTTTGAATGAGGATTTGCCACTTCTGTCTAAACCCAAGTTTGAATGGGGATTTTCCACTCCCCCCTAAAACTAAGTTGAATGGGAATTTGCCACTTTCCTCTGAACTCAAGTTTGAATGGGGATTTGCCACTTCCCCCTAAACCCAAGTTTGAATGGGGATTTGCCACTTCTCCTTAAACCCATTTTGAATGAGAATTTGCCACTCCCCCCTGAACCCAAGTTTGAATAGGGATTTGCCACTTCCACCTAAACCCAAGTTTGAATAGGGATTTGCCACCAACCAAAAACACAGGTTTGAATTGGGATTTGCCACTTCCCTCTAAACCCAAATTTGAATGGGAATTTGCCACTTTCCCCTGAACCCAAGTTTGAATGGGGATTTGGCACTTTCCCCTAAACCCAAGTTTGAATATGGATTAGCCAATCCCCCTAACCCAAATTTGAATGGGGATTTGCCACTTCCCCCCAAAACCTAAGTTTGAATAGGGATTAGCCACTTCCCTCTGCACCTACTTTGAATAGGGATTTGCCACTTCCCTCTAAAGCCAAGTTTGAATGGGGAGTTACCACTTCCTTTTAAACCCGAGTTTGAATGGGGATTTGCCACTTCCCCCTAAACCCAAGTTTGAATGGGGATTTGCCACTTCTCCTTAAACCCATTTTGAATGAGAATTTGCCACTCCCCCCTGAACCCAAGTTTAAATGGGGATTTGCCACTTCTCTCTAAGCCCAAGTTTGAATATGAATTTGCCACTTCCCTCTAAACCCAAGTTTAAATGGGCATTTGCCACTTCCCTTTAAACCCAAGTTTGAATGGGGATTTCCTACTCACCCCTGAACCCAAGTTTGAATGGGGATTTGCCACTTCCCCCTAAACCCAAGTTTGAATGAGGATTTGCAATTTTCCCCTAACCCAAGTTTGAATGGAGATTTGCCACTCACCCCCGAACCCAAATTTGAAAAGGGATTTGCCACTTCCCCCTGAACCCAATTTTGAATGGGGATTAGCCACTTCCCCCTAAACCCAAGTTTGAATGGGGATTTGCGGCTTTCTCTAAACCCAAGTTTGATTTGATATTTGCCACTTCTCCCTAAACCCCAGTTTGAATGGGGATTTGCCACTTTCTCCTAAACCCAAGTTTGAATGGGGATTTGCCGCTTCTGTCTAAACCCATTTTGAATGGGGTTTTCCACTCCCCCTTAAACTAAGTTTGAATGGGAATTTGCCACTTTCCCCTGAACCCAAGTTTGAATGGGGATTTGCCACTTCCTCCTGAACCCAAGTTTGAATGGGAATTTGCCACTTCCATCTAAGGCCAAGTTTGAATGGGGATTTGCCACTTCCTTTTAAACCCAAGTTTGAATGGGGATTTGTCACTCCCCCCTGAACCAAATTTTGAACGGGGATTTGCCACTCCCCCCTAAACCCAAGTTTGAATAGGGATTTGCCACTTTCACCTGAACCCAAGTTTGAATAGGGATTTGCCACCAACCAAAATCGCAGGTTTGAATTGGGATTTGCCACTTCCCTCTAAACCTAAATTTGAATGGGAATTTGCCACTTTCCCCTGAACCCAAGTTTAAATGGGGATTTGGCACTTTCCCCTAAACCCAAGTTTGAATATGGATTAGCCAATCCCCCTAAACCCAAATTTGAATGGGGATTTGCCACTTCCCCCCAAAACCCAAGTTTGAATGGGGATTAGCCACTTCCCTCTGAACCTACTTTGAATAGGGATTTGCCACTTCCCTCTAAAGCCAAGTTTGAATGGGGAGTTACCACTTCCTTTTAAACCCGAGTTTGAATGGGGATTTGCCACTCCTCCCTAAACCCAATTTTGAATGGGGATTTGCCAGTTTCCCCTAAACCCAAGTTTGAATAGGGATTTGCCACTTCCACCTAAACCCAAGTTTGAATAGGGATTTGCCACCAACCAAAAACACAGGTTTGAATGGGGATTTGCCACTTCCCCCTAAACCAAAATTTGAATCGGGATTTGCAACTTTCCCCTAAACCCAAGTTTGAATGAGGATTTGCCACTTCTGTCTAAACCCAAGTTTGAATGGGGATTTTCCACTCCCCCCTAAAACTAAGTTTGAATGGGAATTTGCCACTTTCCTCTGAACTCAAGTTTGAATGGGGATTTGCCACTTCCCCCTAAACCCAAGTTTGAATGGGGATTTGCCACTTCTCCTTAAACCCATTTTGAATGAGAATTTGCCACTCCCCCCTGAACCCAAGTTTGAATAGGGATTTGCCACTTCCACCTAAACCCAAGTTTGAATAGGGATTTGCCACCAACCAAAAACACAGGTTTGAATGGGGATTTGCCACTTCCCCCTAAACCCAAATTTGAATCGGGATTTGCAACTTTCCCCTAAACCCAAGTTTGAATGAGGATTTGCCACTTCTGTCTAAACCCAAGTTTGAATGGGGATTTTCCACTCCCCCCTAAAACTAAGTTTGAATGGGAATTTGCCACTTTCCCCTGAACCCAAGTTTAAATGGGCATTTGCCACTTCCCTTTAAACCCAAGTTTGAATGGGGATTTCCTACTCACCCCTGAACCCAAGTTTGAATGGGGATTTGACACTTCCCCCTAAACCCAAGTTTGAATGAGGATTTGCAATTTTCCCCTAACCCAAGTTTGAATGGAGATTTGCCACTCACCCCTGAACCCAAGTTTGAAAAGGGATTTGCCACTTCCCCCTGAACCCAATTTTGAATGGGGATTAGCCACTTCCCCCTAAACCCAAGTTTGAATGGGGATTTGCGGCTTTCTCTAAACCCAAGTTTGATTTGATATTTGCCACTTCTCCCTAAACCCAAGTTTGAATGGGGATTAACCACTTCTCCCTAAACCCAAGTTTGAATGGGGATTTGCCACTTCCCCCTTAACTCAAGTTTGAATGGAGATATGCCACTTTCCCCTAAACCCAATTTTGAATGGGGATTTGCCACTTCCCCCTAAACCCTAGTTTGAATTGTGATTTGCCACTTCCCCCTAATCCCAAGTTTAAATGGGAATTAGCCACTTCTCCCTAAACCCAAGTTTGAATGAGGATTTGCCACTTTCCCTTAAACCTAAGTTTGAATGGAGATTTGCCACTTACCCCTGAACCCAAGTTCAAAAAAAGATTTGCCACTTCCCCCTGAACCCAATTTTAAATGGGAATTAGCCACTTCCCCCTAAACCCAAGTTTGAATTGGGATAGCCACTTTCTCTACCCCAAGTTTGATTTGGGATTTTCACTTCTCCCTAAACCTAAGTTTGAATGAGGATTTGCCACTTCTCATTAACCCAAGTTTAAATGGGGATTTGCCACTTCCCCTTAAACTCAAGTTTAAATGGAGATTTGCCACTTCCTCCTGAACCCAAGTTTGAATGGGGATTTGCCACTTCCCTCTAAGGCTAAGTTCGAATGGGGATTTGTTACTTCCTTTTAAACCCAAGTTTGAATGGGGATTTGTCACTCCCCCCTGAACCAAATTTTGAATGGGGATTTGCCACTCCCCCCTAAACCCAAGTTTGAATAGGGATTTCCCACTTCCACCTGAACCCATGTTTGAATAGGGATTTGCCACCAACCTAAATCGCAGGTTTGAATTGGGATTTGCCACTTCCCTCTAAACCCAAATTTGAATGGGAATTTGCCACTTTCCCCTGAACCCAAGTTTGAATGGGGATTTGGCACTTTCCCCTAAACCCAAGTTTGAATATGGATTAGCCAATCCCCCTAACCCAAATTTGAATGGGGATTTGCCACTTCCCCCCAAAACCCAAGTTTGAAATGGGGATTAGCCACTTCCCTCTGCACCTACTTTGAATAGGGATTTGCCACTTCCCTCTAAAGCCAAGTTTGAATGGGGAGTTACCACTTCCTTTTAAACCCGAGTTTGAATGGGGATTTGCCACTTCCCCCTAAACCCAAGTTTGAATGGGGATTTGCCACTTCTCCTTAAACCATTTTGAATGAGAATTTGCCACTCCCCCCTGAACCCAAGTTTAAATGGGGATTTGCCACTTCTCTCTAAGCCCAAGTTTGAATATGAATTTGCCACTTCCCTCTAAACCCAAGTTTAAATGGGCATTTGCCACTTCCCTTTAAACCCAAGTTTGAATGGGGATTTCCTACTCACCCCTGAACCCAAGTTTGAATGGGGATTTGCCACTTCCCCCTAAACCCAAGTTTGAATGAGGATTTGCAATTTTCCCCTAACCCAAGTTTGAATGGAGATTTGCCACTCACCCCCGAACCCAAGTTTGAAAAGGGATTTGCCACTTCCCCCTGAACCCAATTTTGAATGGGGATTAGCCACTTCCCCCTAAACCCAAGTTTGAATGGGGATTTGCGGCTTTCTCTAAACCCAAGTTTGATTTGATATTTGCCACTTCTCCCTAAACCCAAGTTTGAATGGGGATTTACCACTTCTCCCTAAACCCAAGTTTGAATGGGGATTTGCCACTTCCCCCTAATCCCAAGTTTAAATGGGAATTTGCCACTTCTCCCTGAAGCCAAGTTTGAACGGGGATTCGCCACTTCCCCCTAAACCCAAGTTTTAATGGGTATTTGCCACTTCTCCCTAAACCCAAGTTTGTATGAGGATTTGCCACTTTCCCCTAAACCTAAGTTTGAATGGAGATTTGCCACTTACCCCTGAACCCCAGTTTAAAAAGGGATTTGCCACTTCCCCCTGAACCCAATTTTGAATGGGAATTAGCCACTTCCCCCTAAACCCAAGTTTGAATTGGGATTTGCCACTTTCTCTAAACCCAAGTTTGATTTTGGATTTACCACTTCTCCCTAAACCTAAGTTTAAATGGGGATTTGCCACTTCTCCCTTAACCCAAGTTTAAATGGGGATTTGCCACTTCCACCTGAACTCAAGTTTAAATGGAGATTTGCCACTTCCTCCTGAACCCAAGTTTGAATGGGGATTTGCCACTTCCCTCTAAAGCTAAGTTCGAATGGGGATTTGTTACTTCCTTTTAAACCCACGTTTGAATGGGGATTTGTCGCTCCCCCCTGAACCAAATTTTGAATGGGGATTTGCCACTCCCCCCTAAACCCAAGTTTGAATAGGGATTTCCCACTTCCACCTGAACCCAAGTTTGAATAGGGATTTGCCACCAACCAAAAACGCAGGTTTGAATGGGGATTTGCCACCCTCCTTTAAACCCAAATTTGAATGGGGATTTGCCACTTTCTCCTAAACCCAAGTTTGAATGGGGATTTGCCGCTTCTGTCTAAACCCATTTTGAATGGGGTTTGCCACTCCCCCTTAAACTAAGTTTGAATGGGAATTTGCCACTTTCCCCTGAACCCAAGTTTGAATGGGGATTTGCCACTTCCCCCTGAACCCAAGTTTGAATGGGGATTTGCCACTTCCATCTAAGGCCAAGTTTTAATGGGGATTTGCCACTTCCTTTTAAACCCAAGTTGAATGGGGATTTGTCACTCCCCCCTGAACCAAATTTTGAATGGGGATTTGCCACTCCCCCCTAAACCCAAGTTTGAATAGGGATTTGCCACTTTCACCTGAACCCAAGTTTGAATAGGGATTTGCCACCAACCAAAATCGCAGGTTTGAATTGGGATTTGCCACTTCCCTCTAAACCCAAGTTTGAATATGGATTAGCCAATCCCCCTAAACCTAAATTTGAATGGGGATTTGCCACTTCCCCCCAAAACCCAAGTTTGAAAGGGGATTAGCCACTTCCCTCTGAACCTACTTTGAATAGGGATTTGCCACTTCCCTCTAAAGCCAAGTTTGAATGGGGAGTTACCACTTCCTTTTAAACCCGAGTTTGAATGGCGATTTGCCACTCCTCCCTAAACCCAATTTTGAATGGGGATTTGCCAGTTTCCCCTAAACCCAAGTTTGAATAGGGATTTGCCACTTCCACCTAAACCCAAGTTTGAATGGGGATTTATCACTCCCCCCTGAACCAAATTTTGAATGGGGATTTGCCACTCCCCCCTAAACCCAAGTTTGAATAGGGATTTGCCACTTTCACCTGAACCCAAGTTTGAATAGGGATTTGCCACCAACCAAAATCGCAGGTTTGAATTGGGATTTGCCACTTCCCTCTAAACCCAAATTTGAATGGGAATTTGGCACTTTCCCCTGAACTCAAGTTTGAATCGGGATTTGCCACTTTCCCCTAAACCCAAGTTTGAATATGGATTAGCCAATCCCCCTAAACCCAAATTTGAATGGGGATTTGCCACTTCCCCCCAAAACCCAAGTTTGAATGGGGATTAGCCACTTCCCTCTGAACCTACTTTGAATAGGGATTTGCCACTTCCCTCTAAAGCCAAGTTTGAATGGGGAGTTACCACTTCCTTTTAAACCCGAGTTTGAATGGGGATTTGCCACTCCTCCCTAAACCCAATTTTGAATGGGGATTTGCCAGTTTCCCCTAAACCCAAGTTTGAATAGGGATTTGCCACTTCCACCTAAACCCAAGTTTGAATAGGGATTTGCCACCAACCAAAAACACAGGTTTGAATGGGGATTTGCCACTTCCCCCTAAACCAAAATTTGAATCGGGATTTGCAACTTTCCCCTAAACCCAAGTTTGAATGAGGATTTGCCACTTCTGTCTAAACCCAAGTTTGAATGGGGATTTTCCACTCCCCCCTAAAACTAAGTTTGAATGGGAATTTGCCACTTTCCTCTGAACTCAAGTTTGAATGGGGATTTGCCACTTCCCCCTAAACCCAAGTTTAAATGGGGATTTGCCACTTCTCCTTAAACCCATTTTGAATGAGAATTTGCCACTCCCCCCTGAACCCAAGTTTGAATAGGGATTTGCCACTTCCACCTAAACCCAAGTTTGAATAGGGATTTGCCACCAACCAAAAACACAGGTTTGAATGGGGATTTGCCACTTCCCCCTAAACCCAAATTTGAATCGGGATTTGCAACTTTCCCCTAAACCCAAGTTTGAATGAGGATTTGCCACTTCTGTCTAAACCCAAGTTTGAATGGGGATTTTCCACTCCCCCCTAAAACTAAGTTTGAATGGGAATTTGCCACTTTCCCCTGAACCCAAGTTTAAATGGGCATTTGCCACTTCCCTTTAAACCCAAGTTTGAATGGGGATTTCCTACTCACCCCTGAACCCAAGTTTGAATGGGGATTTGCCACTTCCCCCTAAACCCAAGTTTGAATGAGGATTTGCAATTTTCCCCTAACCCAAGTTTGAATGGAGATTTGCCACTCACCCCTGAACCCAAGTTTGAAAAGGGATTTGCCACTTCCCCCTGAACCCAATTTTGAATGGGGATTAGCCACTTCCCCCTAAACCCAAGTTTGAATGGGGATTTGCGGCTTTCTCTAAACCCAAGTTTGATTTGATATTTGCCACTTCTCCCTAAACCCAAGTTTGAATGTGGATTAACCACTTCTCCCTAAACCCAAGTTTGAATGGGGATTTGCCACTTCCTTCTTAACTCAAGTTTGAATGGAGATATGCCACTTTCCCCTAAACCCAATTTTGAATGGGGATTTGCCACTTCCCCCTAAACCCTAGTTTGAATTGTGATTTGCCACTTCCCCCTAATCCCAAGTTTAAATGGGAATTAGCCACTTCTCCCTAAACCCAAGTTTGAATGAGGATTTGCCACTTTCCCTTAAACCTAAGTTTGAATGGAGATTTGCCACTTACCCCTGAACCCAAGTTCAAAAAAAGATTTGCCACTTCCCCCTGAACCCAATTTTAAATGGGAATTAGCCACTTCCCCCTAAACCCAAGTTTGAATTGGGATAGCCACTTTCTCTACCCCAAGTTTGATTTGGGATTTTCACTTCTCCCTAAACCTAAGTTTGAATGAGGATTTGCCACTTCTCATTAACCCAAGTTTAAATGGGGATTTGCCACTTCCCCTTAAACTCAAGTTTAAATGGAGATTTGCCACTTCCTCCTGAACCCAAGTTTGAATGGGGATTTGCCACTTCCCTCTAAGGCTAAGTTCGAATGGGGATTTGTTACTTCCTTTTAAACCCAAGTTTGAATGGGGATTTGTCACTCCCCCCTGAACCAAATTTTGAATGGGGATTTGCCACTCCCCCCTAAACCCAAGTTTGAATAGGGATTTCCCACTTCCACCTGAACCCATGTTTGAATAGGGATTTGCCACCAACCTAAATCGCAGGTTTGAATTGGGATTTGCCACTTCCCTCTAAACCCAAATTTGAATGGGAATTTGCCACTTTCCCCTGAACCCAAGTTTGAATGGGGATTTGGCACTTTCCCCTAAACCCAAGTTTGAATATGGATTAGCCAATCCCCCTAACCCAAATTTGAATGGGGATTTGCCACTTCCCCCCAAAACCCAAGTTTGAAATGGGGATTAGCCACTTCCCTCTGCACCTACTTTGAATAGGGATTTGCCACTTCCCTCTAAAGCCAAGTTTGAATGGGGAGTTACCACTTCCTTTTAAACCCGAGTTTGAATGGGGATTTGCCACTTCCCCCTAAACCCAAGTTTGAATGGGGATTTGCCACTTCTCCTTAAACCCATTTTGAATGAGAATTTGCCACTCCCCCCTGAACCCAAGTTTAAATGGGGATTTGCCACTTCTCTCTAAGCCCAAGTTTGAATATGAATTTGCCACTTCCCTCTAAACCCAAGTTTAAATGGGCATTTGCCACTTCCCTTTAAACCCAAGTTTGAATGGGGATTTCCTACTCACCCCTGAACCCAAGTTTGAATGGGGATTTGCCACTTCCCCCTAAACCCAAGTTTGAATGAGGATTTGCAATTTTCCCCTAACCCAAGTTTGAATGGAGATTTGCCACTCACCCCCGAACCCAAGTTTGAAAAGGGATTTGCCACTTCCCCCTGAACCCAATTTTGAATGGGGATTAGCCACTTCCCCCTAAACCCAAGTTTGAATGGGGATTTGCGGCTTTCTCTAAACCCAAGTTTGATTTGATATTTGCCACTTCTCCCTAAACCCAAGTTTGAATGGGGATTTACCACTTCTCCCTAAACCCAAGTTTGAATGGGGATTTGCCACTTCCCCCTAATCCCAAGTTTAAATGGGAATTTGCCACTTCTCCCTGAAGCCAAGTTTGAACGGGGATTCGCCACTTCCCCCTAAACCCAAGTTTTAATGGGTATTTGCCACTTCTCCCTAAACCCAAGTTTGTATGAGGATTTGCCACTTTCCCCTAAACCTAAGTTTGAATGGAGATTTGCCACTTACCCCTGAACCCCAGTTTAAAAAGGGATTTGCCACTTCCCCCTGAACCCAATTTTGAATGGGAATTAGCCACTTCCCCCTAAACCCAAGTTTGAATTGGGATTTGCCACTTTCTCTAAACCCAAGTTTGATTTTGGATTTGCCACTTCTCCCTAAACCTAAGTTTAAATGGGGATTTGCCACTTCTCCCTTAACCCAAGTTTAAATGGGGATTTGCCACTTCCACCTGAACTCAAGTTTAAATGGAGATTTGCCACTTCCTCCTGAACCCAAGTTTGAATGGGGATTTGCCACTTCCCTCTAAAGCTAAGTTCGAATGGGGATTTGTTACTTCCTTTTAAACCCACGTTTGAATGGGGATTTGTCGCTCCCCCCTGAACCAAATTTTGAATGGGGATTTGCCACTCCCCCCTAAACCCAAGTTTGAATAGGGATTTCCCACTTCCACCTGAACCCAAGTTTGAATAGGGATTTGCCACCAACCAAAAACGCAGGTTTGAATGGGGATTTGCCACCCTCCTTTAAACCCAAATTTGAATGGGGATTTGCCACTTTCTCCTAAACCCAAGTTTGAATGGGGATTTGCCGCTTCTGTCTAAACCCATTTTGAATGGGGTTTGCCACTCCCCCTTAAACTAAGTTTGAATGGGAATTTGCCACTTTCCCCTGAACCCAAGTTTGAATGGGGATTTGCCACTTCCCCCTGAACCCAAGTTTGAATGGGGATTTGCCACTTCCATCTAAGGCCAAGTTTTAATTGGGATTTGCCACTTCCTTTCAAACCCAAGTTGAATGGGGATTTGTCACTCCCCCCTGAACCAAATTTTGAATGGGGATTTGCCACTCCCCCCTAAACCCAAGTTTGAATAGGGATTTGCCACTTTCACCTGAACCCAAGTTTGAATAGGGATTTGCCACCAACCAAAATCGCAGGTTTGAATTGGGATTTGCCACTTCCCTCTAAACCCAAGTTTGAATATGGATTAGCCAATCCCCCTAAACCTAAATTTGAATGGGGATTTGCCACTTCCCCCCAAAACCCAAGTTTGAATGGGGATTAGCCACTTCCCTCTGAACCTACTTTGAATAGGGATTTGCCACTTCCCTCTAAAGCCAAGTTTGAATGGGGAGTTACCACTTCCTTTTAAACCCGAGTTTGAATGGCGATTTGCCACTCCTCCCTAAACCCAATTTTGAATGGGGATTTGCCAGTTTCCCCTAAACCCAAGTTTGAATAGGGATTTGCCACTTCCACCTAAACCCAAGTTTGAATGGGGATTTATCACTCCCCCCTGAACCAAATTTTGAATGGGGATTTGCCACTCCCCCCTAAACCCAAGTTTGAATAGGGATTTGCCACTTTCACCTGAACCCAAGTTTGAATAGGGATTTGCCACCAACCAAAATCGCAGGTTTGAATTGGGATTTGCCACTTCCCTCTAAACCCAAATTTGAATGGGAATTTGGCACTTTCCCCTGAACTCAAGTTTGAATCGGGATTTGCCACTTTCCCCTAAACCCAAGTTTGAATATGGATTAGCCAATCCCCCTAAACCCAAATTTGAATGGGGATTTGCCACTTCCCCCCAAAACCCAAGTTTGAATGGGGATTAGCCACTTCCCTCTGAACCTACTTTGAATAGGGATTTGCCACTTTCCTCTAAAGCCAAGTTTGAATGGGGAGTTACCACTTCCTTTTAAACCCGAGTTTGAATGGGGATTTTCCACTCCTCCCTAAACCCAATTTTGAATGGGGATTTGCCAGTTTCCCCTAAACCCAAGTTTGAATAGGGATTTGCCACTTCCACCTAAACCCAAGTTTGAATAGGGATTTGCCACCAACCAAAAACACAGGTTTGAATGGGGATTTGCCACTTCCCCCTAAACCAAAATTTGAATCGGGATTTGCCACTTTCCCCTAAACCCAAGTTTGAATAAGGATTTGCCACTTCTGTCTAAACCCAAGTTTGAATGGGGATTTTCCACTCCCCCCTAAAACTAAGTTTGAATGGAAATTTGCCACTTTCCCCTGAACCCAAGTTTGAATGGGGATTTGCCACTTTCCCCTAAACCCAAGTTTGAATATATATTAGCCAATCCCCCTAAACCCAAATTTGAATGGGGATTTGCCACTTCCACCTAAACCCAAGTTTGAATAGGGATTTGCCACCAACCAAAAACACAGGTTTGAATGGGGATTTGCCACTTCCCCCTAAACCAAAATTTGAATCGGGATTTGCAACTTTCCCCTAAACCCAAGTTTGAATGAGGATTTGCCACTTCTGTCTAAACCCAAGTTTGAATGGGGATTTTCCACTCCCCCCTAAAACTAAGTTTGAATGGGAATTTGCCACTTTCCTCTGAACTCAAGTTTGAATGGGGATTTGCCACTTCCCCCTAAACCCAAGTTTGAATGGGGATTTGCCACTTCTCCTTAAACCCATTTTGAATGAGAATTTGCCACTCCCCCCTGAACCCAAGTTTGAATAGGGATTTGCCACTTCCACCTAAACCCAAGTTTGAATAGGGATTTGCCACCAACCAAAAACACAGGTTTGAATGGGGATTTGCCACTTCCCCCTAAACCCAAATTTGAATCGGGATTTGCAACTTTCCCCTAAACCCAAGTTTGAATGAGGATTTGCCACTTCTGTCTAAACCCAAGTTTGAATGGGGATTTTCCACTCCCCCCTAAAACTAAGTTTGAATGGGAATTTGCCACTTTCCCCTGAACCCAAGTTTAAATGGGCATTTGCCACTTCCCTTTAAACCCAAGTTTGAATGGGGATTTCCTACTCACCCCTGAACCCAAGTTTGAATGGGGATTTGCCACTTCCCCCTAAACCCAAGTTTGAATGAGGATTTGCAATTTTCCCCTAACCCAAGTTTGAATGGAGATTTGCCACTCACCCCTGAACCCAAGTTTGAAAAGGGATTTGCCACTTCCCCCTGAACCCAATTTTGAATGGGGATTAGCCACTTCCCCCTAAACCCAAGTTTGAATGGGGATTTGCGGCTTTCTCTAAACCCAAGTTTGATTTGATATTTGCCACTTCTCCCTAAACCCAAGTTTGAATGGGGATTAACCACTTCTCCCTAAACCCAAGTTTGAATGGGGATTTGCCACTTCCCCCTTAACTCAAGTTTGAATGGAGATATGCCACTTTCCCCTAAACCCAATTTTGAATGGGGATTTGCCACTTCCCCCTAAACCCTAGTTTGAATTGTGATTTGCCACTTCCCCCTAATCCCAAGTTTAAATGGGAATTAGCCACTTCTCCCTAAACCCAAGTTTGAATGAGGATTTGCCACTTTCCCTTAAACCTAAGTTTGAATGGAGATTTGCCACTTACCCCTGAACCCAAGTTCAAAAAAAGATTTGCCACTTCCCCCTGAACCCAATTTTAAATGGGAATTAGCCACTTCCCCCTAAACCCAAGTTTGAATTGGGATAGCCACTTTCTCTACCCCAAGTTTGATTTGGGATTTTCACTTCTCCCTAAACCTAAGTTTGAATGGGGATTTGCCACTTCTCATTAACCCAAGTTTAAATGGGGATTTGCCACTTCCCCTTAAACTCAAGTTTAAATGGAGATTTGCCACTTCCTCCTGAACCCAAGTTTGAATGGGGATTTGCCACTTCCCTCTAAGGCTAAGTTCGAATGGGGATTTGTTACTTCCTTTTAAACCCAAGTTTGAATGGGGATTTGTCACTCCCCCCTGAACCAAATTTTGAATGGGGATTTGCCACTCCCCCCTAAACCCAAGTTTGAATAGGGATTTCCCACTTCCACCTGAACCCATGTTTGAATAGGGATTTGCCACCAACCAAAAACGCAGGTTTGAATGGGGATTTGCCACCCTCCTCTAAACCCAAATTTGAATGGGGATTTGCCACTTTCTCCTAAACCCAAGTTTAAATGGGGATTTGCCGCTTCTGTCTAAACCCATTTTGAATGGGGTTTGCCACTCCCCCTTAAACTAAGTTTGAATGGGAATTTGCCACTTTCCCTTGAACCCAAGTTTGAATGGGGATTTGCCACTTCCCCCTGAACCCAAGTTTGAATGGGGATTTGCCACTTCCATGTAAGGCCAAGTTTAAATGGGGATTTGCCACTTCCTTTTAAACCCAAGTTTGAATGGGGATTTGTTACTCCCCCCTGAACCAAATTTTGAATGGGGATTTGCCACTCCCCCCTAAACGCAAGTTTGAATAGGGATTTGCCACTTTCACCTGAACCCAAGTTTGAATAGGGATTTGCCACCAACCTAAATCGCAGGTTTGAATTGGGATTTGCCACTTCCCTCTAAACCCAAATTTGAATGGGAATTTGCCACTTTCCCCTGAACCCAAGTTTGAATGGGGATTTGCCACTTCCCCCTAAACCCAAGTTTGAATGAGGATTTGCAATTTTCCCCTAACCCAAGTTTGAATGGAGATTTGCCACTCACCCCCGAACCCAAGTTTGAAAAGGGATTTGCCACTTCCCCCTGAACCCAATTTTGAATGGGGATTAGCCACTTCCCCCTAAACCCAAGTTTGAATGGGGATTTGCGGCTTTCTCTAAACCCAAGTTTGATTTGATATTTGCCACTTCTCCCTAAACCCAAGTTTGAATGGGGATTTACCACTTCTCCCTAAACCCAAGTTTGAATGGGGATTTGCCACTTCCCCCTAATCCCAAGTTTAAATGGGAATTTGCCACTTCTCCCTGAAGCCAAGTTTGAACGGGGATTCGCCACTTCCCCCTAAACCCAAGTTTTAATGGGTATTTGCCACTTCTCCCTAAACCCAAGTTTGTATGAGGATTTGCCACTTTCCCCTAAACCTAAGTTTGAATGGAGATTTGCCACTTACCCCTGAACCCCAGTTTAAAAAGGGATTTGCCACTTCCCCCTGAACCCAATTTTGAATGGGAATTAGCCACTTCCCCCTAAACCCAAGTTTGAATTGGGATTTGCCACTTTCTCTAAACCCAAGTTTGATTTTGGATTTGCCACTTCTCCCTAAACCTAAGTTTAAATGGGGATTTGCCACTTCTCCCTTAACCCAAGTTTAAATGGGGATTTGCCACTTCCACCTGAACTCAAGTTTAAATGGAGATTTGCCACTTCCTCCTGAACCCAAGTTTGAATGGGGATTTGCCACTTCCCTCTAAAGCTAAGTTCGAATGGGGATTTGTTACTTCCTTTTAAACCCACGTTTGAATGGGGATTTGTCGCTCCCCCCTGAACCAAATTTTGAATGGGGATTTGCCACTCCCCCCTAAACCCAAGTTTGAATAGGGATTTCCCACTTCCACCTGAACCCAAGTTTGAATAGGGATTTGCCACCAACCAAAAACGCAGGTTTGAATGGGGATTTGCCACCCTCCTTTAAACCCAAATTTGAATGGGGATTTGCCACTTTCTCCTAAACCCAAGTTTGAATGGGGATTTGCCGCTTCTGTCTAAACCCATTTTGAATGGGGTTTGCCACTCCCCCTTAAACTAAGTTTGAATGGGAATTTGCCACTTTCCCCTGAACCCAAGTTTGAATGGGGATTTGCCACTTCCCCCTGAACCCAAGTTTGAATGGGGATTTGCCACTTCCATCTAAGGCCAAGTTTTAATTGGGATTTGCCACTTCCTTTCAAACCCAAGTTGAATGGGGATTTGTCACTCCCCCCTGAACCAAATTTTGAATGGGGATTTGCCACTCCCCCCTAAACCCAAGTTTGAATAGGGATTTGCCACTTTCACCTGAACCCAAGTTTGAATAGGGATTTGCCACCAACCAAAATCGCAGGTTTGAATTGGGATTTGCCACTTCCCTCTAAACCCAAGTTTGAATATGGATTAGCCAATCCCCCTAAACCTAAATTTGAATGGGGATTTGCCACTTCCCCCCAAAACCCAAGTTTGAATGGGGATTAGCCACTTCCCTCTGAACCTACTTTGAATAGGGATTTGCCACTTCCCTCTAAAGCCAAGTTTGAATGGGGAGTTACCACTTCCTTTTAAACCCGAGTTTGAATGGCGATTTGCCACTCCTCCCTAAACCCAATTTTGAATGGGGATTTGCCAGTTTCCCCTAAACCCAAGTTTGAATAGGGATTTGCCACTTCCACCTAAACCCAAGTTTGAATGGGGATTTATCACTCCCCCCTGAACCAAATTTTGAATGGGGATTTGCCACTCCCCCCTAAACCCAAGTTTGAATAGGGATTTGCCACTTTCACCTGAACCCAAGTTTGAATAGGGATTTGCCACCAACCAAAATCGCAGGTTTGAATTGGGATTTGCCACTTCCCTCTAAACCCAAATTTGAATGGGAATTTGGCACTTTCCCCTGAACTCAAGTTTGAATCGGGATTTGCCACTTTCCCCTAAACCCAAGTTTGAATATGGATTAGCCAATCCCCCTAAACCCAAATTTGAATGGGGATTTGCCACTTCCCCCCAAAACCCAAGTTTGAATGGGGATTAGCCACTTCCCTCTGAACCTACTTTGAATAGGGATTTGCCACTTTCCTCTAAAGCCAAGTTTGAATGGGGAGTTACCACTTCCTTTTAAACCCGAGTTTGAATGGGGATTTTCCACTCCTCCCTAAACCCAATTTTGAATGGGGATTTGCCAGTTTCCCCTAAACCCAAGTTTGAATAGGGATTTGCCACTTCCACCTAAACCCAAGTTTGAATAGGGATTTGCCACCAACCAAAAACACAGGTTTGAATGGGGATTTGCCACTTCCCCCTAAACCAAAATTTGAATCGGGATTTGCCACTTTCCCCTAAACCCAAGTTTGAATAAGGATTTGCCACTTCTGTCTAAACCCAAGTTTGAATGGGGATTTTCCACTCCCCCCTAAAACTAAGTTTGAATGGAAATTTGCCACTTTCCCCTGAACCCAAGTTTGAATGGGGATTTGCCACTTTCCCCTAAACCCAAGTTTGAATATATATTAGCCAATCCCCCTAAACCCAAATTTGAATGGGGATTTGCCACTTCCACCTAAACCCAAGTTTGAATAGGGATTTGCCACCAACCAAAAACACAGGTTTGAATGGGGATTTGCCACTTCCCCCTAAACCAAAATTTGAATCGGGATTTGCAACTTTCCCCTAAACCCAAGTTTGAATGAGGATTTGCCACTTCTGTCTAAACCCAAGTTTGAATGGGGATTTTCCACTCCCCCCTAAAACTAAGTTTGAATGGGAATTTGCCACTTTCCTCTGAACTCAAGTTTGAATGGGGATTTGCCACTTCCCCCTAAACCCAAGTTTGAATGGGGATTTGCCACTTCTCCTTAAACCCATTTTGAATGAGAATTTGCCACTCCCCCCTGAACCCAAGTTTGAATAGGGATTTGCCACTTCCACCTAAACCCAAGTTTGAATAGGGATTTGCCACCAACCAAAAACACAGGTTTGAATGGGGATTTGCCACTTCCCCCTAAACCCAAATTTGAATCGGGATTTGCAACTTTCCCCTAAACCCAAGTTTGAATGAGGATTTGCCACTTCTGTCTAAACCCAAGTTTGAATGGGGATTTTCCACTCCCCCCTAAAACTAAGTTTGAATGGGAATTTGCCACTTTCCCCTGAACCCAAGTTTAAATGGGCATTTGCCACTTCCCTTTAAACCCAAGTTTGAATGGGGATTTCCTACTCACCCCTGAACCCAAGTTTGAATGGGGATTTGCCACTTCCCCCTAAACCCAAGTTTGAATGAGGATTTGCAATTTTCCCCTAACCCAAGTTTGAATGGAGATTTGCCACTCACCCCTGAACCCAAGTTTGAAAAGGGATTTGCCACTTCCCCCTGAACCCAATTTTGAATGGGGATTAGCCACTTCCCCCTAAACCCAAGTTTGAATGGGGATTTGCGGCTTTCTCTAAACCCAAGTTTGATTTGATATTTGCCACTTCTCCCTAAACCCAAGTTTGAATGGGGATTAACCACTTCTCCCTAAACCCAAGTTTGAATGGGGATTTGCCACTTCCCCCTTAACTCAAGTTTGAATGGAGATATGCCACTTTCCCCTAAACCCAATTTTGAATGGGGATTTGCCACTTCCCCCTAAACCCTAGTTTGAATTGTGATTTGCCACTTCCCCCTAATCCCAAGTTTAAATGGGAATTAGCCACTTCTCCCTAAACCCAAGTTTGAATGAGGATTTGCCACTTTCCCTTAAACCTAAGTTTGAATGGAGATTTGCCACTTACCCCTGAACCCAAGTTCAAAAAAAGATTTGCCACTTCCCCCTGAACCCAATTTTAAATGGGAATTAGCCACTTCCCCCTAAACCCAAGTTTGAATTGGGATAGCCACTTTCTCTACCCCAAGTTTGATTTGGGATTTTCACTTCTCCCTAAACCTAAGTTTGAATGGGGATTTGCCACTTCTCATTAACCCAAGTTTAAATGGGGATTTGCCACTTCCCCTTAAACTCAAGTTTAAATGGAGATTTGCCACTTCCTCCTGAACCCAAGTTTGAATGGGGATTTGCCACTTCCCTCTAAGGCTAAGTTCGAATGGGGATTTGTTACTTCCTTTTAAACCCAAGTTTGAATGGGGATTTGTCACTCCCCCCTGAACCAAATTTTGAATGGGGATTTGCCACTCCCCCCTAAACCCAAGTTTGAATAGGGATTTCCCACTTCCACCTGAACCCATGTTTGAATAGGGATTTGCCACCAACCAAAAACGCAGGTTTGAATGGGGATTTGCCACCCTCCTCTAAACCCAAATTTGAATGGGGATTTGCCACTTTCTCCTAAACCCAAGTTTAAATGGGGATTTGCCGCTTCTGTCTAAACCCATTTTGAATGGGGTTTGCCACTCCCCCTTAAACTAAGTTTGAATGGGAATTTGCCACTTTCCCTTGAACCCAAGTTTGAATGGGGATTTGCCACTTCCCCCTGAACCCAAGTTTGAATGGGGATTTGCCACTTCCATGTAAGGCCAAGTTTAAATGGGGATTTGCCACTTCCTTTTAAACCCAAGTTTGAATGGGGATTTGTTACTCCCCCCTGAACCAAATTTTGAATGGGGATTTGCCACTCCCCCCTAAACGCAAGTTTGAATAGAAATTTGCCACTTTCACCTGAACCCAAGTTTGAATAGGGATTTGCCACCAACCTAAATCGCAGGTTTGAATTGGGATTTGCCACTTCCCTCTAAACCCAAATTTGAATGGGAATTTGCCACTTTCCCCTGAACCCAAGTTTGAATGGGGATTTGGCACTTTCCCCTAAACCCAAGTTTGAATATGGATTAGCCAATCCCCCTAACCCAAATTTGAATGGGGATTTGCCACTTCCCCCCAAAACCCAAGTTTGAAATGGGGATTAGCCACTTCCCTCTGCACCTACTTTGAATAGGGATTTGCCACTTCCCTCTAAAGCCAAGTTTGAATGGGGAGTTACCACTTCCTTTTAAACCCGAGTTTGAATGGGGATTTGCCACTTCCCCCTAAACCCAAGTTTGAATGGGGATTTGCCACTTCTCCTTAAACCCATTTTGAATGAGAATTTGCCACTCCCCCCTGAACCCAAGTTTAAATGGGGATTTGCCACTTCTCTCTAAGCCCAAGTTTGAATATGAATTTGCCACTTCCCTCTAAACCCAAGTTTAAATGGGCATTTGCCACTTCCCTTTAAACCCAAGTTTGAATGGGGATTTCCTACTCACCCCTGAACCCAAGTTTGAATGGGGATTTGCCACTTCCCCCTAAACCCAAGTTTGAATGAGAATTTGCAATTTTCCCCTAACCCAAGTTTGAATGGAGATTTGCCACTCACCCCCGAACCCAAGTTTGAAAAGGGATTTGCCACTTCCCCCTGAACCCAATTTTGAATGGGGATTAGCCACTTCCCCCTAAACCCAAGTTTGAATGGGGATTTGCGTCTTTCTCTAAACCCAAGTTTGATTTGATATTTGCCACTTCTCCCTAAACCCAAGTTTGAATGGGGATTTACCACTTCTCCCTAAACCCAAGTTTGAATGGGGATTTGCCACTTCCCCCTAATCCCAAGTTTAAATGGGAATTTGCCACTTCTCCCTGAAGCCAAGTTTGAACGGGGATTCGCCACTTCCCCCTAAACCCAAGTTTTAATGGGTATTTGCCACTTCTCCCTAAACCCAAGTTTGTATGAGGATTTGCCACTTTCCCCTAAACCTAAGTTTGAATGGAGATTTGCCACTTACCCCTGAACCCAAGTTTAAAAAGGGATTTGCCACTTCCCCCTGAACCCAATTTTGAATGGGAATTAGCCACTTCCCCCTAAACCCAAGTTTGAATTGGGATTTGCCACTTTCTCTAAACCCAAGTTTGATTTTGGATTTGCCACTTCTCCCTAAACCTAAGTTTGAATGGGGATTTGCCACTTCTCCCTTAACCCAAGTTTAAATGGGGATTTGCCACTTCCCCCTGAACTCAAGTTTAAATGGAGATTTGCCACTTCCTCCTGAACCCAAGTTTGAATGGGGATTTGCCACTTCCCTCTAAAGCTAAGTTCGAATGGGGATTTGTTACTTCCTTTTAAACCCACGTTTGAATGGGGATTTGTCGCTCCCCCCTGAACCAAATTTTGAATGGGGATTTGCCACTCCCCCCTAAACCCAAGTTTGAATAGGGATTTCCCACTTCCACCTGAACCCAAGTTTGAATAGGGATTTGCCACCAACCAAAAACGCAGGTTTGAATGGGGATTTGCCACCCTCCTTTAAACCCAAATTTGAATGGGGATTTGCCACTTTCTCCTAAACCCAAGTTTGAATGGGGATTTGCCGCTTCTGTCTAAACCCATTTTGAATGGGGTTTGCCACTCCCCCTTAAACTAAGTTTGAATGGGAATTTGCCACTTTCCCCTGAACCCAAGTTTGAATGGGGATTTGCCACTTCCCCCTGAACCCAAGTTTGAATGGGGATTTGCCACTTCCATCTAAGGCTAAGTTTTAATGGGGATTTGCCACTTCCTTTTAAACCCAAGTTGAATGGGGATTTGTCACTCCCCCCTGAACCAAATTTTGAATGGGGATTTGCCACTCCCCCCTAAACCCAAGTTTGAATAGGGATTTGCCACTTTCACCTGAACCCAAGTTTGAATAGGGATTTGCCACCAACCAAAATCGCAGGTTTGAATTGGGATTTGCCACTTCCCTCTAAACCCAAGTTTGAATATGGATTAGCCAATCCCCCTAAACCTAAATTTGAATGGGGATTTGCCACTTCCCCCCAAAACCCAAGTTTGAATGGGGATTAGCCACTTCCCTCTGAACCTACTTTGAATAGGGATTTGCCACTTCCCTCTAAAGCCAAGTTTGAATGGGGAGTTACCACTTCCTTTTAAACCCGAGTTTGAATGGCGATTTGCCACTCCTCCCTAAACCCAATTTTGAATGGGGATTTGCCAGTTTCCCCTAAACCCAAGTTTGAATAGGGATTTGCCACTTCCACCTAAACCCAAGTTTGAATGGGGATTTGTCACTCCCCCCTGAACCAAATTTTGAATGGGGATTTGCCACTCCCCCCTAAACCCAAGTTTGAATAGGGATTTGCCACTTTCACCTGAACCCAAGTTTGAATAGGGATTTGCCACCAACCAAAATCGCAGGTTTGAATTGGGATTTGCCACTTCCCTCTAAACCCAAATTTGAATGGGAATTTGGCACTTTCCCCTGAACTCAAGTTTGAATCGGGATTTGCCACTTTCCCCTAAACCCAAGTTTGAATATGGATTAGCCAATCCCCCTAAACCCAAATTTGAATGGGGATTTGCCACTTCCCCCCAAAACCCAAGTTTGAATGGGGATTAGCCACTTCCCTCTGAACCTACTTTGAATAGGGATTTGCCACTTTCCTCTAAAGCCAAGTTTGAATGGGGAGTTACCACTTCCTTTTAAACCCGAGTTTGAATGGGGATTTTCCACTCCTCCCTAAACCCAATTTTGAATGGGGATTTGCCAGTTTCCCCTAAACCCAAGTTTGAATAGGGATTTGCCACTTCCACCTAAACCCAAGTTTGAATAGGGATTTGCCACCACCTAAAAACACAGGTTTGAATGGGGATTTGCCACTTCCCCCTAAACCAAAATTTGAATCGGGATTTGCCACTTTCCCCTAAACCCAAGTTTGAATAAGGATTTGCCACTTCTGTCTAAACCCAAGTTTGAATGGGGATTTTCCACTCCCCCCTAAAAGTAAGTTTGAATGGAAATTTGCCACTTTCCCCTGAACCCAAGTTTGAATGGGGATTTGCCACTTTCCCCTAAACCCAAGTTTGAATATATATTAGCCAATCCCCCTAAACCCAAATTTGAATGGGGATTTGCCACTTCCCCCCAAAACCCAAGTTTGAATGGGGATTAGCCACTTCCCTCTGAACCTACTTTGAATAGGGATTTGCCACTTCCCTCTAAAGCCAAGTTTGAATGGGGAGTTACCACTTCCTTTTAAACCCGAGTTTGAATGGGGATTTTCCACTCCTCCCTAAACCCAATTTTGAATGGGGATTTGCCAGTTTCCCCTAAACCCAAGTTTGAATAGGGATTTGCCACTTTCACCTGAACCCTATTTTGAATAGGGATTTGCCACCAACCAAAATCGCAGGTTTGAATTGGGATTTGCCACTTCCCTCTAAACCCAAATTTGAATGGGAATTTGCCACTTTCCCCTGAACCCAAGTTTGAATGGGGATTTGGCACTTTCCCCTAAACCCAAGTTTGAATATGGATTAGCCAATCCCCCTAAACCCAAATTTGAATGGGGATTTGCCACTTCCCCCCAAAACCCAAGTTTGAATTGGGATTAGCCACTTCCCTCTGAACCTACTTTGAATAGGGATTTGCCACTTCCCTCTAAAGCCAACTTTGAATGGGGAGTTACCACTTCCTTTTAAACCCGAGTTTGAATGGGGATTTGCCACTCCTCCCTAAACCCAATTTTGAATGGAGATTTGCCAGTTTCCCCTAAACCCAAGTTTGAATAGGGATTTGCCACTTCCACCTAAACCCAAGTTTGAATAGGGATTTGACACCAACCAAAAACACAGGTTTGAATGGGGATTTGCGACTTCCCCCTAAACCAAAATTTGAATCGGGATTTGCCACTTTCCCCTAAACCCAAGTTTGAATAAGGATTTGCCACTTCTGTTTTAACCCAAGTTTGAATGGGGATTTTCAACTCCCCCCTAAAACTAAGTTTGAATGGGAATTTGCCACTTTCCCCTGAACCCAAGTTTGAATGGGGATTTGCCACTTCCCCCTAAACCCAAGTTTGAATGGGGATTTGCCACTTCTCCTTAAACCCATTTTGAATGAGAATTTGCCACTCCCCCCTGAACCCAAGTTTAAATGGGGATTTGCCACTTCTCTCTAAGCCCAAGTTTGAATATGAATTTGCCACTTCCATCTAAACCCAAGTTTAAATGGGCATTTGCCACTTCCCTTTAAACCCAAGTTTGAATGGGGATTTCCTACTCACCCCTGAAGCCAAGTTTGAATGGGGATTTGCCACTTCCCCCTAAACCCAAGTTTGAATGAGGATTTGCAATTTTCCCCTAACCCAAGTTTGAATGGGGATTTGCCACTTCCCTCTAAGGCTAAGTTCGAATGGGGATTTGTTACTTCCTTTTAAACCCAAGTTTGAATGGGGATTTGTCACTCCCCCCTGAACCAAATTTTGAATAGGGATTTGCCACTCCCCCCTAAACCCAAGTTTGAATAGGGATTTCCCACTTCCACCTGAACCCAAGTTTGAATAGGGATTTGCCACCAACCAAAAACGCAGGTTTGAATGGGGATTTGCCACCCTCCTCTAAACCCAAATTTGAATGGGGATTTGCCACTTTCTCCTAAACCCAAGTTTGAATGGGGATTTGCTGCTTCTGTCTAAACCCATTTTGAATGGGGTTTGCCACTCCCCCTAAACTAAGTTTGAATGGGAATTTGCCACTTTCCCCTGAACCCAAGTTTGAATGGGGATTTGCCACTTCCCCCTGAACCCAACTTTGAATGGGGATTTGCCACTTCCATCTAAGGCCAAGTTTGAATGGGGATTTGCCACTTCCTGTTAAACCCAAGTTTGAATGGGGATTTGTCACTCCCCCCTGAACCAAATTTTGAATGGGGATTTGCCACTCCCCCCTAAACCCAAGTTTGAATAGGGATTTGCCACTTTCACCTGAACCCAAGTTTGAATAGGGATTTGCCACCAACCAAAATCGCAGGTTTGAATTGGGATTTGCCACTTCCCTCTAAACCCAAATTTGAATGGGAATTTGCCACTTTCCCCTGAACCCAAGTTTGAATGGGGATTAGCCACTTCCCTCTGAACCTACTTTGAATAGGGATTTGCCACTTCCCTCTAAAGCCAAGTTTGAATGGGGAGTTACCACTTCCTTTTAAACCCGAGTTTGAATGGGGATTTGCCACTCCTCGCTAAACCCAATTTTGAATGGGGATTTGCCAGTTTCCCCTAAACCCATGTTTGAATAGGGATTTGCCACTTCCCCCTAAACCAAGGTTGAATAGGGATTTGCCACCAACCAAAAACACAGGTTTGAATGGGGATTTGCCACTTCCCCCTAAACCAAAATTTGAATCGGGATTTGCCACTTTCCCCTAAACCCAAGTTTGAATGGGGATTTGCCACTTCCCCCTAAACCCAAGTTTGAATGGGGATTTGCCACTTCTCCTTAAACCCATTTTGAATAAGAATTTGCCACTCCCCCCTGAACCCAAGTTTGAATGGGGATTTGCCACTTCTCTCTAAGCCCAAGTTTGAATATGAATTTGCTACTTCCCTCTAAACCCAAGTTTAAATGGGCATTTGCCACTTCCCTTTAAATCCAAGTTTGAATGGGGATTTCCTACTCACCCCTGAACCCAAGTTTGAATGGGGATTTGCCACTTCCCCCTAAACCCAAGTTTGAATGAGGATTTGCAATTTTCCCCTAACCCAAGTTTGAATGGAGATTTGCCACTCACCCCTGAACCCAAGTTTGAAAAGGGATTTGCCACTTCCCCCTGAACCCAATTTGAATGGGGATTAGCCACTTCCCCCTAAACCCAAGTTTGAATGGGGATTTGCGGCTTTCTCTAAACCCAAGTTTGATTTGATATTTGCCACTTCTCCCTAAACCCAAGTTTGAATGGGGATTTACCACTTCTCCCTAAACCCAAGTTTGAATGGGGATTTGCCACTTCCCCCTAATCCCAAGTTTAAATGGGAATTTGCCACTTCTCCCTGAAGCCAAGTTTGAACGGGGATTCGCCACTTCCCCCTAAACCCAAGTTTGAATGGGGATTTGCCACTTCCCTCTAAGGCTAAGTTCGAATGGGGATTTGTTACTTCCTTTTAAACCCAAGTTTGAATGGGGATTTGTCACTCCCCCCTGAACCCAATTTTGAATGGGGATTTGCCACTCCCCCCTAAACCCAAGTTTGAATAGGGATTTGCCACTTTCACCTGAACCCAAGTTTGAATAGGGATTTGCCACCAACCAAAATCGCAGGTTTGAATTGGGATTTGCCACTTCCCTCTAAACCCAAATTTGAATGGGAATTTGCCACTTTCCCCTGAACCCAAGTTTGAATGGGGATTTGGCACTTTCCCCTAAACCCAAGTTTGAATATGGATTAGCCAATCCCCCTAAACCCAAATTTGAATGGGGATTTGCCACTTCCCCCCAAAACCCAAGTTTGAATTGGGATTAGCCACTTCCCTCTGAACCTAATTTGAATAGGGATTTGCCACTTCCCTCTAAAGCCAACTTTGAATGGGGAGTTACCACTTCCTTTTAAACCCGAGTTTGAATGGGGATTTGCCACTCCTCCCTAAACCCAATTTTGAATGGGGATTTGCCAGTTTCCCCTAAACCCAAGTTTGAATAGGGATTTGCCACTTCCACCTAAACCCAAGTTTGAATAGGGATTTGACACCAACCAAAAACACAGGTTTGAATGGGGATTTGCGACTTCCCCCTAAACCAAAATTTGAATCGGGATTTGCCACTTTCCCCTAAACCCAAGTTTGAATAAGGATTTGCCACTTCTGTTTTAACCCAAGTTTGAATGGGGATTTTCAACTCCCCCCTAAAACTAAGTTTGAATGGGAATTTGCCACTTTCCCCTGAACCCAAGTTTGAATGGAGATTTGCCACTTCCCCCTAAACCCAAGTTTGAATGGGTTTTGCCACTTCTCCTTAAACCCATTTTGAATGAGAATTTGCCACTCCCCCCTGAACCCAAGTTTAAATGGGGATTTGCCACTTCTCTCTAAGCCCAAGTTTGAATATGAATTTGCCACTTCCATCTAAACCCAAGTTTAAATGGGCATTTGCCACTTCCCTTTAAACCCAAGTTTGAATGGGGATTTCCTACTCACCCCTGAAGCCAAGTTTGAATGGGGATTTGCCACTTCCCCCTAAACCCAAGTTTGAATGAGGATTTGCAATTTTCCCCTAACCCAAGTTTGAATGAGGATTTGCCACTTCCCCCTAAACCCAAGTTTGAATGAGGATTTGCAATTTTCCCCTAACCCAAGTTTGAATGGGGATTTGCCACTTCCCTCTAAGGCTAAGTTCGAATGGGGATTTGTTACTTCCTTTTAAACCCAAGTTTGAATGGGGATTTGTCACTCCCCCCTGAACCAAATTTTGAATAGGGATTTGCCACTCCCCCCTAAACCCAAGTTTGAATAGGGATTTCCCACTTCCACCTGAACCCAAGTTTGAATAGGGATTTGCCACCAACCAAAAACGCAGGTTTGAATGGGGATTTGCCACCCTCCTCTAAACCCAAATTTGAATGGGGATTTGCCACTTTCTCCTAAACCCAAGTTTGAATGGGGATTTGCTGCTTCTGTCTAAACCCATTTTGAATGGGGTTTGCCACTCCCCCTAAACTAAGTTTGAATGGGAATTTGCCACTTTCCCCTGAACCCAAGTTTGAATGGGGATTTGCCACTTCCCCCTGAACCCAACTTTGAATGGGGATTTGCCACTTCCATCTAAGGCCAAGTTTGAATGGGGATTTGCCACTTCCTTTTAAACCCAAGTTTGAATGGGGATTTGTCACTCCCCCCTGAACCAAATTTTGAATGGGGATTTGCCACTCCCCCCTAAACCCAAGTTTGAATAGGGATTTGCCACTTTCACCTGAACCCAAGTTTGAATAGGGATTTGCCACCAACCAAAATCGCAGGTTTGAATTGGGATTTGCCACTTCCCTCTAAACCCAAATTTGAATGGGAATTTGCCACTTTCCCCTGAACCCAAGTTTGAATGGGGATTAGCCACTTCCCTCTGAACCTACTTTGAATAGGGATTTGCCACTTCCCTCTAAAGCCAAGTTTGAATGGGGAGTTACCACTTCCTTTTAAACCCGAGTTTGAATGGGGATTTGCCACTCCTCGCTAAACCCAATTTTGAATGGGGATTTGCCAGTTTCCCCTAAACCCAGGTTTGAATAGGGATTTGCCACTTCCCCCTAAACCAAGGTTGAATAGGGATTTGCCACCAACCAAAAACACAGGTTTGAATGGGGATTTGCCACTTCCCCCTAAACCAAAATTTGAATCGGGATTTGCCACTTTCCCCTAAACCCAAGTTTGAATGGGGATTTGCCACTTCCCCCTAAACCCAAGTTTGAATGGGGATTTGCCACTTCTCCTTAAACCCATTTTGAATAAGAATTTGCCACTCCCCCCTGAACCCAAGTTTGAATGGGGATTTGCCACTTCTCTCTAAGCCCAAGTTTGAATATGAATTTGCTACTTCCCTCTAAACCCAAGTTTAAATGGGCATTTGCCACTTCCCTTTAAACCCAAGTTTGAATGGGGATTTCCTACTCACCCCTGAACCCCATTTTGAATGGGGATTTGCCACTTCCCCCTAAACCCAAGTTTGAATGAGGATTTGCAATTTTCCCCTAACCCAAGTTTGAATGGAGATTTGCCACTCACCCCTGAACCCAAGTTTGAAAAGGGATTTGCCACTTCCCCCTGAACCCAATTTTGAATGGGGATTAGCCACTTCCCCCTAAACCCAAGTTTGAATGGGGATTTGCGGCTTTCTCTAAACCCAAGTTTGATTTGATATTTGCCACTTCTCCCTAAACCCAAGTTTGAATGGGGATTTACCACTTCTCCCTAAACCCAAGTTTGAATGGGGATTTGCCACTTCCCCCTAATCCCAAGTTTAAATGGGAATTTGCCACTTCTCCCTGAAGCCAAGTTTGAACGGGGATTCGCCACTTCCCCCTAAACCCAAGTTTTAATGGGTATTTGCCACTTCTCCCTAAACCCAAGTTTGTATGAGGATTTGCCACTTTCCCCTAAACCTAAGTTTGAATGGAGATTTGCCACTTACCCCTGAACCCAAGTTTAAAAAGGGATTTGCCACTTCCCCCTGAACCCAATTTTGAATGGGAATTAGCCACTTCCCCCTAAACCCAAGTTTGAATTGGGATTTGCCACTTTCTCTAAACCCAAGTTTGATTTTGGATTTGCCACTTCTCCCTAAACCTAAGTTTGAATAGGGATTTGCCACTTCTCCCTTAACCCAAGTTTAAATGGGGATTTGCCACTTCCCCCTGAACTCAAGTTTAAATGGAGATTTGCCACTTCCTCCTGAACCCAGGTTTGAATGGGGATTTGCCACTTCCCTCTAAGGCTAAGTTTGAATGGGGATTTGTTACTTCCTTTTAAACCCACGTTTGAATGGGGATTTGTCACTCCCCCCTGAACCAAATTTTGAATGGGCATTTGCCACTCCCCCCTAAACCCAAGTTTGAATAGGGATTTCCCACTTCCACCTGAACCCAAGTTTAAATAGGGATTTGCCACCAACCAAAAACGCAGGTTTGAATGGGGATTTGCCACCCTCCTCTAAACCCAAATTTGAATGGGGATTTGCCACTTTCTCCTAAACCCAAGTTTGAATGGGGATTTGCCGCTTCTGTCTAAACCCATTTTGAATGGGGTTTGCCACTCCCCCTTAAACTAAGTTTGAATGGGAATTTGCCACTTTCCCTTGAACCCAAGTTTGAATGGGGATTTGCCACTTCCCCCTGAACCCAAGTTTGAATGGGGATTTGCCACTTCCATCTAAGGCCAAGTTTAAATGGGGATTTGCCACTTCCTTTTAAACCCAAGTTTGAATGGGGATTTGTTACTCCCCCCTGAACCAAATTTTGAATGGGGATTTGCCACTCCCCCCTAAACCCAAGTTTGAATAGGGATTTGCCACTTTCACCTGAACCCAATTTTGAATAGGGATTTGCCACCAACCAAAATCGCAGGTTTGAATTGGGATTTGCCACTTCCCTCTAAACCCAAATTTGAATGGGAATTTGCCACTTTCCCCTGAACCCAAGTTTGAATGGGGATTTGGCACTTTCCCCTAAACCCAAGTTTGAATATGGATAAGCCAATCCCCCTAACCCAAATTTGAATGGGGATTTGCCACTTCCCCCCAAAACCCAAGTTTGAATGTGGATTAGCCACTTCCCTCTGCACCTACTTTGAATAGGGATTTGCCACTTCCCTCTAAAGCCAAGTTTGAATGGGGAGTTACCACTTCCTTTTAAACCCGAGTTTGAATGGGGATTTGCCACTTCCCCTTAAACCCAAGTTTGAATGGGGATTTGCCACTTCTCCTTAAACCCATTTTGAATGAGAATTTGCCACTCCCCCCTGAACCCAAGTTTAAATGGGGATTTGCCACTTCTCTCTAAGCCCAAGTTTGAATATGAATTTGCCACTTCCCTCTAAACCCAAGTTTAAATGGGCATTTGCCACTTCCCTTTAAACCCAAGTTTGAATGGGGATTTCCTACTCAACCCTGAACCCAAGTTTGAATGGGGATTTGCCACTTCCCCCTAAACCCAAGTTTGAATGAGGATTTGCAATTTTCCCCTAACCCAAGTTTGAATGGAGATTTGCCACTCACCCCTGAACCCAAGTTTGAAAAGGGATTTGCCACTTCCTCCTGAACCCAATTTTGAATGGGGATTAGCCACTTCCCCCTAAACCCAAGTTTGAATGGGGATTTGCGGCTTTCTCTAAACCCAAGTTTGATTTGATATTTGCCACTTCTCCCTAAACCCAAGTTTGAATGGGGATTTACCACTTCTCCCTAAACCCAAGTTTGAATGGGGATTTGCCACTTCCCCCTAATCCCAAGTTTAAATGGGAATTTGCCACTTCTCTCTGAAGCCAAGTTTGAACGGGGATTCGTTACTTCCCCCTAAACCCAAGTTTTAATGGGTATTTGCCACTTCTCCCTAAACCCAAGTTTGTATGAGGATTTGCCACTTTCCCCTAAACCTAAGTTTGAATGGAGATTTGCCACTTACCCCTGAACCCAAGTTTAAAAAGGGATTTGCCACTTCCCCCTGAACCCAATTTTGAATGGGAATTAGCCACTTCCCCCTAAACCCAAGTTTGAATTGGGATTTGCCACTTTCTCTAAACCCAAGTTTGATTTTGGATTTGCCACTTCTCCCTAAACCTAAGTTTGAATGGGGATTTGCCACTTCTCCCTTAACCCAAGTTTAAATGGGTATTTGCCACTTCCCCCTGAACTCAAGTTTAAATGGAGATTTGCCACTTCCTCCTGAACCCAAGTTTGAATGGGGATTTGCCACTTCCCTCTAAGGCTAAGTTCGAATGGGGATTTGTTACTTCCTTTTAAACCCACGTTTGAATGGGGATTTGTCACTCCCCCCTGAACCAAATTTTGAATGGGGATTTGCCACTCCCCCCTAAACCCAAGTTTGAATAGGGATTTCCCACTTCCACCTGAACCCAAGTTTGAATAGGGATTTGCCACCAACCAAAAACGCAGGTTTGAATGGGGATTTGCCACCCTCCTCTAAACCCAAATTTGAATGGGGATTTGCCACTTTCTCCTAAACCCAAGTTTGAATGGGGATTTGCCGCTTCTGTCTAAACCCATTTTGAATGGGGTTTGCCACTCCCCCTTAAACTAAGTTTGAATGGGAATTTGCCACTTTCCCCTGAACCCAAGTTTGAATGGGGATTTGCCACTTCCCCCTGAACCCAAGTTTGAATGGGGATTTGCCACTTCCATCTAAGGCCAAGTTTTAATGGGGATTTGCCACTTCCTTTTTAGCCCAAGTTTGAATGGGGATTTGTCACTCCCCTCTGAACCAAATTTTGAATGGGGATTTGCCACTCCCCCCTAAACCCAAGTTTGAATAGGGATTTGCCACTTTCACCTGAACCCAAGTTTGAATAGGGATTTGCCACCAACCAAAATCGCAGGTTTGAATTGGGATTTGCAACTTCCCTCTAAACCCAAATTTGAATGGGAATTTGCCACTTTCCCCTGAACCCAAGTTTGAATATAGATTAGCCAATCCCCCTAAACCCAAATTTGAATGGGGATTTGCCACTTCCCCCCAAAACCCAAGTTTGAATGGGGATTAGCCACTTCCCTCTGAACCTACTTTGAATAGGGATTTGCCACTTCCCTCTAAAGCCAAGTTTGAATGGGGAGTTACCACTTCCTTTTAAACCCGAGTTTGAATGGCGATTTGCCACTCCTCCCTAAACCCAATTTTGAATGGGGATTTGCCAGTTTCCCCTAAACCCAAGTTTGAATAGGGATTTGCCACTTCCACCTAAACCCAAGTTTGAATGGGGATTTGTCACTCCCCCCTGAACCAAATTTTGAATGGGGATTTGCCACTCCCCCTAAACCCAAGTTTGAATAGGGATTTGCCACTTTCACCTGAACCCAAGTTTGAATAGGGATTTGCCACCAACCAAAATCGCAGGTTTGAATGGGGATTTTCCACTCCCCCCTAAAACTAAGTTTGAATGGGAATTTGCCACTTTCCCCTGAACCCAAGTTTGAATGGGGATTTGCCACTTTCCCCTAAACCCAAGTTTGAATATATATTAGCCAATCCCCCTAAACCCAAATTTGAATGGGGATTTGCCACTTCCCCCCAAAACCCAAGTTTGAATGGGGATTAGCCACTTCCCTCTGAACCTACTTTGAATAGGGATTTGCCACTTCCCTCTAAAGCCAAGTTTGAATGGGGAGTTACCACTTCCTTTTAAACCCGAGTTTGAATGGGGATTTTCCACTCCTCCCTAAACCCAATTTTGAATGGGGATTTGCCAGTTTCCCCTAAACCCAAGTTTGAATAGGGATTTGCCACTTTCACCTGAACCCAAGTTTGAATAAGGATTTGCCACCAACCAAAATCGCAGGTTTGAATTGGGATTTGCCACTTCCCTCTAAACCCAAATTTGAATGGGAATTTGCCACTTTCCCCTGAATCCAAGTTTGAATGGCGATTTGGCACTTTCCCCTAAACCCAAGTTTGAATATGGATTAGCCAATCCCCCTAAACCCAAATTTGAATGGGGATTTGCCACTTCCCCCCAAAACCCAAGTTTGAATTGGGATTAGCCACTTCCCTCTGAACCTACTTTGAATAGGGATTTGCCACTTCCCTCTAAAGCCCATTTTCAATGGGGACTTACCACTTCCTTTTAAACCCGAGTTTGAATGGGGATTTGCCACTCCTCCCTAAAACCAATTTTGAATGGGGATTTGACAGTTTCCCCTAAACCCAAGTTTGAATAGGGATTTGCCACTTCCACCTAAACCCAAGTTTGAATAGGGATTTGCCACCAACGAAAAACACAGGTTTGAATGGGGATTTGCGACTTCCCCCTAAACCATAATTTGAATCGGGATTTGCCACTTTCCCCTAAACCCAAGTTTGAATAAGGATTTGCCACTTCCCTCTAAACCCAAATTTGAATGGGAATTTGCCACTTTCCCCTGAACCCAAGTTTGAATATAGATTAGCCAATCCCCCTAAACCCAAATTTGAATGGGGATTTGCCACTTCCCCCCAAAACCCAAGTTTGAATGGGGATTAGCCACTTCCCTCTGAACCTACTTTGAATAGGGATTTGCCACTTCCCTCTAAAGCCAAGTTTGAATGGGGAGTTACCACTTCCTTTTAAACCCGAGTTTGAATGGCGATTTGCCACTCCTCCCTAAACCCAATTTTGAATGGGGATTTGCCAGTTTCCCCTAAACCCAAGTTTGAATAGGGATTTGCCACTTCCACCTAAACCCAAGTTTGAATGGGGATTTGTCACTCCCCCCTGAACCAAATTTTGAATGGGGATTTGCCACTCCCCCCTAAACCCAAGTTTGAATAGGGATTTGCCACTTTCACCTGAACCCAAGTTTGAATAGGGATTTGCCACCAACCAAAATCGCAGGTTTGAATGGGGATTTTCCACTCCCCCCTAAAACTAAGTTTGAATGGGAATTTGCCACTTTCCCCTGAACCCAAGTTTGAATGGGGATTTGCCACTTCCCCCTAAACCCAAGTTTGAATATATATTAGCCAATCCCCCTAAACCCAAATTTGAATGGGGATTTGCCACTTCCCCCCAAAACCCAAGTTTGAATGGGGATTAGCCACTTCCCTCTGAACCTACTTTGAATAGGGATTTGCCACTTCCCTCTAAAGCCAAGTTTGAATGGGGAGTTACCACTTCCTTTTAAACCCGAGTTTGAATGGGGATTTTCCACTCCTCCCTAAACCCAATTTTGAATGGGGATTTGCCAGTTTCCCCTAAACCCAAGTTTGAATAGGGATTTGCCACTTTCACCTGAACCCAAGTTTGAATAAGGATTTGCCACCAATTAAAATCGCAGGTTTGAATTGGGATTTGCCACTTCCCTCTAAACCCAAATTTGAATGGGAATTTGCCACTTTCCCCTGAACCCAAGTTTGAATGGCGATTTGGCACTTTCCCCTAAACCCAAGTTTGAATATGGATTAGCCAATCCCCATAAACCCAAATTTGAATGGGGATTTGCCACTTCCCCCGAAAACCCAAGTTTAATTGGGATTAGCCACTTCCCTCTGAACCTACTTTGAATAGGGATTTGCCACTTCCCTCTAAAGCCCATTTTCAATGGGGACTTACCACTTCCTTTTAAACCCGAGTTTGAATGGGGATTTGCCACTCCTCCCTAAACCCAATTTTGAATGGGGATTTGACAGTTTCCCCTAAACCCAAGTTTGAATAGGGATTTGCCACTTCCACCTAAACCCAAGTTTGAATAGGGATTTGCCACCAACCAAAAACACAGGTTTGAATGGGGATTTGCGACTTCCCCCTAAACCAAAATTTGAATCGGGATTTGCCACTTTCCCCTAAACCCAAGTTTGAATAAGGATTTGCCACTTCTGTCTAAACCCAAGTTTGAATGGGGATTTTCAACTCCCCCCTAAAACTAAGTTTGAATGGGAATTTGCCACTTTCCCCTGAACCCAAGTTTGAATGGGGATTTGCCACTTCCCCCTAAACCCAAGTTTGAATGGGGATTTGCCACTTCTCCTTAAACCCATTTTGAATGAGAATTTGCCACTCCCCCCTGAACCCAAGTTTAAATGGGGATTTGCCACTTCTCTCTAAGCCCAAGTTTGAATATGAATTTGCCACTTCCATCTAAACCCAAGTTTAAATGGGCATTTGCCACTTCCCTTTAAACCCAAGTTTGAATGGGGATTTCCTACTCACCCCTGAACCCAAGTTTGAATGGGGATTTGCCACTTCCCCCTAAACCCAAGTTTGAATGAGGATTTGCAATTTTCCCCTAACCCAAGTTTAAATGAGGATTTGCCACTTCCCCCTAAACCCAAGTTTGAATGAGGATTTGCAATTTTCCCCTAACCCAAGTTTGAATGGGGATTTGCCACTTCCCTCTAAGGCTAAGTTCGAATGGGGATTTGTTACTTCCTTTTAAACCCAAGTTTGAATGGGGATTTGTCACTCCCCCCTGAACCAAATTTTGAATGGGGCTTTGCCACTCCCCCCTAAACCCAAGTTTGAATAGGGATTTCCCACTTCCACCTGAACCCAAGTTTGTATCGGGATTTGCCACCAACCAAAAACGCAGGTTTGAATGGGGATTTGCCACCCTCCTCTAAACCCAAATTTGAATGGGGATTTGCCACTTTCTCCTAAACCCAAGTTTGAATGGGGATTTGCCGCTTCTGTCTAAACCCATTTTGAATGGGGTTTGCCACTCCCCCTAAACTAAGTTTGAATGGGAATTTGCCACTTTCCCCTGAACCCAAGTTTGAATGAGGATTTGCCACTTCCCCCTGAACCCAACTTGGAATGGGGATTTGCCACTTCCATCTAAGGCTAAGTTTGAATGGGGATTTGCCACTTCCTTTTAAACCCAAGTTTGAATGGGGATTTGTCACTCCCCCCTGAACCAAATTTTGAATGGGGATTTGCCACTCCCCCCTAAACCCAAGTTTGAATAGGGATTTGCCACTTTCACCTGAACCCAAGTTTGAATAGGGATTTGCCACCAACCAAAATCGCAGGTTTGAATTGGGATTTGCCACTTCCCTCTAAACCCAAATTTGAATGGGAATTTGCCACTTTCCCCTGAACCCAAGTTTGAATGGGGATTAGCCACTTCCCTCTGAACCTACTTTGAATAGGGATTTGCCACTTCCCTCTAAAGCCAAGTTTGAATGGGGAGTTACCACTTCCTTTTAAACCCGAGTTCAATGGGGATTTGCCACTCCTCGCTAAACCCAATTTTGAATGGGGATTTGCCAGTTTCCCCTAAACCCAGGTTTGAATAGGGATTTGCCACTTCCACCTAAACCAAGGTTGAATAGGGATTTGCCACCAACCAAAAACACAGGTTTGAATGGGGATTTGCCACTTCCCCCTGAACCAAAATTTGAATCGGGATTTGCCACTTTCCCCTAAACCCAAGTTTGAATGGGGATTTGCCACTTCCCCCTAAACCCAAGTTTGAATGGGGATTTGCCACTTCTCCTTAAACCCATTTTGAATGGGAATTTGCCACTTTCCCCTGAACCCAAGTTTGAATGGGGATTTGCCACTTCCCCCTGAACCCAACTTTGAATGGGGATTTGCCACTTCCATCTAAGGCCAAGTTTGAATGGGGATTTGCCACTTCCTTTTAAACCCAAGTTTGAATGGGGATTTGTCACTCCCCCCTGAACCAAATTTTGAATGGGGATTTGCCACTCCCCCCTAAACCCAAGTTTGAATAGGGATTTGCCACTTTCACCTGAACCTAAGTTTGAATAGGGATTTGCCACCAACCAAAATCGCAGGTTTGAATTGGGATTTGCCACTTCCCTCTAAACCCAAATTTGAATGGGAATTTGCCACTTTCCCCTGAACCCAAGTTTGAATGGGGATTAGCCACTTCCCTCTGAACCTACTTTGAATAGGGATTTGCCACTTCCCTCTAAAGCCAAGTTTGAATGGGGAGTTACCACTTCCTTTTAAACCCGAGTTCAATGGGGATTTGCCACTCCTCGCTAAACCCAATTTTGAATGGGGATTTGCCAGTTTCCCCTAAACCCAGGTTTGAATAGGGATTTGCCACTTCCACCTAAACCAAGGTTGAATAGGGATTTGCCACCAACCAAAAACACAGGTTTGAATGGGGATTTGCCACTTCCCCCTGAACCAAAATTTGAATCGGGATTTGCCACTTTCCCCTAAACCCAAGTTTGAATGGGGATTTGCCACTTCCCCCTAAACCCAAGTTTGAATGGGGATTTGCCACTTCTCCTTAAACCCATTTTGAATGAGAATTTGCCACTCCCCCCTGAACCCAAGTTTGAATGGGGATTTGCCACTTCTCTCTAAGCCCAAGTTTGAATATGAATTTGCTACTTCCCTCTAAACCCAAGTTTAAATGGGCATTTGCCACTTCCCTTTAAACCCAAGTTTGAATGGGGATTTCCTACTCACCCCTGAACCCAAGTTTGAATAGGGATTTGCCACCAACCAAAATCGCAGGTTTGAATTGGGATTTGCCACTTCCCTCTAAACCCAAATTTGAATGGGAATTTGCCACTTCCCCCTGAACCCAATTTTGAATGGGGATTAGCCACTTCCCCCTAAACCCAAGTTTGAATGGGGATTTGCGGCTTTCTCTAAACCCAAGTTTGATTTGATATTTGCCACTTTTCCCTAAACCCAAGTTTGAATGGGGATTTACCACTTCTCCCTAAACCCAAGTTTGAATGGGGATTTGCCACTTCCCCCTAATCCCAAGTTTAAATGGGAATTTGCCACTTCTCCCTGAAGCCAAGTTTGAACGGGGATTCGCCACTTCCCCCTAAACCCAAGTTTTAATGGGTATTTGCCACTTCTCCCTAAACCCAAGTTTGTATGAGGATTTGCCACTTTCCCCTAAACCTAAGTTTGAATGGAGATTTGCCACTTACCCCTGAACCCAAGTTTAAAAAGGGATTTGCCACTTCCCCCTGAACCCAATTTTGAATGGGAATTAGCCACTTCCCCCTAAACCCAAGTTTGAATTGGGATTTGCCACTTTCTCTAAACCCAAGTTTGATTTTGGATTTGCCACTTCTCCCTAAACCTAAGTTTGAATGGGGATTTGCCACTTCTCCCTTAACCCAAGTTTAAATGGGGATTTGCCACTTCCCCCTGAACTCAAGTTTAAATGGAGATTTGCCACTTCCTCCTGAACCCAAGTTTGAATGGGGATTTGCCACTTCCCTCTAAGGCTAAGTTCGAATGGGGATTTGTTACTTCCTTTTAAACCCACGTTTGAATGGGGATTTGTCACTCCCCCCTGAACCAAATTTTGAATGGGGATTTGCCACTCTCCTAAATCCAAGTTTGAATAGGGATTTCCCACTTCCACCTGAACCCAAGTTTGAATAGGGATTTGCCACCAACCAAAAACGCAGGTTTGAATGGGGATTTGCCACCCTCCTCTAAACCCAAATTTGAATGGGGATTTGCCACTTTCTCCTAAACCCAAGTTTGAATGGGGATTTGCCGCTTCTGTCTAAACCCATTTTGAATGGGGTTTGCCACTCCCCCTTAAACTAAGTTTGAATGGGAATTTGCCACTTTCCCCTGAACCCAAGTTTGAATGGGGATTTGCCACTTCCCCCTGAACCCACTTTGAATGGGGATTTGCCACTTCCATCTAAGGCCAAGTTTTAATGGGGATTTGCCACTTCCTTTTAAACCCAAGTTTGAATGGGGATTTGTCACTCCCCCCTTAACCAAATTTTGAATGGGTATTTGCCACTCCCCCCTAAACCCAAGTTTGAATAGGGATTTGCCACTTTCACCTGAACCCAATTTTGAATAGGGACTTGCCACCAACCAAAATCGCAGGTTTGAATTGGGATTTGCCACTTCCCTCTAAACCCAAATTTGAATGGGAATTTGCCACTTTCCCCTGAACCCAAGTTTGAATATGGATTAGCCAATCCCCCTAAACCCAAATTTGAATGGGGATTTGCCACTTCCCCCCAAAACCCAAGTTTGAATGGGGATTAGCCACTTCCCTCTGAACCTACTTTGAATAGGGATTTGCCACTTCCCTCTAAAGCCAAGTTTGAATGGGGAGTTACCACTTCCTTTTAAACCCGAGTTTGAATGGCGATTTGCCACTCCTCCCTAAACCCAATTTTGAATGGGGATTTGCCAGTTTCCCCTAAACCCAAGTTTGAATAGGGATTTGCCACTTCCACCTAAACCCAAGTTTGAATGGGGATTTGTCACTCCCCCCTGAACCAAATTTTGAATGGGGATTTGCCACTCCCCCCTCAACCCAAGTTTGAATAGGGATTTGCCACTTTCACCTGAACCCAAGTTTGAATAGGGATTTGCCACCAACCAAAATCGCAGGTTTGAATTGGGATTTGCTACTTCCCTCTAAACCCAAATTTGAATGGGAATTTGTCACTTTCCCCTGAACCCAAGTTTGAATGGGGATTTGCCACTTTCCCCTAAACCCAAGTTTGAATATGGATTAGCCAATCCCCCTAAACCCAAATTTGAATGGGGATTTGCCACTTCCCCCCCAAACCCAAGTTTGAATGGGGATTAGCCACTTCCCTCTGAACCTACTTTGAATAGGGATTTGCCACTTCCCTCTAAAGCCAAGTTTGAATGGGGAGTTACCACTTCCTTTTAAACCCGAGTTTGAATGGGGATTTTCCACTCCTCCCTAAACCCAATTTTGAATGGGGATTTGCCAGTTTCCCCTAAACCCAAGTTTGAATAGGGATTTGCCACTTCCACCTAAACCCAAGTTTGAATGGGCATTTGCCACTTCCCTTTAAACCCAAGTTTGAATGGGGATTTACTACTCACCCCTGAACCCAAGTTTGAATGGGGATTTGCCACTTCCCCCTAAACCCAAGTTTGAATGAGGATTTGCAATTTTCCCCTAACCCAAGTTTGAATGGAGATTTGCCACTCACCCCTGAACCCAAGTTTGAAAAGGGATTTGCCACTTCCCCCTGAACCCAATTTTGAATGGGGATTAGCCACTTCCCCCTAAACCCAAGTTTGAATGGGGATTTGCGGCTTTCTCTAAACCCAAGTTTGATTTGATATTTGCCACTTCTCCCTAAACCCAAGTTTGAATGGGGATTTACCACTTCTCCCTAAACCCAAGTTTGAATGGGGATTTGCCACTTCCCCCTAAACTCAAGTTTGAATGGAGATTTGCCACTTTCCCCTAAACCAAATTTTGAATGGGGATTTGCCACTTCCCCCTAAACCCTAGTTTGAATTGTGATTTGCCACTCCCCCCTAATCCCAAGTTTAAATGGGAATTTGCCACTTCTCCCTGAAGCCATATTTGAACAGGGATTCGCCACTTTCCCCTAAACCCAAGTTTTAATGGGTATTTGCCACTCTCCCTAAACCTAAGTTTGAATGGAGATTTGCCACTTACCCCTGAACCCAAGTTTAAAAAGGGATTTGCCACTTCCCCCTGAACCCAATTTTGAATGGGAATTAGCCACTTCCCCCTGAACCCAAGTTTGAATTGGGATTTGCAACTTTCTCTAAACCCAAGTTTGATTTTGGATTTGCCACTTCTCCCTAAACCTAAGTTTAAATGGGGATTTGCCACTTCTCCCTTAACCCAAGTTTAAATGGGGATTTGCCACTTCCCCCTAATCTCAAGTTTAAATGGAGATTTGCCACTTCCTCCTGAACCCAAGTTTGAATGGGGATTTGCCACTTCCCTCTAAGGCTAAGTTCGAATGGGGATTTGTTACTTCCTTTTAAACCCAAGTTTGAATGGGGATTTGTCACTCCCCCCTGAACCAAATTTTGAATGGGGATTTGCCACTCCCCCCTAAACCCAAGTTTGAATAGGGATTTCCCACTTCCACCTGAACCCAAGTTTGAATAGGGATTTGCCACCAACCAAAAACGCAGGTTTGAATAGGGATTTGCCACCCTCCTCTAAACCCAAATTTGAATGGGGATTTGCCACTTTCTCCTAAACATAAGTTTGAATGGGGATTTGCCGCTTCTGTCTAAACCCATTTTGAATGGGGTTTACCATTCCCCCTTAAACTAAGTTTGAATGGGAATTTGCCACTTTCCCCTGAACCCAAGTTTGAATGGGGATTTGCCACTTCCCCCTGAACCCAAGTTTGAATGGGAATTTGCCACTTCCATCTAAGGCCAAGTTTGAATGGGGATTTGCCACTTCCTTTTAAACCCAAGTTTGAATGGGGATTTGTCACTCCCCCCTGAACCAAATTTTGAATGGGGATTCGCCACTCCCCCCTAAACCCAAGTTTGAATAGGGATTTGCCACTTTCACCTGAACCCAAGTTTGAATAGGGATTTGCCACCAACCGAAATCGCAGGTTTGAATCGTGATTTGCCACTTCCCTCTAAACCCAAATTTGAATGGGAATTTGCCACTTTCCCCTGAACCCAAGTTTGAATGGGGATTTGGCACTTTCCCCTAAACCCAAGTTTGAATATGGATTAGCCAATCCCCCTAAACCCAAATTTGAATGGGGATTTGCCACTTCCCCCCAAAACCCAAGTTTGAATGGGGATTAGCCACTTCCCTCTGAACCTACTTTGAATAGGGATTTGCCACTTCCCTCTAAAGCCAAGTTTGAATGGGGAGTTACCACTTTCTTTTAAACCCGAGTTTGAATGGGGATTTGCCACTCCTCCCTAAACCCAATTTTGAATGGGGATTTGCCAGTTTCCCCTAAACCCAAGTTTGAATAGGGATTTGCCACTTCCACCTAAACCCAAGTTTAAATAGGGATTTGCCACCAACCAAAAACACAGGTTTGAATGGGGATTTGCCACTTCCCCCTAAACCCAAATTTGAATCGGGATTTGCCACTTTCCCCTAAACCCAAGTATGAATGAGGATTTGCCACTTCTGTCTAAACCCAAGTTTGAATGGGGATTTTCCACTCCCCCCTAAAACTAAGTTTGAATGGGAATTTGCCACTTTCCCCTGAACTCAAGTTTGAATGGGGATTTGCCACTTCCCCCTAAACCCAAGTTTGAATGGGGATTTGCCACTTCTCCTTAAACCCATTTTGAATGAGAATTTGCCACTCCCCCCTGAACCCAAGTTTAAATGGGGATTTGCCACTTCTCTCTGAACCCAAGTTTGAATATGAATTTGCCACTTCCCTCTAAACCCAAGTTAAAATGGGCATTTGCCACTTCCCTTTAAACCCAAGTTTGAATGGGGATTTCCTACTCACCCCTGAACCCAAGTTTGAAAAGGGATTTGCCACTTCCCCCTGAACCCAATTTTGAATGGGGATTATCTACTTCCCCCTAAACCCAAGTTTGAATGGGGATTTGCGGCTTTCTCTAAACACAAGTTTGATTTGATATTTGCCACTTCTCCCTAAACCCAAGTTTGAATGGGGATTTACCACTTCTCCCTAAACATAAGTTTGAATGGGGATTTGCCACTTCCCCCTAAACTCAAGTTTGAATGGAGATTTGCCACTTTCCCCTGAACCCAATTTTGAATGGGGATTTGCCACTTCCCCCTAAACCTTAGTTTGAATTGTGATTTGCCACTTCCCCCTAATCCCAAGTTTAAATGGGAATTTGCCACTTCTCCCTAAAGCCAAGTTTGAACGGGGATTCGCTACTTCCCCCTAAACCCAAGTTTGAATAGGGATTTGCCACTTTCACCTGAACCCAAGTTTGAATAGGGATTTGCCACCAACCAAAATCGCAGGTTTGAATTGGGATTTGCCACTTCCCTCTAAACCCAAATTTGAATGGGAATTTGCCACTTTCCCCTGAACCCAAGTTTGAATATGGATTAGCCAATCCCCCTAAACCCAAATTTGAATGGGGATTTGCCACTTCCCCCCAAAACCCAAGTTTGAATGGGGATTAGCCACTTCCCTCTGAACCTACTTTGAATAGGGATTTGCCACTTCCCTCTAAAGCCAAGTTTGAATGGGGAGTTACCACTTCCTTTTAAACCCGAGTTTGAATGGCGATTTGCCACTCCTCCCTAAACCCAATTTTGAATGGGGATTTGCCAGTTTCCCTTAAACCAAAGTTTGAATAGGGATTTGCCACTTCCACCTAAACCCAAGTTTGAATGGGGATTTGTCACTCCCCCCTGAACCAAATTTTGAATGGGGATTTGCCACTCCCCCCTAAACCCAAGTTTGAATAGGGATTTGCCACTTTCACCTGAACCCAAGTTTGAATAGGGATTTGCCACCAACCAAAATCGCAGGTTTGAATTGGGATTTGCTACTTCCCTCTAAACCCAAATTTGAATGGGAATTTGTCACTTTCCCCTGAACCCAAGTTTGAATGGGGATTTGCCACTTTCCCCTAAACCCAAGTTTGAATATGGATTAGCCAATCCCCCTAAACCCAAATTTGAATGGGGATTTGCCACTTCCCCCCCAAACCCAAGTTTGAATGGGGATTAGCCACTTCCCTCTGAACCTACTTTGAATAGGGATTTGCCACTTCCCTCTAAAGCCAAGTTTGAATGGGGAGTTACCACTTCCTTTTAAACCCGAGTTTGAATGGGGATTTTCCACTCCTCCCTAAACCCAATTTTGAATGGGGATTTGCCAGTTTCCCCTAAACCCAAGTTTGAATAGGGATTTGCCACTTCCACCTAAACGCAAGTTTGAATAGGGATTTGCCACCAACCAAAAACACAGGTTTGAATGGGGATTTGCCACTTCCCCCTAAACCAAAATTTGAATCGGGATTTGCCACTTTCCCCTAAACCCAAGTTTGAATAAGGATTTGCCACTTCTGTCTAAACCCAAGTTTGAATGGGGATTTTCCACTCCCCCCTAAAACTAAGTTTGAATGGGAATTTGCCACTTTCCCCTGAACCCAAGTTTGAATGGGGATTTGCCACTTCCCCCTAAACCCAAGTTTGAATGGGGATTTGCCACTTCTCCTTAAACCCATTTTGAATGAGAATTTGCCACTCCCCCCTGAACCCAAGTTTAAATGGGGATTTGCCACTTCTCTCTAAGCCCAAGATTGAATATGAATTTGCCACTTCCCTCTAAACCCAAGTTTGAAGGGCATTTGCCACTTCCCTTTAAACCCAAGTTTGAATGGGGATTTCCTACTCACCCCTGAACCCAAGTTTGAATGGGGATTTGCCACTTCCCCCTAAACCCAAGTTTGAATGAGGATTTGCAATTTTCCCCTAACCCAAGTTTGAATGGAGATTTGCCACTCACCCCTGAACCCAAGTTTGAAAAGGGATTTGCCACTTCCCCCTGAACCCAATTTTGAATGGGGATTAGCCACTTCCCCCTAAACCCAAGTTTGAATGGGGATTTGCGGCTTTCTCTAAACCCAAGTTTGATTTGATATTTGCCACTTCTCCCTAAACCCAAGTTTGAATGGGGATTTACCACTTCTCCCTAAACCCAAGTTTGAATGGGGATTTGCCACTTCCCCCTAAACTCAAGTTTGAATGGAGATTTGCCACTTTCCCCTAAACCAAATTTTGAATGGGGATTTGCCACTTCCCCCTAAACCCTAGTTTGAATTGTGATTTGCCACTCCCCCCTAATCCCAAGTTTAAATGGGAATTTGCCACTTCTCCCTGAAGCCATATTTGGACAGGGATTCGCCACTTTCCCCTAAACCCAAGTTTTAATGGGTATTTGCCACTCTCCCTAAACCCAAGTTTGAATGAGGATTTGCCACTTTCCCCTAAACCTAAGTTTGAATGGAGATTTGCCACTTACCCCTGAACCCAAGTTTAAAAAGGGATTTGCCACTTCCCCCTGAACCCAATTTTGAATGGGAATTAGCCACTTCCCCCTGAACCCAAGTTTGAATTGGGATTTGCCACTTTCTCTAACCTCAAGTTTGATTTTGGATTTGCCACTTCTCCCTAAACCTAAGTTTAAATGGGGATTTGCCACTTCTCCCTTAACCCAAGTTTAAATGGGGATTTGCCACTTCCCCCTAAACTCAAGTTTAAATGGAGATTTGCCACTTCCTCCTGAACCCAAGTTTGAATGGGGATTTGCCACTTCCCTCTAAGGCTAAGTTCGAATGGGGATTTGTTACTTCCTTTTAAACCCAAGTTTGAATGGGGATTTGTCACTCCCCCCTGAACCAAATTTTGAATGGGGATTTGCCACTCCCCCCTAATCCCAAGTTTGAATAGGGATTTCCCACTTCCACCTGAACCCAAGTTTGAATAGGGATTTGCCACCAACCAAAAACGCAGGTTTGAATAGGGATTTGCCACCCTCCTCTAAACCCAAATTTGAATGGGGATTTGCCGCTTTCTCCTAAACCCAAGTTTGAATGGGGATTTGCCGCTTCTGTCTAAACCCATTTTGAATGGGGTTTGCCATTCCCCCTTAAACTAAGTTTGAATGGGAATTTGCCACTTTCCCTTGAACCCAAGTTTGAATGGGGATTTGCCACTTCCCCCTGAACCCAAGTTTGAATGGGAATTTGCCACTTCCATCTAAGGCCAAGTTTGAATGGGGATTTGCCACTTCCTTTTAAACCCAAGTTTGAATGGGGATTTGTCACTCCCCCCTGAACCAAATTTTGAATGGGGATTTGCCACTCCCCCCTAAACCCAAGTTTGAATAGGGATTTGCCACTTCCCCCTTAACTCAAGTTTGAATGGAGATATGCCACTTTCCCCTAAACCCAATTTTGAATGGGGATTTGCCACTTCCCCCTAAACCCTAGTTTGAATTGTGATTTGCCACTTCCCCCTAATCCCAAGTTTAAATGGGAATTAGCCACTTCTCCCTAAACCCAAGTTTGAATGAGGATTTGCCACTTTCCCTTAAACCTAAGTTTGAATGGAGATTTGCCACTTACCCCTGAACCCAAGTTCAAAAAAAGATTTGCCACTTCCCCCTGAACCCAATTTTAAATGGGAATTAGCCACTTCCCCCTAAACCCAAGTTTGAATTGGGATAGCCACTTTCTCTACCCCAAGTTTGATTTGGGATTTTCACTTCTCCCTAAACCTAAGTTTGAATGAGGATTTGCCACTTCTCATTAACCCAAGTTTAAATGGGGATTTGCCACTTCCCCTTAAACTCAAGTTTAAATGGAGATTTGCCACTTCCTCCTGAACCCAAGTTTGAATGGGGATTTGCCACTTCCCTCTAAGGCTAAGTTCGAATGGGGATTTGTTACTTCCTTTTAAACCCAAGTTTGAATGGGGATTTGTCACTCCCCCCTGAACCAAATTTTGAATGGGGATTTGCCACTCCCCCCTAAACCCAAGTTTGAATAGGGATTTCCCACTTCCACCTGAACCCATGTTTGAATAGGGATTTGCCACCAACCTAAATCGCAGGTTTGAATTGGGATTTGCCACTTCCCTCTAAACCCAAATTTGAATGGGAATTTGCCACTTTCCCCTGAACCCAAGTTTGAATGGGGATTTGGCACTTTCCCCTAAACCCAAGTTTGAATATGGATTAGCCAATCCCCCTAACCCAAATTTGAATGGGGATTTGCCACTTCCCCCCAAAACCCAAGTTTGAAATGGGGATTAGCCACTTCCCTCTGCACCTACTTTGAATAGGGATTTGCCACTTCCCTCTAAAGCCAAGTTTGAATGGGGAGTTACCACTTCCTTTTAAACCCGAGTTTGAATGGGGATTTGCCACTCCTCCCTAAACCCAATTTTGAATGGGGATTTGCCAGTTTCCCCTAAACCCAAGTTTGAATAGGGATTTGCCACTTCCACCTAAACCCAAGTTTAAATAGGGATTTGCCACCAACCAAAAACACAGGTTTGAATGGGGATTTGCCACTTCCCCCTAAACCAAAATTTGAATCGGGATTTGCCACTTTCCCCTAAACCCAAGTATGAATGAGGATTTGCCACTTCTGTCTAAACCCAAGTTTGAATGGGGATTTTCCACTCCCCCCTAAAACTAAGTTTGAATGGGAATTTGCCACTTTCCCCTGAACTCAAGTTTGAATGGGGATTTGCCACTTCCCCCTAAACCCAAGTTTGAATGGGGATTTGCCACTTCTCCTTAAACCCATTTTGAATGAGAATTTGCCACTCCCCCCTGAACCCAAGTTTAAATGGGGATTTGCCACTTCTCTCTGAACCCAAGTTTGAATATGAATTTGCCACTTCCCTCTAAACCCAAGTTAAAATGGGCATTTGCCACTTCCCTTTAAACCCAAGTTTGAATGGGGATTTCCTACTCACCCCTGAACCCAAGTTTGAAAAGGGATTTGCCACTTCCCCCTGAACCCAATTTTGAATGGGGATTAGCCACTTCCCCCTAAACCCAAGTTTGAATGGGGATTTGCGGCTTTCTCTAAACACAAGTTTGATTTGATATTTGCCACTTCTCCCTAAACCCAAGTTTGAATGGGGATTTACCACTTCTCCCTAAACATAAGTTTGAATGGGGATTTGCCACTTCCCCCTAAACTCAAGTTTGAATGGAGATTTGCCACTTTCCCCTAAACCCAATTTTGAATGGGGATTTGCCACTTCCCCCTAAACCTTAGTTTGAATTGTGATTTGCCACTTCCCCCTAATCCCAAGTTTAAATGGGAATTTGCCACTTCTCCCTAAAGCCAAGTTTGAACGGGGATTCGCTACTTCCCCCTAAACCCAAGTTTGAATGGGGATTTGCCACTTCCCCCTAAACTCAAGTTTGAATGGAGATTTGCCATTTCCCCCTAAACCCATTTTGAATTGTGATTTGCCACTTCCTCCTAAACCTAAGTTTTAATTGGGTTTTGCCACTTCTCCCTAAACCCAAGTTTGAATGGGGATTTGCCACTTCCCCCTAAAGCCAAGTTTTAATGGGGATTTGCCACTTCCCCCTAAACCCAATTTTGAATTGGGATTTGCCAGCTACCAAAAACGCAGGTTTGAATGGGGATTTGCCGCTTCCCCCTAAACCCAAGTTTGAATGAGGATTTGCGACTTTCCCCTAAACCTAAGTTTGAATGGAGATTTGCCACTTACCCCTGAACATAAGTTTAAAAAGGGATTTGCCACTTCCCCCTGAACCCAATTTTGAATGGGAATTAGCCACTTCCACCTAAACCCAAGTTTGAATTGGGATTTGCCACTTTCTCTAAACCCAAGTTTGATTTTGGATTTGCCACCTCTCCCTAAACCTAAGTTTGAATGGGGATTTGCCACTTCTCTCTTAACCCAAGTTTAAATGGGGATTTGCCACTTCCCCCTAAACTCAAGTTTAAATGGAGATTTGCCACTTCCTCCTGAACCCAAGTTTGAATGGGGATTTGCCACTTCCCTCTAAGGCTAAGTTCGAATGGGGATTTGTTACTTCCTTTTAACCTCAAGTTTGAATGGGGATTTGTCACTCCCCCTTGAACCAAATTTTGAATGGGGATTTGCCACTCCCCCCTAAACCCAAGTTTGAATAGAGATTTCCCATTTCCACCTGAACCCAAGTTTGAATAGGGATTTGCCACCAACCAAAAACGCAGGTTTGAATGAGGATTTGCCACCCTCCTCTAAACCCAAATTTGAATAGGGATTTGCCACTTTCTCCTAAACCCAAGTTTGAATGGGGATTTGCCGCTTCTGTCTAAACCCATTTTGAATGGGGTTTGCCACTTCCCCTTAAACTAAGTTTGAATGGGAATTTGCCACTTTCCCCTGAACCCAAGTTTGAATGGGGATTTGCCACTTCCCCCTGAACCCAAGTTTGAATGGGTATTTGCCACTTCCTTTTAAACCCAAGTTTGAATGGGATTTGTCACTCCCCCCTGAACCAAATTTTGAATGGGGATTTGCCACTCCCCCCTAAACCCAAATTTGAATAGGGATTCGCCACTTTCACCTGAACCCAAGTTTGAATAGGGATTTGCCACCAACCAAAATCGCAGGTTTGAATTGGGATTTGCCACTTCCCTCTAAACCCAAATTTGAATGGGAATTTGCCACTTTCCCCTGAACCCAAGTTTGAATGGGGATTTGCCACTTTCCCCTAAACCCAAGTTTGAATATGGATTAGCCAATCCCTCTAAACCCAAATTTGAATGGGGATTTGCCACTTCCCCCCAAAACCCAAGTTTAAATGGGGATTAGCCACTTCCCTCTGAACCTACTTTGAATAGGGATTTGCCACTTCCCTCTAAAGCCAAGTTTGAATGGGGATTTACCACTTCCCTTTAAACCCGAGTTTGAATGGGGATTTGCCACTCCTCCCTAAACCCAATTTTGAATGGGGATTTGCCAGTTTCCCCTAAACCCAAGTTTGAATAGGGATTTGCCACTTCCACCTAAACCCAAGTTTGAATAGGGATTTGCCACCAACCAAAAACACAGGTTTGAATGGGGATTTTCCACTTCCCCCTAAACCCAAATTTGAATCGGGATTTGCCACTTCCCCTAAAACTAAGTTTGAATGGGAATTTGCCACTTTCCCCTGAATCCAAGTTTGAATGGGGATTTGCCACTTCCCCCTAAACCCAAGTTTGAATGGGGATTTGCCACTTCTCCTTAAACCCATTTTGAATGAGAATTTGCCACTCCCCCCTGAACCCAAGTTTAAATGGGGATTTGCCACTTCTCTCTGAACCCAAGTTTGAATATGAATTTGCCACTTCCCTCTAAACCCAAGTTAAAATGGGCATTTGCCACTTCCCTTTAAACCCAAGTTTGAATGGGGATTTCCTACTCACCCCTGAACCCAGGTTTGAATGGGGATTTGCCACTTCCCCCTAAACCCAAGTTTGAATGAGGATTTGCCATTTTCCCCTAAACCCAAGTTTAAAAGGAGATTTGCCACTCACCCCTGAACCCAAGTTTGAAAAGGGATTTGCCACTTCCCCCTGAACCCAATTTTGAATGGGGATTAGCCACTTCCCCCTAAACCCAAGTTTGAATGGGGATTTGCGGCTTTCTCTAAACACAAGTTTGATTTGATATTTGCCACTTCTCCCTAAACACAAGTTTGAATGGGGATTTACCACTTCTCCCTTAACCCAAGTTTGAATGGGGATTTGCCACTTCCCCTAAACTCAAGTTTGAATGGAGATTTGCCACTTTCCCCTAAACCCAATTTTGATTGGGGGATTTGCCACTTCCCCCTAAACCTTAGTTTGAATTGTGATTTGCCACTTCCCCCTAAACCCAAGTTTAAATGGGAATTTGCCACTTCTCCCTAAAGCCAAGTTTAAACGGGGATTCGCCACTTCCCCCTAAACCCAAGTTTGAATTGGGATTTGCCACTTTCCCTAAACCTAAGTTTTATTGGGGATTTGCCACTTCTCCCTAAACCCAAGTTTGAATTGGGATTTGCCACTTTTCCCTGAACCCAAGTTTGAATGGGGATTTGCCACTTCCCCCTAAACTCAAGTTTGAATGGAGATTTGCCATTTCCCCCTAAACCCATTTTGAATGGGGATTTGCCACTTCCCTCTAAACCCTAGTTTGAATTGTGATTTGCCACTTCATCCTAAACCTAAGTTTTAATTGGGTTTTGCCACTTCTCCCTAAACCCAAGTTTGAATGGGGATCTGCCACTTCCCCCTAAACCCAAGTTTAAGTGGGGATTTGCCACTTCTCCCTAAACCCATGTTTGAATGGGGATTTGCCACTCCCCCCTAAACCCAAGTTTTAATGGGGATTTGCCACTTCCCCCTAAACCCAATTTTGAATTGGGATTTGCCAGCTACCAAAAACGCAGGTTTGAATGGGGATTTGCCGCTTCCCCCTAAACCCAAGTTTGAATGAGGATTTGCCACTTTCCCCTAAACCTAAGTTTGAATGGAGATTTGCCACTTACCCCTGAACATAAGTTTAAAAAGGGATTTGCCACTTCCCCCTGAACACAATTTTGAATGGGAATTAGCCACTTCCCCCTAAACCCAAGTTTGAATTGGGATTTGCCACTTTCTCTAAACCCAAGTTTGATTTTGGATTTGCCACTTCTCCCTAAACCTACGTTTGAATGGAGATTTGCCACTTCTCCCTTAACCCAAGTTTAAATGGGGATTTGCCACTTCCCCCTAAACTCAAGTTTAAATGGAGATTTGCCACTTCCTCCTGAACCCAAGTTTGAATGGGGATTTGCCACTTCCCTCTAAGGCTAAGTTCGAATGGGGATTTGTTACTTCCTTTTAAACCCAAGTTTGAATGGGGATTTGTCACTCCCCCCTGAACCAAATTTTGAATGGGGATTTGCCACTCCCCCCTAAACCCAAGTTTGAATAGAGATTTCCCACTTCCACCTGAACCCAAGTTTGAATAGGGATTTGCCACCAACCAAAAACGCAGGTTTGAATGGGGATTTGCCACCCTCCTCTAAACCCAAATTTGAATAGGGATTTGCCACTTTCTCCTAAACCCAAGTTTGAATTGGGATTTGCCGCTTCTGTCTAAACCCATTTTGAATGGGGTTTGTCACTTCCCCTTAAACTAAGTTTGAATGGGAATTTGCCACTTTCCCCTGAACCCAAGTTTGAATGGGGATTTGCCACTTCCCCCTGAACCCAAGTTTGAATGGGTATTTGCCACTTCCTTTTAAACCCAAGTTTGAATGGGATTTGTCACTCCCCCCTGAACCAAATTTTGAATGGGGATTTGCCACTTCCCCCTAAACCCAAATTTGAATAGGGATTTGCCACTTTCACCTGAACCCAAGTTTGAATAGGGATTTGCCACCAACCAAAATCGCAGGTTTGAATTGGGATTTGCCACTTCCCTCTAAACCCAAATTTGAATGGGAATTTGCCACTTTCCCCTGAATCCAAGTTTGAATGGGGATTTGCCACTTTCCCCTAAACCCAAGTTTGAATATGGATTAGCCAATCCCCCTAAACCCAAATTTGAATGGGGATTTGCCACTTCCCCCCAAAACCCAAGTTTAAATGGGGATTAGCCACTTCCCTCTGAACCTACTTTGAATAGGGATTTGCCACTTCCCTCTAAAGCCAAGTTTGAATGGGGATTTACCACTTCCTTTTAAACCCGAGTTTGAATGGGGATTTGTTACTCCTCCCTAAACCCAATTTTGAATGGGGATTTGCCAGTTTCCCCTAAACCCAAGTTTGAATAGGGATTTGCCACTTCCACCTAAACCCAAGTTTGAATAGGGATTTGCCACCAACCAAAAACACAGGTTTGAATGGGGATTTGCCACTTCCCCCTAAACTCAAATTTGAATCGGGATTTGCCACTTCTGTCTAAACCCAAGTTTGAATGGGGATTTTCCACTCCTCCCTGAAACTAAGTTTGAATGGGAATTTGCCACTTTCCCCTTAACCCAAGTTTGAATGGGGATTTGCCATTTCCCCCTAAACCCATTTTGAATGGGGATTTGCCACTTCCCCCTAAACCCAAGTTTGAATGGGGATTTGCCACTTCCCCCTAAACTCAAGTTTGAATGGAGATTTGCCACTTTCCCCTAAACCCAATTTTGAATGGGGATTTGCCACTTCCTTTTAAACCCAAGTTTGAATGGGATTTGTCACTCCCCCCTGAACCAAATTTTGAATGGGGATTTGCCACTTCCCCCTAAACCCAAATTTGAATAGGGATTTGCCACTTTCACCTGAACCCAAGTTTGAATAGGGATTTGCCACCAACCAAAATCGCAGGTTTGAATTGGGATTTGCCACTTCCCTCTAAACCCAAATTTGAATGGGAATTTGCCACTTTCCCCTGAATCCAAGTTTGAATGGGGATTTGCCACTTTCCCCTAAACCCAAGTTTGAATATGGATTAGCCAATCCCCCTAAACCCAAATTTGAATGGGGATTTGCCACTTCCCCCCAAAACCCAAGTTTAAATGGGGATTAGCCACTTCCCTCTGCACCTACTTTGAATAGGGATTTGCCACTTCCCTCTAAACCCAAATTTGAATAGGGATTTGCCACTTTCTCCTAAACCCAAGTTTGAATTGGGATTTGCCGCTTCTGTCTAAACCCATTTTGAATGGGGTTTGTCACTTCCCCTTAAACTAAGTTTGAATGGGAATTTGCCACTTTCCCCTGAACCCAAGTTTAAATGGGCATTTGCCACTTCCCTTTAAACCCAAGTTTGAATGGGGATTTCCTACTCACCCCTGAACCCAAGTTTGAATGGGAATTTGCCACTTCCCCCTAAACTCAAGTTTGAATGGAGATTTGCCATTTCCCCCTAAACCCATTTTGAATGGGGATTTGCCACTTCCCCCTAAACCCTAGTTTGAATTGTGATTTGCCACTTCATCCTAAACCTAAGTTTTAATTGGGTTTTGCCACTTCTCCCTAAACCCAAGTTTGAATAGGGATTTGCCACCAACCAAAAACACAGGTTTGAATGGGGATTTGCCACTTCCCCTAAACCCAAGTTTGAATGAGGATTTGCCACTTCTGTCTAAACCCAAGTTTGAATGGGGATTTTCCACTCCTCCCTGAAACTAAGTTTGAATGGGAATTTGCCACTTTCCCCTTAACCCAAGTTTGAATGGGGATTTGCCACTTCCCCCTAAACCCAAGTTTGAATGGGGATTTGCCACTTCCCCCTAAACTCAAGTTTGAATGGAGATTTGCCACTTTCCCCTAAACCCAATTTTGAATGGGGATTTGCCACTTCCCCCTAAACCTTAGTTTGAATTGTGATTTGCCACTTCCCCCTAATCCCAAGTTTAAATGGGAATTTGCCACTTCTCTCTAAAGCCAAGTTTGAACGGGGATTCGCCACTTCCCCCTAAACCCAAGTTTGAATGGGGATTTGCCACTTTCCCTAAACCTAAGTTTTATTGGGGATTTGCCACTTCTCCCTAATCCCAAGTTTGAATGGGGATTTGCCACTTCCCCCTAAACTCAAGTTTGAATGGAGATTTGCCATTTCCCCCTAAACCCATTTTGAATGGGGATTTGCCACTTCCCCCTAAACCCTAGTTTGAATTGTGATTTGCCACTTCATCCTAAACCTAAGTTTTAATTGGGTTTTGCCACTTCTCCCTAAACCCAAGTTTGAATGGGGATTTGCCACTTCCCCCTAAACCCAAGTTTGAGTGGGGATTTGCCACTTCTCCCTAAACCCATGTTTGAATGGGGATTTGCCACTCCCCCCTAAACCCAAGTTTTAATGGGGATTTGCCACTTCCCCCTTAACCCAATTTTGAATTGGGATTTGCCAGCTACCAAAAACGCAGGTTTGAATGGGGATTTGCCGCTTCCCCCTAAACCCAAGTTTGAATGGGGATTTGCCACTTCCCCCTAAACCCAAGTTTGAATGGGGATTTGCCATCTACCAAAAACGCAGGTTTAAATGGGGATTTGCAACTTCCCCCTAAACCCAAGTTTGAATGGGGATTTGCCACTTCCCCCTAAACCCAAGTTTGAATGGGGATTTGCCACTCTTTCCCCTGAACCCAAGTTTGAATGGGGATTTTCGAGGCCGCGTTGGAGTCCCCTCAGCCCCTCTCCTCTCCTCCTCAGATGGTCCAACAAGTTCGTGGTCCTGGATTCGGGGACTCAATTGGCCAAGGACTTGATCGTCCGTCACGTGCAGGATGTGAGGATGGGCCGCAGGAACTATCATTATCTCCTCGCAGGATTGGTAAGACAGGGGAGTGGGGGGGAGGGGGGTCTTTCTCCCTTTCAGATGCGCAGCGTCCGATCTATCGAACTTCATAATGGGAGGTTCAGATCTTTTATTATCATTACCTATAATTTACAGGCCAACATAAAAGAGGGCATCTCTGCCAGAGGGTTTGTAAGAAGGAATATATAACCGCAGATGCCCCCCTCCCGTAATGAAGGGGGGCAGAGAAGGCAGGTAATTCTTCAGATGTCAGCTGCAGCATAATTGCGCATTAGCAAGACCTCGAGTCGATTGGGGCCGTAAGGGCATGCCGTTCCTCCCTTTGCAGTGGCAGACTCTGGATTTTAAGCATTTAAAATACCCTGACTAAAGGAAATCGCTCACGTTTCGTTTTCGTCTTTTGAGGATAGTTGCGCACATTTTATTTCCCCTAACTTCACCAGTTCGTTTACGGCCCTTTCCTCACAACCCTTCTACAGAAAATGCACTCGTCGGTTTTCGCTTTTTATTTCAAAGCACTGAAAATAATAATAATTATAATTAGTAATAATAAAAAAGTGTTTATTTTTATTTTGCGACAGGTGATGGACGAGCGCTGGGAAGGGAGCATGCGCGAGTTCGGAGCGGTGAACGTGACGGGGTTTCGCCTCGTGGACGTCTCTCGCGCAAATGCCCGGCAGTTCCTCGACATCTGGAACACCCTGGACCCCAAAGAGTACCCCGGGGCTGGACACTTCATCTCGGTAGGTGCTTACGATATCTGTCCATCAGACCCGATCACTTCGGAGCCTTGGCCCATGGCTCCCATTTCGAGAGACAATTTATTGGGGAGAGTCGGGTATGCTAGATAGTTGCGCCCCTCTTGACACTCCCGGGGCGATTTGCCTTCTACACATTTTCAACGCCTCCATCTTTACCACTCTGCTTAAGGGATCTCCCACCCCCAACTGGCGGAGATGCCCGCGTTGGTCCTCTCCGCGAAGATCTCACTATTTCCCGCTCTAGGTAGCGGGTTCGATTCTCTGCGATCCCATGGGAGAGCCCGAATGTGTGTGACGGTGCCTTGAGTTTGGCTATATATACCGACAGCTCCAGCCATGTCTCACACACACATCCAATCACGACACAGACAACACATAACTCTTCCCTCCTGCAACCTGCCGGGAGTTGTTCATTTCCACACTCCCCGTATACGAATTGGGTGCTTCTCCCTTGGGCCTTGAGGGCTCCCTGCCCACTTGCCTGCAAGATCTTTTCTACTCTTCTAGATTCTTTCACCTAAAAAGGAAAGGCGCTTAGTGCACTCGGACTTACAAGCGATTGTCAGAGTGATCTTGATGCGAATATCATTATCCGTTTGGAGGACCTCGTCCACGATGAGAGAGTCCTGTAGGGCAATTGACTAAATAGACCGGACCTCTCGTCCTTCTAAATTTCTATGACTATGATATCGCCACTCGACCTCTTTATTGCTATGTGGTCCTTCTGTGTAGTCTTCCAAGGTGTATGTATCCTAGAGTCACCTTGCACGACTTATCGCCGCCGACCAACCATCGTCGACTCAAATAAGTTTGTCAAAGACTTCAAATTACTTAGTGTAATCTGATCTTACCTAACCGATCCCACCTCCTACCAATTGGCGATGGCTTGGTTCGGAGAGGAGTCTGGTACGATGAGTTGTCCCTGTTAGATCCAGAGGGTGAGAATGTAACAGTTAGATTGATCTTTGCCTACTAAGAAAGGATACTGCAAGATGTATTGGGTATGAAAGTTGTAAGAGATACGGGTATGGGAGTATCCTTTCTAATGTTTATGCTATGTAATAAGATTGAATTAATGGGGCATAGATGAGAGTAAGAGATGAGAGTAAGAGTAAGAGAATCAAAGTGAAAGTTTTCAGAGAATTTTTTTTAGCCACTCGTCGCAAGACAATACAGAACATTATTTTCTCTCAACCTCACTTCCTAATTATAATGTCTGCACATTCTAACCACACACTGTTTTACTATTCAAGTTTCAGATTTAGCAATATTATTCTCGAGTTCACACATTTATATCCTACCACTACATCATGTTATCTCTCACTCAATATCAAGGCGACTACTTGTTTGCCTCACCACAAGTTGACAGGTCTGTGACTAGACACCGATGTGTGGTGTTCTTGCGCATGTAGGTACTGATATTGGGTACAACTGGAGCGGCGGAAGGATTGGGGATAGAAGGAGAGTCGCGTGCTCATTTAAACCTGTTGTTCATGTTACTGGTACCTTATGTGTGGGTAGGTATTGCCTGGAGGTGGTCGAGGGTTGCAGGTATCTTAATGCCATCGCAGCTTATTGTCTTGTGTGCATATGTATGTATGTGGGGTCTCTTTCCAGTTTCTCCCTTTGTCGTGTTAAGTGCGTGTGTGTGCATGTGTTTAGTGGTGTTAGATTGTTGTTTCATAAAGTGTGGCCATGTTTGTGTACATGGATGAGCGACATGCACGATTCAGAGCAGAGTTGTGAATGCGCTCTGTTTTCCTCTGTCTTGTATGACTAGCAGCTCGAGTATGATTGGAGAATATGTGAGGAGTCGTCTAATTCGTGTTTTAGATAAGTGTAATTGTAGTTTTTGGCTGGCAGGATAAAACCTGTGAAGATTCTTTCTGATGCATTTGGCGCTTGTTTTTATGATGTTTTTGGTGTATGTGGAATCTTAGGAGATTGTCAATGTTGCTTCTAAAACTTTGGTGTGAGTTGTGGATGTGAGTCTTGTTAAGTCCGAGCAGTTGAAGACTGGTGTGTGTGTGTGTATTTCTATGTTGTGCATATAGTGATCTCGTGCACCGTAGAGTATTTCATGTATTTCTAGGACCCATGAGCCTCTTATCCTCATACTCTGTTTTCTCGTCCATGATTATCTGTGCTTGGCGTGCGATTATGTTTGGTCCCTGGCCGCAGACGAGAATAGTCTCGTCGTCGGTATAGGAGAGTGTGTATGTGTATCTGCAGTTTTGGGTGGGCAGGGGTGTCGTTTATGTGCATTATAAAGAATGTAGGTACCAGTACACTATTCTGAGGTACACATGTGCGTGGTTTCAATGGGCTTAATGTTATGTTGTATTTTATGTGATACCTCCGCTCTCTAAGGTCGTGAGTCATGAGAGAGAAGCCTTCTGGCTTGATTTCAGCGGCGGAGTCCTTCGTGCCACACCTTGCCGAAGGCCTTCACTACGTCCTTACTGATGGAGTCTGTTTTCTATGGTGCTTTCTGTTCTATGTCATGGACGTTGGTCGCAACTGCTTGAGGTAACCGGCTACCCCTGACTCCATATTGGCAGGGAGAGAACCAGTCCCTCTCCTCCGGAAAATCCCGGAGATGGGTGTTGACCATACGTTTTAGTATCTTGCCTCTTTGCTCAAAATAACAATAACTCTCTGGTTGTTAAAGTGTGTAGCGGGCTTTTGTTTTTCTTGTGCTGTAGTATGTTGTGTAAGATTTTGAATGGTTGTGGGAAGTGACCAGAGGCGAGTGAAGCGTTGAAGAAGTATGTTACTGTAGCGAAGATGGTTTATGGGAGGTGATGAAATATAGTGGCTGGAAGGCCGGAGGGGCCCGGCCGCGTTTTGGAGTTGATTTAATAGAGTATTTTGTTTCCTTGAATAGTTAATGTGGTAGTGTTATCGAGTACCCCTACTAGTAAAATGGGGGGTGGGCCCAAAAACTCATCGGCGGGGAGCAGGCACCATTTCTGGTCTTCCTGGAAGTGCTCTTGTGCGTGGGTTTGGGTGGGTTGTGTATGAACCGTGTCGCAGTGGGACCTAAATGCTTCGAGGATGTCATTAGTGTCAGTGAGTGTACGGTTGTTAAGTTGGAGAGTGATGGTTTTGGTGGGTCCCTGGCCAACTTCTCTTTACCCCCCAGCGAGAAGAAGGAAGGGTCAATGGAGCGAGCGTCGTCCGCGATGCGGCCCGCCTCGGACCACTGGCGGTTCTTCTGGTCGGGCTGCACGACTGTAGGATGCTGCCACATAGGAATGTGATGTTAGGTTGTCTTGGGGCTCTGCTGTAGTGGTTGTTGTATTGAGTAATGGATCTGTGTGTGTATGGAGAACGTGAAGTGTTTTATGTGTGTGTGTGTTTTACGTGGTGTGTGTAGGTTGGGGGAGATGTTTATGGTGCCCATGAGTGTAAACCACTGACAGTGTATGTGTATTGGGTTAGTGTTGTGTAGTTTGAGGGTGTGTTCGTGGTTATATGTTTGAACTCCTCCCAGTTCTTGTTGCTGTAGTTGGAGAGAGGGTGGTGTGGGTATCAGTATAGGTGAGGATGAAATTAGGATGCATATAAGAATGTGGTCGGATAATAGGTGGGCCTCTGGGGGGTTCGGGGGTTCAGTCACAAACAGAAAGGGTACTTCGACCCAAGGTATTTAACCCCCTCCCCCTTTGGCCAAGGCGAATAATAAAAAATCCTTTCAACTTCCGTTTGATAAATGAAACCAAGAATGTGGCAACCTCGGTGGCTAACCGCGGGGGAATCCTCAATCCGGTGGCTGATGTGGTTGTTTCTTATCTCTTCCCTTCGATGGGGTCTCCATCTACGCCTTTTAACTAAGCTCACCCTTGAGCTATCTCCCCCCACATTTTCACTTGTACTAACTTTACCCCTTCATAAACTTCTTGTTAATACATATCCTATGGGACAGTTTCCTCGGTTTGATTTTTACAGGGTCGGGGTGGGGAGGGGCTGAACAAAAATAGAATTGGTCACCCGCCAAGTTCTTGCCGCATTACACAAAACGTTACATTTAATCTTGAAATGGTAAATGAACACCACTCTGTTTAACAAGTTCTTTCTTCTTTGTAGGAAAACATTATTCTGGAACAAGTTTGAATAATATTTTCAAGTGCAACATCGTTTAATTACTTTCCTCCACAACACGACCGAAATTTCTACTAAGGGAGGAATAAATTGGTACCATGCGGGAAAAGGTTGTAAAACAAAATTGTAACCACAGAAGTGAAAAGTATTTACACACTTAAATTTTCAGTATTTCTGAAACTGTTCCTCCTTTCGTCTGTTTATAAAACAAACAGGAAACTCAGTAAACATATATTTAACAGAATAACTACACATAGGACAGATTTTAAAATAAACAAAATTTAGCAGGTAACAAATGTATTCAACCACTATAATACATGCGAAAATATTGTTATTAAACAAAAGAAATCTTATAAATTCGATAGGATAGGTAAAATTAAAGATTAAAAAAATTTCTAGAAACAAAAGTAATGTAAACTGCCGAATACATATTAAATTCCTCATTCATTGATAAGAATCCATAGAAGAAGGACGTTTGCTATGAGCAATGCCAAAGGTCAAAGTAGTTCCTCGAGCTATTCGACAGCAAATAATTACACTTAATGTAGGTGGATTATCCTATAAGACTATTTCGGAGCAGATTGATTTGTCTTATGCAACTGTAAGTTCTATAATTCAAAAGCATCGCGAGTATGGAACCATCTCAATGATTGGTCTTGATGTTACATGCTTCGAAAGTTAAAAAATAATATAATGATTTCTATGAAAGATCTATGTCGTAGAATGGACTCTCGACGATATACCATATATAACTATTCGTTGAGGGAACTATTCAATTATATTTAGAGTGCGTGGTTTCTGGTTGACCGATATTATTTATCTTCAATATGCTTAAGAAGTGGAACTAAGCTCAAGGATAATAATATAGCTATCATTAATAAAATAGAGTTTTATTAATAAAACTATCAACAACACACAAAACGGAAAATGTTGACATAAACAGAGAATGGAAAGGGTCGTGGGAATATCTGGCTAATCCAAGGAATTAAGATTTGGGAGAGATTTAAAAAGGTAAAACAAATAAAAATTAAAGGGATGGGATGGTTCGTTAAACCATTTAAAGCACAGGATAGGGTTGATAAAAAGGTTAAATACTCGAAGGTAATGTTCAGCTTACGTAATTAAAAGTTTTTGTGCAGATGAAGGTGACGCGAAGGAATCTTCGGTCCGCTGGCGAGTTCCAGCCAAAGGGGGGGGATTAAATGATCCTGACGTGACGTCTTGGGAATGAGAACCGTTTCTTGACGAACGGGCTTGAAGAACAATGGCTGTTCTACGTTGTTCTCTTCTGAACAACAGGGGGGGGAGAACCGTCTCTTGTCTACGGGCTCAAAGAAAACTGGCTGTTCTAACGTTGTTCTCTTTCTAAACAACAAGGGGGAGGGTGAGAACCGTTTCTTGTCAACGGGCTCAAAGAACAATGGCTGTTCTAATGTTATTCTCTTTTTAAACAACAGGGACGGGGGGAGGTGAGAACCGTCTCTTGTCAACGGGCTCAAAGAACAATGGCTGTTCTAACGTTGTTCTCTTTTTGAACAACAGGGGAGGCCTTGTGGACTTGGCGTCTTGAAGGCTCGAGCCTTGGCACTCAAGAGATATTGTGCTCTTCTGGACAATGATGGTGGATCTCGAGGTAGAGGGCCCTGGTGCACAAGGTGAGACCGGATCGGCGTAATCTTTCGCGAAGAAAATCTGGATCTGAATCTCCTCTTAGTGGTAAAGTTTCCATATAAATAGTCGAGCCATGCCCTTGGCGTAGGGGACAATGAAGTGGGGGCTTCGAGGAAATGCCCAGCCGCGCTTGAGAACAATACCTTATCTGCCCATAAGCCAAACTCAATCTTGCGAGGTCGCGCATGGGGCGAGACGGGGGGGGGGGGGGGGGGATAAACCTCCTTGGTTAAATATTGATTCAGGTGGGGCGATAACGTGCCTGGCTTCAAGGCGAATATGCACGTGGGTAGCAACGTGTTTCTAAATAACATGTGATAGCAGTTGGAAATTAAGCGGCCTCAAACCGTTCTATCACAATCTACAAAGCGAGTTGGAATTTTCAGAGATTAAAGTGAGTAAAAGAACTATTAGTAGTGATCTCCATCGTAATGATCTGCATTCTTCTCACTCCCCGCCAAACTTAACTTCTTAATTAATAGCATGTAACGAACTGTTTAAAGAGTGCCAGAGAGCATCTTGAAAAGAGAAGTGAATTTTGCAACTATGTCATAGAGTCAAATGAGACTTAATTAGAAATTTTGGCCATAAGGATGCTGGTCATGTTTGGAGGAGAGAATGAACTGCCTATGATCCTAAGCAGATAATTCCAACCATAAAACACGGAGAAAGGTAGTCTAATGGTTTAGAACTGTTATACTGCACATGGTATAGGATCACTCAACATCATTGATGAAAAAATGCATAGTGCCACGCATAGAATGATACTGGAGAAAAAGCTGCTCCCAATTGCTGAAAAATTGTACAGCTGACATCATTGGATATGGTAGCAGGATAACGATGCTAACTCAAGGTTGGTTTAAGAAGAGAGAAATAAACTTCCTTCCAAGGCCAAGTCAATCGCCAGACCTCAATCATATTCAACATTTATAGCAAATACTGGAGGCAGCCATCCGAAAGAGAAACCCACATAACATTGCCTCTTTGAGGGAGTTTTAAGAGGAAGAATAAAACAAAATATCAATAAATTATCGCGAAAAGCTAATATCAACCAATGTTAAACATTCTGGTGCTGATATTGCAAAAGAAGGTTATGCCAGTAAATACTAAATGACTGAAATATTATTGTTTGAATACTTTTTTCACCTGCTAATTTTTTTTAATTAGCAGTTGTCATATACAAAAGCAAATCTTTCGTATGTGTATTTGCTTCCTATTATTTTATTAAACAGACGAAAGCAAGAAATATGACAAATATCGAAAATTTGTGTGCAAATACTTGTCACCTCACTCTATTTAATAGATTAAATTTGAAGTATATTTTTTATTTTTCCAAAGTGTGCGAACTTTCTGGATGACCAAATATAATAATTATTTCTCTACCTATAATTTGGGGAAGTTGCATTATACCATTTATTTTACGCCAAATATAAGACAAATATTCAGAGTTGGTACTAGGATATTTGGGTACCAAAATAGTTTTTTATGTACACAGATATTTGTATATTTTCCTTTTTAATTTGTATAGTATATCCTCGAAAGGAAATCGGGATCCACATTTTCTCTATACAATGGACAAATTATGCGATTTGCGTCCTATAGAATTTTACCCTTATTTTCCTTCTTATTCATATTTTTGTTCTTAATCATTTGACGGATTTTCGAAATCTTCGTTATCTCTGAAAATTTATGTTTTCGGTGATGGCGTCTTTCCCTCCTAAACACTTCCCTAAAAATATATTTCGGAGTATTTGTTTATTTACTATTGAATGCAAGTGGGACGCGTTCAAGGCCAGCATTAAACAAACGCACTTGAGCCTCGTTTCTGACACAAACAACTCAGGAAGGATTGGAAACTTTGGTCAATTAATTAGCGAAGGGATCGGCAAGAATTTAGGGATTAGAAAGGCTCGACTTTTACAAAATTTGAGAGACTCTTTGCTCTAGAAGGAAAGTTAGAGAGGGTTTAGGAGCTTTAAGGTATGGGTTTATGTATGAGTGGATTTAGGGGACATTGTTCTGAATGTGTGTATGACATAATAATAAATAATAAAACAAGATTATTCAAGTAAACAAACAATATAATATATATATATATATATATATATATATATATATATATATATATATATATATATATATATATATATATATGGAAAAATATCCAAGACAAATTGGTGGGTTAAGGTAATGGCATAATTAGACAACGCTCTGCTTCAGGTCAGCAGGTGATCCTATTCACCTTGAACTGGAAGACAACACTTAGGGATGACCCATCCATCAGCCCAAAAAAGCTGATTCAAAGACACGCCTTTATGTCTGTCTCGTTACCGGCACAGAAAACTGTTATTATTAATATATTAACAGCGTTGACTGAGCCAAAACGCTCGAAAGATGAAAAAATATCCAAGACAAATTGGTGCGGTTAAGGTAATGGCATAATTACAACTGCTCTGCTTCAGGTCCAGCAGGTGATCCTATCCTCCTTGAACTGGAAGACAACACTTAGGGATGACCCATCCATCAGCCCAAAAAAGCTGATTTCAAAGACACGCCTTTATGTCCGTCTCGTTTACCGTCACAGAAAACTGTTATTATTAATATATTAACAGCGTTGACTGAGCCAAAACGCTCGAAAGATGGAAAAATATCCAAGACAAATTGGTGCGGTTAAGGTAATGGCATAATTAGACAACTGCTCTGCTTCAGGTCCAGCAGGTGATCCTATTCTCCTTGAACTGGAAGACAACACTTAGGGATGACCCATCCATCAGCCCAAAAAAGCTGATTTCAAAGACACGCCTTTATGTCGTCTCGTTTACCGTCACAGAAAACTGTTATTATTAATATATTAACAGCGTTGACTGAGCCAAAACGCTCGAAAGATGGAAAAAATATCCAAGACAAATTGGTGCGGTTAAGGTAATGGCATAATTAGACAACTGCTCTGCTTCAGGTCCAGCAGGTGATCCTATCCTCCTTGAACTGGAAGACAACACTTAGGGATGACCCATCCATCAGCCCAAAAAAGCTGATTTCAAAGACACGCCTTTATGTCGTTTCGTTTACCGTCACAGAAAACTGTTATTATTAATATATTAACAGCGTTGACTGAGCCAAAACGCTCGAAAGATGGAAAAATATCCAAGACAAATTGGTGCGGTTAAGGTAATGGCATAATTAGACAACTGCTCTGCTTCAGGTCCAGCAGGTGATCCTATCCTCCTTGAACTGGAAGACAACACTTAGGGATGACCCATCCATCAGCCCAAAAAAGCTGATTTCAAAGACACGCCTTTATGTCGTCTCGTTTACCGTCACAGAAAACTGTTATTATTAATATATTAACAGCGTTGACTGAGCCAAAACGCTCGAAAGATGGAAAAATATCCAAGACAAATTGGTGCGGTTAAGGTAATGGCATAATTAGACAACTGCTCTGCTTCAGGTCCAGCAGGTGATCCTATCCTCCTTCAACTGGAAGACAACACTTAGGGAGACCCATCCATCAGCCCAAAAAAGCTGATTTCAAAGACACGCCTTTATGTCGTCTCGTTTTACAGTCACAGAAAACTGTTATTATTAATATATTAACAGCGTTGACTGAGCCAAAACGCTCGAAAGATGGAAAAATATCCAAGACAAATTGGTGCGGTTAAGGTAATTGCATAATTAGACAACTGCTCTGCTTCAGGTCCAGCAGGTGATCCTATCTTCCTTGAACTGGAAGACAACACTTAGGGATGACCCATCCATCAGCCCAAAAAAGCTGATTTCAAAGACACGCCTTTATGTCGTCTCGTTTATCGTTTACCGTCACAGAAAACTGTTATTATTAATATATTAACAGCGTTGACTGAGCCAAAACGCTCGAAAGATGGAAAAATATCCAAGACAAATTGGTGTGGTTAAGGTAATGGCATAATTAGACAACTGCTCTGCTTCAGGTCCAGCAGGTGATCCTATCCTCCTTGAACTGGAAGACAACACTTAGGGATGACCCATCCATCAGCCCAAAAAAGCTGATTTCAA